>SJYA01000881.1:856761-1119194 GCA_006410615.1 Neotragus moschatus
CCTTGAACTGCTTGGGGAAAGAGTGTCAAAGAAGAAATAAGTGAAGGTAAAACTTTTATTTTATGATTCTTAAATGATCTAACAGATAACAGTTTATTCAAGATAATAGCAACAATGTATTTGATTATATAAACATTTGTGACAGGTAAAAGGGACAGAAGAAGGAATTATTTTGTCATTATAAAGTACTCACACTATCCATGTAGTGGCACAGTGTTATTTGAAAGTGGGCATGGATTAGTTGTAAATGTGTATTGCAAACTATGGCAACCACTATAGAAGTTAAAAATATGTATAACTGACATGCTAAGAAAGGAGAGAAAATAAAATTATATAAAATACTCAAAAGCATAAAAGACAGGAAGAGTAGAAGACATAATTAGGAACAAAGAACAAGGACAACAAACAAAAGACTGTAATGAATATGGTAGATATTAACCCAGCTATGTCAGTAATCACTTTGAATGTCAATGTTCTACATGTACTAATTAAAAAACAGAGATTGTCTGGGTGAATCAAAAATTGAGACCTAACCATGTCATCTACAGGAAATCCACTTTAAAATGGATAAAGAAAAAATATACCATGATAATACTAATCAAAAGAAAGATCAAACCTGTACACCCACAACTGGAAGTGCAGCATTTTAACCACTGGATTGCCAGGGAAGTCACTGTAATGCTTTTTTAGATGTAACAGCAAAGGCACAATCCATGAAAGGAAAAACTGATAACCTATACCTCATTAACAATGAAAACTTAAAATAAAACCAGCATGATCAGGACTTCTCTAGTGGTCCATTGGCTAAGACTCCTTGCTCCCAGTGCAGGGCCCTGGGTTTAATCCCTGGCCTGGGAACCAGATCCCACATGCTGCAACTAAGAGTTTGGATACCACAACTAAAGATCCCGTGTGCTGCAACACACACGGCACACATCTGGCACAGTCAAATAAATAAATTAAAAAACAAAACAGTATGATCATCTCTATATATGCAGAAAAATCTTTTGATAAAAGTCAATATCCATTTATGACAAAAACTCTCCAAAAAGTGGGCATAGAGTGAACATACCTCAGCATAAAAAAGTCCATCTATTACAAACCCATAGCTAATATCATACTCAGTGGTAAACAGCTGAAAACATTCCCTCTAAGATCAGGAATAATACAAAGATGTCCATTCTTGCCACTTTTATTTAACATAGTTTTGGAAGTCCTAGTTATAGCAATCAGAGAAGAAAAGGAAATAAAAGGAATCCAAATGGAAAGCAAGAAGTAAAACTTCACCATTTGCAGATAAGATGATAGGACAACACAGAAAATCCTAAAAGATGCCACTAGAAAACTATTAGAGCTCATCAATGAACTTGGTAAAGCTTCAGGTTAGAAAATTAATACACAGAAATATGTTGCATTTCTATAAACTAACAACAAACAATTGGGAATCAGGGAAACAATCCCATTTACTATCACATCAAAAAGAATAAAATACCTAGTAATAAACCAACCTAAGGAGACAAACGGAGAAGGCAATGGCAACCCACTCCAGTATTCTTGCCTGGAAAATCCCATGGATGGAGGAGCCTGGTGGGCTGCAGTCCATGGCGTCACTAAGAGTCGGACACTACTGAGTGACTTCACTTTCACTTCTCACTTTCATGCATTGGAGAGGAAATGGCAACCCACTCCAGTGTTCTTGCCTGAAGAATCCCAGGGACGGGGGAGCCTGGTGGGCTGCCGTCTATGGGTTGCACAGAGTTGGACACGACTGAAGTGATTTAGCAGTAGCAGCAGCAGCAAGGAGACAAAAGACCTGTACTCTGAAAACTGAAGATGAAAGAAATTTAAGACAACATGAGTGGAAAGATATATCATGTTCTTAGATTGGAAGAATTAATATTGTTAAAATGACCATACTACTCAAGACAATGTACAGATTCAGTGCAATCCCTATCAAATTACCAATGGTATTTTTTCACAGAACTGGAATAAAACCTTTTAAAATTTGTATGGAAATACAAAAGACCCCAAATAGCCAAAAAAATCTTGAAAAAAAAGAAATGAACTGGAGGAAACATGCTTCTTGACTTTAGACTATACTCTAAGGTTATAGTAGTCAGAACAGTATGGTACTGGCACAAAAATAGATCACAAAAACATAGATCAATGGGACAGGATAGAAAGCCCAGAAACAACCCACGCACTTATGTGCAATTAATCTATGATAAAGGAGGCAAGAATATAAAATGAGGAAAAGACAATCTCTTCAATAAGTGTTGTTGGGGAAAAACTGGATGGCTACACATAAAATAATGGAATTAAACATTCTTTAATGCCATATAAAAAATAAACTCAACATGGATTAAATGGAAGACTTGCTACTATAAAATGCCTAAAGGAAAACATAGGAAGAACACTCTGACATAAACTGCAGAAATATTTTTTCAAATCCACTTCCTAGAGTAATGGAAACAAAAGCAACAGTAAACAAATGGGACCTAATTAAACTTAAATGCCTTTGTGCAGCAAAGTAAACCATAAACAAAACAAAAAGACAACCCACAGAATGGGAGAAAAATATTTGCCAATGATGCTACTGACAAGGGATTAATTTCTAGAACATATAAGCAGCCCAATAGAAAAAAACAGCTCAACATAAAAAACCCCCAAACCCCAACCCAATCCAAAAGATGGGTAGAAGACCTAAATAAACATTTCTTCAAAGAAGACATACTAGATGGCCAGGAGGGATATGAAAAGATGCTCAACATCACTGATTATTAGACAAATGCAAATTAAAACCACAATGAGGTATCACTTCACACCAGTCAGGCCATTGTCAAAAAGTCAATAAATAATAAATGCTGGAAGTTCAGTTCAGTTGCCCAGTCGTGTTCGACTCTTTGCGACCCCATGAGTCGCAGCACACCAGGCCTCCCTGTCCATCACCAACTCCCGGAGTTCACTCAGACTCACACCCATCGAGTCAGTGATGCCATCCAGCCATCTCATCCTCTGTTATCCCCTTCTCCTCCTGCTCCCAATCCCTCCCAGCATCAGAGTCTTTTCCAATGAGTCAACTCTTCGCATGAGGTGGCCAAAATACTGGAGTTTCAGCTTTAGCATCATTCCTTCCAAAGAAATCTCAGGGCCGATCTCCTTTAGAATGGACTGGTTGGATCTCCTTGCAGTCCAAGGGACTCTCAAGAGTCTTCTCCAACACCACAGTTCAAAAGCATCAATTCTTTGGCGCTCAGCCTTCTTCACAGTCTAACTCTCACATCCATACATGACCACTGAAAAGGAAACCCTCTACATTGATGGTAGAAATGTTAACTGGTACAGCCGCTATGGAGAAGAGTATGGAGGTTTGTTAAGAAACTAAAAATAGAGCTACCATATGACCCAGCAATCCTACTTCTGGGCATATACCTGGAAAAGACAAACATTCTAATTCAAAAAGATGAACCTCAATGTTAGCACTATTTACAATAGCCAAGACACGGAATCAACCTATATGTCCATCAACAGATGAATGGATAAAGAAGGTGTGATACATACACACATAGAGGAATATTACTCACTCATAAAGAAGAATGAAATAATGACATTTGCAGCAACATAGAGGGACCTAAAAACTATCAATCTAAGTAAAGTAAGTCAGACAGTGACAAAAATCATATTATCACTTATATTTGGAATCTAAAAACAGATGGAAATGAACTAAATTACAAAACAGAAGCAGACTCACAGTCTTTCTGTCTGTTTCTAGTCTGACATAGAAAACAAACATGGTTACCAAGGGGGGAAGTGAGGGAGGAGGGATCAATTGAGAATTTAGACTCTACTGTGTAGCACAGAGGTCTGTATTCAACATCTTGTAATAACCTATAAAGGAAAAGAATCTGAAAAAGAACATATATGTGTGTCTATATACATACAAAAACTGAATCACTTTGCTGTACACTTGAAACATTGTAAATACTTCCATTACAAATAAAAACTTCTGCTTTGGGAAAACAATATCAAGGGAATCAGCAGACAAGTTACAGATGGGGAGAAAATATTTGCAAAAGACACATTTAATAAAGACTGTTATCCAAAACATGAAAAGAACTCTTGAGACTCCACAAAAAGTCAACAACCAATTAAAGAATGGGACATTAACAGACATCAACCATCTACAGGCTAAAGAAGATATACAGATGGCAAATAAGCATATAAAAAGATACTCTACCTCAAATGTTAGTCAGTTCAGTTCAGTCAATCTGTCGTGTCCAACTCTTTGCGACCCCATGAATTGCAGCACATTAGGCCTCCCTGTCCATTACCAACTCCTGGAGTTTACTCAAACTCATATCCATTGAGTTGGTGATGCCATCCAGCCATCTCATCCTCTGTCACCACCTTCTTCTCCTGCCCCCAATCCCTCCCAGCATCAGGGTCTTTTCCAATGAGTCAACTCTTTGCATGAGGTGGCCAAAGTACTGGAGTTTCAGCTTCAACATCAGTCCTTCCAATGAACACCTAGGACTGATCTCATTTAGAATGCACTAGTTGGATCTCCTTGCAGTCTAAGGGACTCTCAAGAGTCTTCTCCAACACCACAGTTCAAAAGCATCAATTCTTCAGTGCTCGTTCAGCTTTCTTCACAGTCCAACTCTCACATTCATACATGACCGCTCGAAAAACCANAGGACTGATCTCATTTAGAATGCACTAGTTGGATCTCCTTGCAGTCTAAGGGACTCTCAAGAGTCTTCTCCAACACCACAGTTCAAAAGCATCAATTCTTCAGTGCTCGTTCAGCTTTCTTCACAGTCCAACTCTCACATTCATACATGACCGCTGGAAAAACCATAGCTTTGACTGGACGGACCTTTGTTGGCAAAGTAACATCTCTGCTTTTGAATATGTTATCCAGGTTGGTCATAACTTTCTTTCCAAGGAATAAGCATCTTTTAATTTCATGGCTGCAATCACCACCTGCAGTTTGGAACCCCCAAAAATAAAGTCTGACACTGTTTCCACTGTTTCCCCATCTATTTCCCATGAAGTGATGGGACCAGATGCCATGATCTTCGTTTTCTGAATGTTGAGCTTTAAGCCAACTTTCTTACTCTCCTCTTTCACTTTCATCAAGAGGCTCTTTATTTCCTCTNCCTCCCCATATCTGAGGACCTTGCCCCATCACTGATCTACTTTCCTGTATCTTCTTTAACTTTGTTTTTCAGTTCCTCTGCCCTCCATACTCGTGAACAATTTTAGGTTATCAAAGATGAAATACTAATCCCCATATAATCTCATTTATTCAGCTCATTTTACTTCTATCCTTAAAAAAATGGCCTGTTTGAACTCTAAACAATCTTTAAATGACTAAATACAATGTACTTTATTTCCCACCTATGACCTCTATGGCCTTCTGAACTCATGGAAATTCTCTTCTGTGACAGTCATTGCAGGTCTTCCTTCCAGCTCTCTAGATGCCACTGCCTGATTTTTAGTGTTGGCATTTCTTCCTCTCTTTGTTCTCTAGATATTAATGTTCTGCAGATCCCTTCTCTTCCCTCCCCGTCCACTGTCACAGTAATTAAACATGTCCAAATCTCATGATTGTAGCTTCTGCCATTGTGCTAGTGACACCCGAATTTACATTTCTAGGCCTCTGTAACTACTTACTGTGTCCTGACATCTTATAAGAACTCAAAATCAATTTATGCCAAACTGAAAAAATCTATTTTTACACTTGTTCTGCCATCCTGAAACCTCTTTTCCTTTTGAAATTATGATTCCTGACTCAAAATGGTACTACTAATCTTAGCAGGCTCCCAAACCAGAAATCTAAGACTTTGCGTCCTTCTCTGCTCCCCAGCTCGAGAAGGAAATGGCAACCCACTCCAGTATTCTTGCCTAGAGAATCTTGTGGACAGAGGAGCCTGGGGGCTGCTGTCCATAGGGTCACACAGAGTCANTTTACACTTGTTCTGCCATCCTGAAACCTCTTTTCCTTTTGAAATTATGATTCCTGACTCAAAATGGTACTACTAATCTTAGCAGGCTCCCAAACCAGAAATCTAAGACTTTGCGTCCTTCTCTGCTCCCCAGCTCGAGAAGGAAATGGCAACCCACTCCAGTATTCTTGCCTAGAGAATCTTGTGGACAGAGGAGCCTGGGGGCTGCTGTCCATAGGGTCACACAGAGTCATACACGACTGAAGCGACTTAGCATGCATGCATGCATTGGAGAAGGAAATGGCAGCCCACTCCAGTGTTCTTGCCTGAAGAACCCCAGGGACAGAGGAGCCTGATGGGCTGCCGTCTATGGGGTCACACAGAGTCGGACACGGCTGAAGTGACTAAGCAGCAGCGGCAGCTGCTCCCCAACTTCTCAGTCTAATGAATTATCATGTCCCTTTTATTTTACCACCTTAATGTTTCCCGTGGCTTTCGGATCATTGGTCACATCTCATGGCCTGGTGTTTCACGATCTGTCCCATCCTCCTCCTTAGCCTTCTCTTCCATCCTTCTCCTGCCTAGTCCTTCATTCTGCCTGCTGCCTGCACACTCCTCCACATTAATCACTTAACTGGCCCCTTTTGAAACATGGCTCAATTGCAGCAGCTCTGGTGACTCTTTCCTTAAACCCACCACCCTACCATCTTATTTATACCTGTCCTCTGTGGTCAGTTCTGTAGCATCTGTACATGCCTCTAGCACAGTGGTTCTCAACCAGGGGTTTTTATGCTTCCCAGGGGACATTTGACAATGTCTGAAGACATTTTTGGTTGTCGTATTCCAGAGGGAAAGGAATAATACTGGCATCTAGCTAGTAGAGGCTGGGGATGCTGCCAACCGTCCTACAATTGCACAGGACAGTTGACCTACAACAAAGAATTATCTGGCCCAAAACATCAATGGTCCCAAGGTTGAGAAGTCCTGCCAAGCATAATATTTTGTTACTCAGTACTTTGATTATTTTCTTCTCCACTAGAGGAGGGACCTTGTCTTGTTTTTGCCTCCCTAAATCTTAATATAGGGCTTATTACATAGCCAAAGTTCAGTAAATGTTGAAAGGAAAAGGAGTAAAGGAGGTAATTGGCTAAATTTATAAACTGTAGAGATGTGCAGCCATTCTGCTACCATAGGCTATTTGCTAATTTCAGTAATTTCCTCCGTATTGCCTTTCAGTCACATTGCATGGATACCCAAAGTGTTCTGTTTTACATTTGATTATTCAGCAAACATTGATTGACTCATTTAAAATATAATATACTGATATTTTCTTCTGCATCATTTTAAGTTCCTTTCTTTACATGTATCTTGGCCATTTATGAAGAGGTAAAAATCATTAATTAGCTAGGTTTCAAAAAAAAAAAAACCCACCAAATAATTCTATTTAATTCTTATCAGAGATTGGTCGGTGAAAACTCTACAGACCATAATGGCTTCAACAAGTAAAGCAATTGAATTACAACTGCAAGTGAAACAAAATGCAGAAGAGTTACAAGACTTTATGAGGGATTTAGAAAACTGGGAGAAAGATATTAAACAAAAGGATATGGAACTTAGAAGACAGAATGGTGTTCCTGAAGAGGTAAATTTCTTAATTAAATTCTTACTTTAGCATCCAGGGAAACTCTTCATTTATTTATTTTAAAGTAAAGCACAGCCTTTAAAATGTTTTGTGGAAATGCTAATTAAAGAGATTTAATTTCTGCCAACATTTTGAAAAATTCTACTTTTAAAAGTCTTTGTAATAATTGTATTAACTATAAATATATTAGGACATTTTTAAGGCTTAGTCCATAGGAAGACCATGTGATAATTCTTAAGGTAAATGAATAGCATCATAAAATAGGCTTGTATATATAGCATATATAATTATATACTTAATATTTTAACATACAGTGTTGCCCTAAACACAGAGAGTACCTAGACTCAACCAAACAGATTTCTTAAGACAGTGCATTCAGATGTGGACAGCTTTTTCATACTGTTGGTAATGTGGAGGAAGTTTAGTTTGCCATTGTACTGTTGCTGAATCATTGTATTAAGGCTGAAGGTCAAGCAGTTATTGAATTTTGAATTTAGGATTGCAAATTAAGTGTATAATTAAAATTTCTGGGTAATATTTTTCTTATGACTGAACAATGTTCAGTATTTGTCAAAGGATGATTTAAAATTTTCAGGCATAAGCTTATCATTAGAAATGAATTGGTATTTCTAACCACTTGAAAACTAAACTAAAATTACTTTTATTTGAAAATATCCTTCAGTGAGAGTTTTAAATATCACTAGTTACACAGGAAAGTAACAGAGCTGTGTCAAAACGTGTTTTCCCTTCCTAGAATTTACCTCCTATTCGAAATGGGAATTTTAGGAAAAAGAAGAAAGGTAAAGTTAAAGAGTCATCTAAAAAAACCAAAGATGAAAACACAAAAAACAGAATAAAATCTTATGATTATGAGGCATGGGCAAAACTTGATGTGGTAAGTTAATCTGATTATGTGTTTCTTAGTCTTTATTCTCTTATAAACTATTTTGTGTGGAATAAAAACTTAAATACACAGCTCTTCAATTAACTTTTCTCCTACGGCCCTCTTTCAGTGAATAATGGCTAAAACAGCTGGATTCTTTTCTTCCTATTTCTTTTTTTTTTTTTTTGCATGGATAGTGGAAGGGGCTTCCCTGGTGGCTTAGTGGTAAAGAGTCCGCCTATAGTTCAGGGGATGCCAAGTTTGATCCCTGGGTCAGGAAGAGCCCCTGGAGAAGGAAATGCAGCCCACTCCAGTATTTTTGCCTGGGAAATTCCATGGACAGAGGAGCCTGGTGGGCTACCCATTCATGGGGTTGCAAAAGAGTTGGACACAATTTAGCAACTAAAAAACAATAGTACATAGAGGTCTAGTGAACTCTTCCCCCAGTTTCCTCTAATGGTTACATTTTATTTAGCTATGTATTTTAGTTGCTCAGTTTTGTCCAACTCTTTGACCACCATGGATTATAGCCCACTGAGCTCCTCTGTCCATGGAATTCTCCAGGCAAGAATTCTAAAATGGGTTGCCATTTCCTTCTCTAGGGGATCTTCCTGACCTAGGGATCAAACCTGGGTCTGTTGCGTTGCTGGCAGATTTTTTACTGTCTGAGCCACCAGAAAAGCTATGTTTACCTATAGTCCAGTATCAAAACCAGGAAATTGACATTGGTACAATGTGTGTATACTTCTGTGGCATTTTGGCATTTGGGCATATGGATTTGGGTAACCACCATTGCATCACCAGAAAGATCTCTCTTGTGCTATCCATTCATGGTTGCATCCACCTCCTTCCTCCTCACCATCTCTAACCCCTAAACAGCTAGAATTCTGAGACAGTTACAATGTAACAGAAGAAAGACTCTACCAGTATCTTTTTTTTTTTTTTTTTTTAATAGACTGAAGGACCTGTTGAATAATGGTTAAGAGAATGCCTTTGTGTGTGGTCTTAGGTTAGGGCTGTGTGACAATAAAAGTAGGGCCATCTTAATCTCAGGAAGCTAGGCTTCACCTTCCTAGACTGGTGTTCTGCATGCTTCTGGTCTCGTGCACATGAGACAGTGTATTTGGAGAATTATTTACCATCAGTACTATGCCTCTGTCATAGTTTATATATGCATTAGCATCAGAAGATACTGCCAAAGGGTTTCCAAATACGGAACCATTCCTTTTTTGTAACTTTACCCCTTCTTATGTAGCCTTATCCTTTTCATAAATTGGTATGTGCCTATAATGCCCTTTCCTGAAAGGCACAGTGTCAGATGATTTCTTAGAGAGATGGTTTTCTCCAGTCATTTACTCATTCAACAGTTATTGATTGAACTCCTGCTTTGTGTGGCCAGTGCACTCACGATTGAACTGCACTGTTTGACATTGTCATTTTATTGTATCTGTAAAAGATACAGCTGTTTACTTACGACTCCATGCTAGTTCAGATGTGAGCAGCGGCCTTGGCGTTCTGCTGCCGTTAGTTTTCTACACGTGTCAGTTGTAGGAGGGTTGGACAGTCTTGGCTTTCATATTGATAGGCTGGTGGTATTTTTATTCTTATTTTTTTCTTTTTTTGGTGCTATTTCTGGAATCTTTATGCTAAAACCCATAGCTGCATTTCAGTCTATCTTTTTGTTTTGTTTTGGTTATCTTGTTGTTTTTTAAATTTTTTTGGCTGTGCTGTGCAACAGGCAGGATCTCAGTTCCCTGAGCCCAGCAGAGGAAGCGTGGAGTCACTGGACTGCCAGGAAAGTCACTCAGTCCCATCTTTTAATATTCATTTATTTAATGAAACTAAGCATAGATCTTATTTCATTTTAAAATTTACCAACAATTTTTTTCTTACATAAGTTACTTAGAATAGTAATAACTTATAAAAGACAGAAAGGATTTTATTTATATAATAAAGTTTTTGTTTATATGAGCTTTAATGAACTCTTTAATTCTCACTGGTTTAAAATTTTCTTACTCAGGCATTCTCTGGTGGCCTGGGATTCTGAGCTTCCACTGCTATGGCCCAGGTTCTATTCCTGGCTGGGGAACTGAGTTTCTGCAAGCCACATGGCATGGCGAAAAAAAAAAATTCTTACTAAAAATCATTCTTTTATTATATTTGGTGACGCTAATGGTAAAGAACCTGTCTGCCAGTGCAGGAAACATGAGACATGGGTTCTATCTCTGGGTCAGGAAGATCCCCTGGAAAAGGGCATGGCAACACACTCCAGTGTTCTTGCCTGGAGAATCCCCATCAACAGAGAGGCCAGGTGGTCTACAATCTATGAGGTTGCAAAGAATTGGACACAACTGAAGCAACTGAGCCTGCATGCATGCATACTAAAAAAAATAGTTAAAAAAACACTGATGTAATCCATGAAATGATTTATTACTGTGAAAGGAATGTCTCAATCAAAAGAGATTGGAAATTGCTGGATGAGCATGTTGTGTATTTTCTTTGATAGTCAGCTATATTTCCAAGTACATTGATAAACAGTATAACATGGTCATTGAGAGCTCCTTGGAGGAGGCTTGGGTTCAGATCCTCATCTGGCCACTTCCTAGCTGAGTGACCTTGAGTGAGTCTGCTAACTTTTGTTTCTCAGTTTCTTCAAGTGAAAACATGGATAATTTTATCTACCCTCATAGGTTGCTATGAGGACCCGGAGTTAATTGTACTCTGCAAGCAGCTTTTGTTGTTTTAAAAATCGGAAAGAAAAAAAGGTTTTTAGATGAAACCCTTTCCCTGCTTTTGGATGCAGTTATATGGATTTGGGTTAATTGCAAACTTCTTTTGTATAAAACAATAATAGTTCACTGCTAATAGTTTATGATTTAGGATTGGTTTGTAGACTTAGTTTATATGAGTTCAAAGTCAGATTATGTAAGTGGTTTGGATCTTGATTTTCTAATTAAGAATATACTTTTCTCTGAATTAACTCCTAATAATGAGAGGTTATTTGGATTATTTTTATAGGCCTTTAAGTCCTTAGGTTGTAAAAACTTAAGTTCTATTGAATGTTCTTTTTTGGGGGGGCAGTATGTCCCTTTTTTTTAATGGTCATGTAATTATGACACTGTTCCCCTACTTTTGATTTCAGGATAGTATTCTTGATGAACTTGACAAAGAAGAGAGTACCCATGATTCTGTGTCTCAAGAATCCGAGTCAGAAGAAGATGGGATTCATGTAGATTCACAAAAGGCTCTTGCTCTAAAAGAAAAGGTACTCTTTAGGTTAACTGTTGGTTCTTCAGGTAGGCAGGATTTGTAGAAAATCATGTGGCCCTCAAGATTTCTACAGTGTAATTTAGAGAGTGTTCAAGTTGTTTTTGGCCATATCCCTATTAGGAGGCAGTATAGCATAGTGTTTAGGAGTGTGTGCTCTGAAACCAGATTATCTAGGTTTAAGTTCTGCGACAAGGTCTTTTAAATTGCCTGTATGTATTCAGTCTTCTTAGCTGTAAAGTAAGATTAATATTATTACTATACCTCAAAGGGTGGTTGTGTTACTAAATGAATTATTATATGTAAAGTACTTGGAGTGTACAGAGAGTTGTTTCAGGGCTTTAAGTAGTAGACTGAAGTACTAATCAGATCAGCGTGTGATTCTTGACATGGATATTGTATCCCACTACTCATATCACAGACCATCTTTGGTTGCATTTGGAACATATGACATCTCCCTGAGAAATGTCTCTTTATTGTTAAACTGGCTATATTGCTTTTTAAAGAGGTGGCACTCTTCAGATTAAAATTTGTCTTGATGCCTTTCTTTTGTTGCATTTCTATGGGTTATTGTGAATACAAAGTATTTAATGCTAGGTATTTTACTCATTTTTCTCCCAGGGCTCTTGGATTGGGCCCAAACTATGACCTTAGCCTTGATTACATGGCTAATGAGATAGGAAGAGATGAATAATGAAAGAAAGTAGCTCTGGAATTCTGTGTCAGTGTGACTGACTTGTATGCTTTTACAGGGCAATAAATACTTCAAACAAGGAAAATATGATGAAGCAATTGAGTGCTACACCAAAGGCATGGATGCTGATCCATATAACCCAGTGTTGCCAACAAACAGAGCATCGGCTTACTTCAGACTGAAAAAGTAAGGCGTTTCCATAATGTGTGTGAATATTTTATGTGCATATGGAGGCTGTTTTTTTTTAAAATCTTTTTTAATGAAATGTGTGGGAATGCTTGAGAACATTTTCCGTTTCTTTTCAACTATAAATTCTTATTCACTCCTTTTTACTGATTTCTTTAACTTAAGCCATTTTAAACATTCAGGTGCTCAAACCAGGCTCCTTGTAGCTCACTTTATTGAGGTGTTCCTCCTATAAAAATTGAGTAAGATGCCCTTTTCCTAATTTACAGAAGAAAAAAAGTTAGGTGGGTAAAAATTCTTTATAAATTAATTTTCCTTCATTATTTTGAAAAATTATGTGTTTACTATTTAATGCAGAGAACTTTTATTATGGTAAGCTTAAAATATGTTCCAACATTTAAGTCATAGTCATCCTTAAAATACATACTTAGTGTTGAAGAACATAAAAGTATATGGTCTTAATCCTAAGCAGAGAAATGACCTAGCATAAAAATTTTTAAAAAACCAAATACAGTCAAGGAGGATGTTCTTACTGTTTTAATTAGTATTTGAAATATGAATTATATTGGTGTCTGAGTTTTTACTATTTTTAATAGCATATTTTAAAATCTTGAAACTTACATTATTAATATCCTGACAAATTAGGGGATATTTACCTTTTATAATATTTGATATCTACAGTATGTATAAATGATGAATAATTTAAAATAAATCTGCATGAACATGCTTTCCACCTTAAGAATCAGAACATTATTTTTCAAAGCAACCTTTGATAATCTCTTCCATATCCTGACCCTTGTCCCTCCCAGTTAACCACTATGTTGAGTTGTGTATCATTCTTTTGATTAAAAAAATTTATTATATATGTGTATGTCTCTAATACATTTTATAACATTGCTATATTTTTGAGCTTTAAAAGTATATCATTGGATTAGTTTTCTGTGGCTTGCCTATTTGAATACTGTATTTCATATTTCAGTTCATCTCATAAGACTTGTTCATGTTTTGTGTATATCAGTAGCTGTAGATCTCTCATTTTCACTTTTGAGTGCATATGCAGTTCCTTTTTAGACATACACCGTCATGTATCCATTCTCTACTTGCTGGATTGCTGGTTGGTTCCTATATTCCTCACCTTCCTTGTCGTCTCCTTTCTTTTCCTTCCTTCCACCCTCCTTCCCTTAATTATTTAACAACACTGATATTGTGAGCACTTCTGTACGTGTTTCTTGGTGCTAGATCTTAGGATGTGCACATGTTCAAATTTTAATGATGGTGATCAGTTGTTACAATGATAGTTGTACATGCTTACATTCCCATTAGCAGTGTATAAGAATACATGTTACATATCCTTACCAACGCTGATATAATGGGGCTTCTGAATTGTTTTCAACCTAAGGGGTGTAAAGTGGTAATTCATCGTGGCCTTAATTTGCATTTCCCCAATTTCTCATNAAAGAAAGTGTTTTGCCAAGTTCTTATTTCAAGTAATGAACAGAGGAATTCTTTAATACATTTCCTGGGTTCTTATTTTGACTTTATTCTTAAATTTTCTGAGATAATATTTCATATGTCAGGCATAAATCTAGTTGCTTTTATGCATTATGTTCATTGTCACATCATATTTATTACCTATTCTATTTTTTATAGTAAAGGTGATTAAATGTTTAATTCAATGTGATTTATACTTTTACATCTTTGTAAAATTTTGTCACAAAAATTAATTCCAAAGTTTTAAAAAAATAAGCCTTTGTCAGACTTTGCTTGTCCATAATTATAAAAATACTGCCACATGGTACGTCAAATATCTGTATGGAAGAATGTTCTGTGGCCAGTGTATCCTAAACAGCTTTTATAAATCTGTTGAGTTCTTTCTTCCCTCAGGTTATAAATCAATTATGTTAGTAATTGTGAAAATGCAACATGAATTTTAATCTTTTGTGGCTGGATCTCAAAACAGAACACCTCCATGAACTGAGAGATCTGGGGTTAACCATTTTGTAACTGATCCAACACAAGCAAAATCATTATATTAGTAGGAAGGGGAAATTTTGCTCTTTAATTTTGTAATAGGTCTCCATTTTAAAATCTGGGCATTATTTAAAAAAATAGTATGGCAGTTTGATATGATGCTTTTGGTTTGATTTGAGTCCCACCTGATAAAGGCTTCCCAGGTGGCACTAGTGGTTAATACACACACACACACGAAAAACCTCTTATACACACACAGACACACACAGACACAGACACACACACACACACACACACACACACACACGAAAAACTTCTTGCCAGTTCAGGAGACACAGGTTCGATTCCTGGATCAGGAAGATCCCCTGGAGAAGGAAATGGCAACCCACTCCAGTATTCTTGCCTGGAGAATCCCATGGACAGAGGAGCCTGGTAGGCTATAGTTCATAGGGTTGCAAAGAGTCAGATAAGACTAAAGCAACTTAGCAGGCAGGCAGACCATTTCATAAGCTTTAAAATCATAGGCAAGTATGATCCCTGTGTGACTTTTTCTGCTTAAGCTGAAAATTACTCATAGGTTAGTTGAGATGAAAGAAAATGATGTCCAGGAATGCTAAGGCAGTTTCAGGTGAAACAGATGTTAATTTCCTTTTCAGTCCTTTGTGTGGCCTTTGTGTGAGGCCACCTGAACACTGAGGAAAGTGGTCAGGAAAGGGGTTACTTGATTCAAGTGAGAGGCTCAACCATGGAGTTCTATGCTCAGGGGCTGCAGGTTTAACTACTTTTGGCATGTCTTCTCCCGAGAGACTGTAGGTGAGCAGTAATCTAGACCTGCTGGGCCTGGAGTTCCTAGACAGGAAATGAGTTAGTTTCCACTAATTTATTTTCTGTTATTTTATTTTCATTTTCCTGTTTTCCCATGTGAAAATTTCACCTTTCTACTTAGTCTTTCTTCTCTTTCTGTTTATTTTCATTTCTGTTTTCTTTTTCTTGAAATAGTCATAAAGCTAAAGAATGGTCATAAAGCTAAAGAAAACGTTATGTTTCTAAATCTTAATTTAAAAAGAGATGAATTCAGGAATTCCCTGGTGGTCCAGTGGTTAGGACTCTGTTTTCACTGTTAACCACCGGGGTTCAGTCCCTGGTTGGGGCGCTGAGATCCCACAAGCTGTGAGGTGTGGCCAGAAAAAAAATGAATTCATGTTTTTATGTTTTCTTATGTCTTTCAGCTATAGTATCATCTTTTATGTTTTTCTCCTTTTACCAGTATACTGTCATCCCCTCATCCCTCCCAGCCATCATCAGTAACATTGAGCCGCTCTCAGGAGCCAGTGGTCTACCCTTGAACAGATCATCTGGTAGGAAATTCATTAGCCTGGATCAGTTTACACATTGTCATTGATGTGTTTAGGTTTTGTTTTTTGCCTCACGGTGTAACATGCAGGATGTTTGTTCCCTGACCAGGGACTGAACTGTGTCCCCTGCAGTGGAAGTGCACAGTCTTAACCACTGGACTGCCAGGGAAGGCCCCAGGATTTGGTTTTAAATGGGACTGAGCAATATAATTTAGTAGTTAGAGTCTATTTTTTAATAGTCTGTTCTTGAACACTATTTTTTAACATTAACATGTCCATTCTTGGTCAATATTTTGATAGAAAGCTTACTGGTTTTGATAGTTCTCAGCAAAACAGAGGCCTTAGATTAATATGACTATCCTTTAGAACTGCTAGAACTGCTAACAGGATTCTGTTAACAAATTTATAATAGCTTCTTTACTTATGTGTATTCATCCAGTAACACTCAGTTGTTACCATTAGGTCTTTGTTATGCTAGTGTAATGTCTGGTTTTAACACTGAGTTTAGTATAAAAGGTTTTTATATTTCAACTTTTAAAATTCAGTCATATAGTTGGAATGAAAACAATATATTGAAGAAAGTCCTTTTTTAAAAATTAAAGTATGACATGTAAGCTGAGGAAGAAAGTGAAAATGTTTAACATCTGTTATGATTAAAATAAATAGTGAATGCTATTTATTTTAATAAATTAAAAACCATTATTATGGTCAAGTACTTACCAGCTTTGTGAATATTATTTGACAAATCTTTAATCCTGGGCTGGTTTTATCCAGCTGCTACATATGAAGAAGATGCAGTTAGGTTTAAATATTAGTCTCTTTCATACAGAATGCTGTTTATTGCCTGACCTTGTTCTGCTTAGCTAGCCTACAGTACTGATGTCATTTGGCCATATTTTTTCTTGGTTTTGTTGCCTCTGGGATAAACTCAAGACTCCTTGAGATGGTACACAAATCCCTTTGTAAGCTGTCTTTAAGCAGGCTTTCCGGCTTCGTCTCATGTCTCCTCCTCTTGCACCAGCCGTGGTGGACGTCTCACCTTCCCACTGGCCATGCTGTACCCTATCACACTGCCATTCCTGTGTGCTTTTTCTGGGAAGCTCCCTGATGTCAATTTTTATCTTCCTTCCTCTTTTCTTTGGGCACCCTGTACCTTCACCTTTTATAGTGCCTTCTAATAATTTCTACATGCACCGTCTTTCCCCCATTTAGACATGCATATGGTGGGTGCTGTGATTCTTTTTGTTCTTTGCAATTTCAGAAGGTATGACTTCAGATTGAATTTACTTAGAGCTGGAATATTGGCTGAAAGAACATTGTAACCTTTTAATTTGTGACCTTAAAATAAGAAACCTTTGTATATTGATGTAAAGAATTGATTTTATTGTTTTAGAAGCCACTCAAGAAGGTTATTATTGAAGAAACTGGTAATTTGATACAGACTGTTGATGTGCTGGATAGCACTGCTACTGTGGCTACTCCAGAGTGTAACCCTGTTACCCTGGCAAGTGTAACAGCAACCGCAGGCGTGACAGATAACTCGAGCCAAGATGACCTTTTGCCCACAAGTGGTGTCCCAAAAGCCAAAGTATTGAAAATAGAAGAAATCAGTGATACTTCAGCTTTTCAGTGAGTAGAAGTACTCTTCTTATTTGGTAATCATCTGAATGGTAATAATTCCACTGATAGTACTGATAAGACTGATAAGTACTAAAAATTGATAGTACTGATAAGACTTCTGGTTGTATTCTGCCCCATAAATTTTTGAACTATCCAACTTTAGATTCTGTTCTTTTTATTCTTTTTACTTAAATGTAAGAGAGATTTTGCTGAACAAATTATTCCTTTACCATAGTGAGGAATTTAGAAATGATAACAGTACCTTGAACAAACTTATTTCATCTATTTTCTTCTCTAGAGCTTAAGTAAATATGTTTCACTTTGTAATTCAGCAAAAATTTTTAATTTTTTGAAGGGAAGGTTCATAAATAATGTAGAATTTAGGCATTGTCATTATTCTAGCCTTTGATATTTATGATTATTTGTAGGCTCTTTAAATTTTGTTTAGAATTTTTAAAAAAGGCATGCATTTTCTTAATCATGAGAATGTAAAAGACATAGATTAATAGTTTACTTTGGGGTATTGAAATTTTATTATATATCCTTGCATTGCTATTCAACAGTCCTATTAAAAACTTTTTTTTTTTTTTTAAACTTTGAATTCTAGTAGTTCTATTTAGAGAGATAGTATAGATTGTGGGAAAACTTTTAAATAGGCAGACTTTTTTTAAAGGAGGAAGCATTTCTTTCTTTTTGAAATCTTTCTTGAAACTGTGATAATTCAGATAGTTCAGAGTGAAAGGTTGAGTTGTGAGTATATGTGATATAATAATGCAGTATGGGTTTCCCTGGTGGCTCAGATGGAAAAGAATCTGCCTGCAATGTGGGAGACCCAGTTCAATCCCTGGGTTGGGAAGTTCCCCTGGAGAAGGAAATGGCAACCCACTCTTCTTGTCTGGAGAATTCCGTGGACAGAGGAGCCTGGTGGAATACAGTCCGTGGGTTTGCAAAGAGTCAGACACGACTGAGCACTGACACTGTTACTAGTAATACAGTGCATGGAAATAGTTTGTCAAAAGGTGGCAAGGCTGTTAGCCCAGCTAATGAGAATAGGCAGTACATAGTCAGCACTCGAAAATTTGTAGAAGTATAATGTCTTGCCAAAATTATACACATATTATCAGCTGAAAGAATTTACTACTGGCAGACTATAAATAGATCACACACTATTAATAAAGTCAGAAATTTTAGAATCTCTATTGATGTTTCTGTATATAAGCTTTGACTATTTGTTGTTTCTTTTCTGATTATTTGATGCCTCTGAAATATTTCAGCTCTCATGTCAATTTGAAAAAGGATATACGTCAGTCTTTCAGTGAGAAGATTCCTATAGAGGTAGACAAAACACCTGCTCAGTTTATCAGGACTGTTCTTCCTCCAGTTCCTGCAAACTCATTTCAGCTTGAATCTGATTTCAGACAACTGAAAAGTTCTCCAGATATGTTGTATCAGTACTTGAAGGTAAGAGGTAGGAAGCTAGTAGTTCTCTTGTAAGTTAGAGGTCAAAGAACTTCTTTTGTCACCATATAATATTAGGGTTGTATTTGCTTTGTAAATGGTATGATTCTGCACTTCCCTGATAGCTCAGTTGGTAAAGAATGTGCCTGCAATGCAGGAAACCCTGGTTTGATTCCTGGGTCAGGAAGATCCGTTGGAGAAGGGATAGGCTACCCACTTCAGTATTCTTGGGCTTCCCTTGTGGCTCAGCTGGTAAAGAATTTGCCTGCAATGCGGGAGACCTGGATTCGATCCCTGGGTTGGGAAGATCTGGACAAGGGAAAGGCTACCCACTGCAGTATTCTGAGTGACTTTCACTTTCACATTTCTTTCACAGTGTGAATGTAGAAAATGCTCTTGTCCCTTGCCTAATACATGTATCATCCTGATCAGGCCATTTTAAGTATTTGCAACCAGGGAACCTTTGGAAATCGGTTCTGTGTTAAATTCTGTTTTGTAACAGAAACAATCTAATTTCATACATCACGACTTGATCACGACTTAAACTTAATTCTCCATTCTTTAAGATAAGCTAAAATACAGTGAGTGCCTTCTGTGTGCCAAACTGTGCTTACAATATTTAGATAATCATTCTCCTGAAAATTAACTTTTATTTGCTCAAGGAAAAGAGTCAAATCATTTGAAATTCACCAAATAATGGATTTTTTAGCACTTTTTCAAGTGTAATTACTGTAATAATTTCTTATAATTGTGTAGTATATAATATTTCAAAATAATTTATTATCTCATGTAGTTCTGTTTTTTAAACTCTCTTTTTATTGCTCTTTCAGCTCTGTTTTATATTTCTCTTGGGTGATATACGTCTCTCCATGAGATTTTTCTGTGAATTGAGCAGAGTGATTATCTTATAGTCCCTCTAACTTCCTGTCATAGTTACATTTCAGTGTGATTCCCCATTATTATTCATTAAATACTTAGGCATAGTAGATATTCTTTACTATGTTGATCTAAGCAATTATTATATAAATAATTTGTGATTGGGAATATTGCCATAATTTTCTAACTCCTTATATTTTTCCCAAGCAAATTGAACCATCCTTGTATCCCAAGTTGTTTCAGAAAAATCTAGATCCAGATGTATTCAATCAAATCATTAAAATTCTGCATGACTTTTACATTGAGTAAGTAAATTTAGTTATACTTTCCTACTTTTAGTTATTTGGAAAATTCATCCTTTTTGGTATCATACTGCTGCCTTTTATATTGCAGAATTAGCTATACTGTAAATTTTACTGTTGCAGTAGTATAAAGAAATACAAGTATAAACAATGAAAAGGTAAATGATTAGGAGAAAAAAGGACTTACAGATTTTTTTAGAGAAAGGTGGAGTATAGAAGTGACAAGTGTTATAGCAGATTAATAACGCCTCTTCTATGCCTCACATTTAAGAATATTAGTTTCTTCAGTTGACTTGATTTGGGCACTTAAAATATAGACAGTGTGCAGGAACAAAAGATAAATGAAGACTTTATGTATAATTAGAAATATTATTTTAGTAAGCAAAACTAAATGAGCTGCTTTTAATTGATCATTTGCATTTTATTTGGACTTCAGGAAAGAAAAGCCATCACTCATCTTTGAAGTCTTACAAAGACTTTCTGAACTAAGAAGGTTTGATATGGCAGTGATGTTTATGTCAGAATCTGAGAAGAAAGGTGAGTTCTATAAAAAATGCTTTTCCTTTACTCTTTATTCTTATGTGTTCCTTTATTTAACAAATGATAGAAAATATTTATTGAATGTCAGTTATATACAAGGTACATGCAATTTAATTGCAGTTTAATTAAATTGAGTTACAGTTGAATTAAGTAAAATTTTTCAGTCTGAAAACAACATTGGGAGGTGTAGGTATGATTATCATTTTGCTCTTAAAAAAGGGGAAACTGAGGCATATATAGGTAAGGAACTTGACTGAGGTTCCATAGCTAGGAAGCCAGACCCAGGATTTAAACCAAGGTAGTCTGAACTCTTCTACTTGAAAATACAGTATCAGTGTAATGGTTGAGCTCCTGGCATGGTGGAACACGTACAGGGTCCCTGCCACAGGAGCAGGCAGCGGGGTGTGGGTGCGTAGGTGGTCACATCTATCTGTGAGTTTGTTTGATTTAAGCTGAATTCTCAAAAAACTACGGGAGTCAGATATCGAAGGGAGTGAGGATGTGTAGAGATTTTGAGGCAGGAGAGGGCAAATTGAACTCAGGAAATTAAAAGGAGTGCAGTGTGGCTGAATTGTAGAGTTAGAGGGTAAAAGAGGCAGGTGATGAACTTGAAGAATTATATCCCTTATTTATTTCTACATCTCAGTCTTTGGCATAAAGTATCAGTTTTGGGGAACCCTAATTTAAGTAAAATCAAACTATGGAGACACTTCAATTACAGTTGTCCCTTGAACAG
The DNA here is from genome assembly GCA_006410615.1 of Neotragus moschatus. Taxonomy (NCBI): domain Eukaryota; kingdom Metazoa; phylum Chordata; class Mammalia; order Artiodactyla; family Bovidae; genus Neotragus; species Neotragus moschatus. The sequence goes on from SJYA01000881.1 coordinate 878,243, forward strand.
TGTGGAAGTTAGGGGAATGAGCCCTCTACACAGTTGAAAATCCACGTACAATTTTACAGTCAGTCCACAGCATCTGAGGTTCTTCATCCAGATTCAGTCAACTCTGGATCATGTAGTACTATAGTATTTACTACTGAAAAATATCCAACTATTAGTGGATCTGTGCAGTTCAGACTCATGTTGTTCAAGGATCCACGGTACTCAAGAGTTTGAAGCTATAGTCTAGTTTTAGAAAGAGGAAATCATTAGAACGCACCTCCTGGACTACACACACTTTGAGCTCCTTTTCTGTCTCTTCTTTATGTTTGTAGCAGTGACGTTGAGTCTGAATCACTAAAGAAAATACTCTTTACGTTGTATTTAAGGAAGTGGACCTAGTTTAGAGAGATTCTTAATAAACTTAAACCAAAAGAGTTCTCTGCTTTATCTTTAGTTAATCAGAAACAGTCCCTGAAATTCCCTGAAGGTATTAGTTTGTTATTACTCTTCTGACTTCTCTTCTATCACTGTTTAAAGTCCTTCTGCCTACCTCACTGACTGTGTTTTTTAATGTACCAAATTTCCAGGCTTCTTGGAGCCTCAGGGTCTTTGTGTTTGACTGTTTTCCTCAGCCGAGACTGTCCTTCCCTGCCTCTTCTTCATTTCATTCAGTTTCCACCTAATAGTCACTAGCTCAAAGTCACCTTTCCTCACAGGCCTACTCAAAATAACTGCCCGCCTCCCTTTCCTCATCACTGTCTGTCATCTTGCCTGGCTTTATTTTCTTCATAAGACAGAACTACAGTAGAGGGCAGTATTTTATGTATGTATTTCTCTATCCCTAATAGCAGCTCCATGACAGCAGGAATTTTATCTACCTTGTTCTCTAGGTCTCAGGGTATTAGAATAGTGCTTAGTACATAAAAGCCTTAGTATGAATGCTTGACTGAATGGATTTCTTGTCACTATGATGTGGTTACTTGAAATGTACTCAAAGAATGTGAGTTGGTCCTCCAAACTGGCCTACCAACAGTACTGTCTTGGTTGGATCACCACTCTCTGCCAGGTTAAACATGGAAGCATTTAGAATAGTTCCTAGCGTGTAACTAAGTATTCAATAAATAGTAGCTATTGTTGTCTTTTATTATCATTGTTATTAGTAACAACTGTTAGCTAGTTTTAATGTTGAGGGATATAGTATGAACTCATAGAAATGTTTTCCAAAATGTTAACTGTGGATAGTTCACTGGTATGAAAAATAAGGATTTTATATGACTCATAAGGAAATCTTATTTTTAACTTTTAATTGTTATATATTTTATTATATATTTGAAAAATATACAGCTTGCCCATCAAACATGATTTTTGTGGATATTACTGCTAATTTTCTATTTATAGTAGTGATAAAAAATTTTATTTTATTTTTTATTTTTATTTTTTAATAGCTATATGCTTTAATTTTTTAACTTTTTAATTTTTAATTTTAATTTTTATTTATTTTTATTTTTTTCCATCTCAGATGTACATGATTTCCCAACCCCCCCCACCTCCCCAAAAGTTTTATTTTAAAATAAAATGATTTCACGTTTGAAAAATAGTTAATTGGAAAATTAAGTAAATAAAAGTATACTTGTTATACAGGGCAAAAATCTTTACGGTAGTACAGATGAATTATATTTAATCTGCAAAGTTCATGTCATTAAGGATATAGGGAAAATTATTATTGCTAAAGCAAAATATTCTGGCAAGAAGCATCATTGGGTTGCTATATAATTTTCTGTTCTTGGGTTGGCTCTTTAAATATCTGAATTAGAATTTACAAATAACCCTAATGATTGCTTTAAAATGTAAAANTTTCACGTTTGAAAAATAGTTAATTGGAAAATTAAGTAAATAAAAGTATACTTGTTATACAGGGCAAAAATCTTTACGGTAGTAGAGATGAATTATATTTAATCTGCAAAGTTCATGTCATTAAGGATATAGGGAAAATTATTATTGCTAAAGCAAAATATTCTGGCAAGAAGCATCATTGGGTTGCTATATAATTTTCTGTTCTTGGGTTGGCTCTTTAAATATCTGAATTAGAATTTACAAATAACCCTAATGATTGCTTTAAAATGTAAAAAGTATTTAACAGACTTGATTATTCCTTTTAATTTTTGCTTTACTTTTTAAAAATAGAGATTCAAATGAAATTTTTTTCTTTTTCAGTTACCCGTGTGTTATTCAATCACATAGACAAATCAGGATTGAATGATAACTCTGTTGAAGAACTCAAGAAGAGATATGGTGGTTGATTTCCATTTTTGCTGAAATTATTGCTTCTTTAAATTTCATATGTAAATTTTTTTCTACTGAAATTAAATGTTTTGCTTTTTAAGAAAATTAAATCATACAGAAAAAGGACTGTTTTTGGACATAAGCTAATTAACTGTGAAGTGAATTGTGATTAACTAGTGAGAAATATACTTAAGTGAACTATTTATAAGTTTTTTCTGAAAATAAAAATATAAATAATGAGGTATACTTGTAAGGATCAGTATTTTATTTTGTAAGTCACTTTAAATGTTTAGATGTATTCTTCAGTGCCTCATGTTACATTATTTTTATATTTTTATGAGTTTTTGTAACCACATGTTAAGATTGCTTCATAAGCTTATAATAAAATTATGTTTATATATAGAGAATTAGGTAGATAATCATGTTGTTTCATTATAAAATGGTTTCATATCATTGTGCCAGTTCACTAACATAAAATTGCTTAGTTGCAGGATGTGTATTTTTAGTGTTTATTTTGAAGGAAGACTTATTTAGGCTTTTTAATAAAAGATTACTTGGAGAGTCAGAGCATCCTTAAATTTTAATGCTGCAGGTTTTTTTCCACATGATATCTGTGTTATATGTCAAATATAAGACAGATAGTCTAAAGCAAGGTGGAAAAGTTTGAACACTTGGAATTTTCAGGTAGTAATTAGCATATAGCTTGTGTGTAAATGGTTCATGCGAGTGTGGTGACTGTGAACTTTTGACATCTGGGCTAATGTTCTACTTATCCTTGTTCTGCATGGTACCTAGCCCAGTCCTTTGCATAAAGCTAGGTGCTCACTTGATATTTATGAAATTTAATGGAACTGATGGCAAGAATCAATTTTAGTAAATATTCAAACTAGCAACCTAGCAAATTTTGGGCATCCTGTAAATATTGCTAAAATCAAATTAGAGACCTCTGGTCACCATCCTATAGCTGCTGTTAGCATCAACAAGACAGTCAAATTTAAGACTTTATTTTTGTTGCAGCATACATATTATTATGCTTGTAATTACTTGAGGAATAATCAATCTGTTTAAAAAAGATAATTTCCCCAGTTCATGGTATAACTTATTATAGGATCATAATTTGTATAGCTCAATGTTTTACAACATACTTGGAGTTTATATATGTTGCTAAATGTATAGTCTTGCTATGATATATAAATAGGTAATGAAGTTTAGCCATAAAGTATAGCTTATACATAAGTTTATACATAAGCTATGTAATGAATTTTAAATGACTTGAATTTTTCTTAAGTCATTAATAAGAAAGTGGTTTCGCTGAGATTTGCATGCAGGAGAGTGCTTTCGAGGCTTGGGTGTGGGGGGATGGTTGAGGGAGTGGGAGTCAGATTATGAAGAGCCTTTCATGAAGTGACAAAATAAGCCAGTTTTCTGAAAGTGATGAGGAACTAGTGAACGGTTTTAAGCAAGAGAGTGACATGTGTTTTGATTTTTAAGATCATTCTGGTAGTAGTGATGAGGGGTGGATTGCAGTGATGGTGTGGCTGGAAACAGACCAATTAGAGGAGTATAGGAGATGAATGACATTTGAACTAATAACAGTGGATAACATGAAGTACTTATTTGCCTGACATTAGGGGTTTAAGTCTTTTTTTTTTTTTTTTCATTTAAATCCTCAGCAACCTTAGGAGATAGGTTCTGTTATCTCTAATTTACAGATTGAGTAAATTGAGGCATATATAGGTTGTGTGACTTGCCCATGGTTACTTGGTAATAGGTGGTCTTTACTCCGAGGTTTCTTGCTCAGCTGTCATTCTGTACTGGTTGGTGCACAGGAATGGAAGACAGGATGAGTTTAAGGTTTATTAAGGAGGGGGGTCCACAGGGATTGGTGGTATTCTTTCACTTCCATTCAAACATTCCTAGAGAATCCATTGCGCTGGAAGGTGACTAAGTGCTGGGTGAAACACAGGCACAGTTTCTGCCCTCCGGTAACTCAGTGTAGCTGGGGAGTTAGATAAACTAGCATTTATGGTATAGTGTCATGCATGCTCTGATACACTTTGGAGAGGGCACTGGGGGGGCATGGAGGGTGCAGCTCTGAATCAGATTGGGTGAAACAGGGTAGGAGGAGGCAGCGTTTTATATGAGACTTGAGCTATGGGAACTATGGTCCAGGTGCATGATGGGAGGGAGAGGGTCCTGGGAGAGGGATCAACAGAGGTGAAGGTCATATAACATATTAGAGCCCCTTGACTTGCCCTGGGGATCATAAGCAATTCCATATACCATCTGGGCTGATGTATGGGATAGAATTAGAGTTTGATTGGCTACCTCCTCCTTTCATTTGTTTCTTATTTGCTAATTTTTCATGTATGTACATCCTGACTCCGTACTAGATTTCGAAGCTGCTTTGAAGGTCATGACACTGTCTCGTGTGTCCTTAGTGCTAACATTGGCTTTGTCCTTGGCAGATGCTCGGTTAACATTTATGGATGGATCCACCTAGATTATTACCACCCTTCTTCCTAGGTTAGGTTTGAGTTAGTGCATTTCTTCTCTCACTGTGGTTATTTAATGCAAGACTGTCATTTAGTCCTGGCTCTTCGAAGCTACAGAAATATCACATCTGCTAAATAGTTGGTTTTTCCTTAGTAAGGTTCAAAGATGTTGACACAAACTCCACAAAGAAGCTGTCAATTTAGTTTACTACATATCATCTCCTGTTTTTTTTTGGGGGGGGGTTGCTACTGACTGATTATGATAGCAGACAGTTTGCTACCACTAATCTTCACAGATGTTTTTAAGGAAATCATGTTTTCGTGCTTCTACAAATCTGAAAAGGTGGGAGGTAGACTTTCAGGAGCTTTTGCTTTTGAAAAAGAGATGAGAGAGTCAGTTGTTTTCCTGCAGTGAGTTATAAAGCAGGTGGCATTAAAAAAGAAAGAAAAACTTATAATTCACTGGAGAAGCACACTATTCACAACTCTTTCACAGAAATCACTTGGAAAGTAGAAGAAAAATGAGCTATACAGATACAGGTTAACCCCAAATCAGATGGATCAAAATCAATAATAATTTGGACCAACAGAAGCACTTGATTAAAAAATCCCTGTTAATTTGTTTTATTGAGCTTATATAGGTTTAACAATTCAATTATTTCCCCTTGAAGTGTGAAGATGGATAGCTTCACTTTAACTCAGCCCCAGCGTCAGCCCATCTTGCCATAAGACATTTAGCATGATGAGTGACATCTTTTATTTTCCATAGCAGTCTTTGTGGCTTTCTAATCCAAACCTGGCAGTGGTGAGGAGGCAGAATTCCTTAATCTCTCTTCTGAAAATGGCTGTTCCTGCTTGAGCACTTCAGTACTCTGGAAGCCTTCAGTAACTGATGCTTATTGTGGAGTTGAAGCAAAAAAGGCCTCTGGGTAATTGTACTTCCTAAATATTAATAATCTATGTATGCCCCACTAGATGTGACTCTTGTGAGGTCTATGGTTAACAGTGCGGAGGCCTGCATAGCATTTGGCCTCATTGTTCACCCTGACTCTTCCTATCCCAGGATCCAGAGTTGGGGGCAGCTTATTTAAGAAGATGAGGCCCCTTCAGTTCGGGTTGACTTCTCTGAGAGATAGGCAGTTCCCTTGTGGCTCATGGGATCAACTGCTTTGGCAGTTGGTGACTGGCACCGTGCTGACAGCTGCAAAACCAGTAGGACCGAGGGTGATGAAAGGCCCAGTAGAGGAATATGACGGATGGTTTAGGAGCTGCAGATGTGGGCAACAGAGAAGACTGCAGGGAGGAGGTGGGGTCTGAGTGGGTCTTGAGGGACCGGTGGGCTCTGGCTAGGTAGGGGAGGGGTGACGACACGCTACCTGCCTTGAGTAGATGATGGATAGTGAAATGACAGAACAGAAATTGCTGTGATTTAGCAATTTTCTAATGGTGAGCAGTTTTCTAATGGCATAGCACACCCAGACCTGCTCACACAGGTGAAGTTGCAAGGAGAACACTCTAGTAGGCTTGTCATTTCATCTGTCTTCTGGAAGATCTTATATTTTATGTAATGATCTTGCAGCATTTAAACTAGATGTTTTGAAATAATCAGCTTGAGGGGTCAGAGGAAAAAAAGGGAACAGATAGATGGTCATGCAGTCAACATGGATAAAATTAAATTTAGGCCTCATTATAATCCTTCTTTTGTTTATTATCTCTTTGGGGAATAGTGTAAATGAGGAAGATAAAAGTCTGGGTTCTTGCTGTCTAGTTTAAACTATTTACCGCTTGCTTTACTGATGACATTTAAAACCATCAAAATGAACATAATTGATGACCTTGAGGCTGATAATAGGGGGAAAATGTCTCATGAAATCAAGGACATCCCTTGGGTAGTGTGGGGCAGATGAAATCAGGATAAAATGAGCAGCTTAATAAAGGTTGAGTTTAGAAATAAGAAATACTGAAAAGTATGTAAAAATGTCATCAGTCATAAAAGATTCTCAGCTACTAATACTACTGAAATACATCACTCTTCCAATCCCTGTCTGGTTGTCTTGTTGTCTTTCACTAACGAGTCTCCTGAGTTGCTTCCTGTCTCCATGTGGAGGCCTGTTTGCACAGAGCAGAGCACAGTGCTGGATAAACGGCTCACTGACTGGAAGGTCAGCAGAGCTGGAGAGAGTCGCTGTGTATTGTTCACAAACACCATGCAAAACTGATTCTGAATTAATTTGATATATAAAAGAGTTTAAAAAAGAAACAACCATTCTATAGCCAGAATTGTGAAAACACACAGGGGTAATGACTCAATCTTTTCATTAATCATGTAGCAGAATGGAATTTGTAGCACTGTTTAGAATATCTCTGAAATTTTGTCTTAAAGAACCAGGGCAAGAGAGAAGATAATAAAGAATTTATCACAACAATGTGATGTATAGTTTTCTTGACACTTGGTTGGTCCTGTGTGACCCTTGAAACTGTCATTTGAGATATTTAGGGCAGCACTTAGGTTAAATTATTTGTTCAAAGTCCTGTGAATAGTGATAGAACTCAGAACTCAATGCTGGTTCCGGAAACCTCTAGTAGGTCTTTTCACGTAGGATCTAGTAATGATAGGAACTTCACTCAGTAAACTTTTACATCACAAACCTTTGAGCGTGGGCTCAATGGGAACTAGAAGGTGTCCATACCAGTGGGGTATAAACCTGTAATGTATTTTCAAGAGATGATTTGCATAGCACATTACTTGTCTCATAACAGGAAGTTAATAAATATTTGTCAAATAAGTGAATGAATGAATTCAAACATTATAGAATTGAGCTGAAGAATCCAGATGAAGAGCCTTTTAAGTTTGGCTCAAAGCATTTGTTGAATGTTAAAGACCTTTTTATCATCGGTGGGGATTATTTCAAGTCTCTTTTATAGAATTGTGTTTAAAACTATCCTACCTGCAAACATTTTTTGAATAATTAACAAGTGTGGAAAAGGAGTAGGGGTTTTGTCTCATGTGGAACTCTTTTTGATCCTTACAGTTAAAACAGGCTTAGTGATAATATTAAGCTTCCGTTTGTATGCAGTCTATTATGTGCTGTGTACTGTACCAGGGCTTTGCATATATCATCTCACTTAATCCTAAAAGCATGCCCACAGAGATAGGCTGTCCTGTGAAGCTGGGAGTCCAGCAGAAGTTAGACTGACGTAGACACTCATGCTCTTCCTTCTTTCTACACTGCAGCCATGGCTGAACAATCTTCGTGATAACACAAAAGCAGGACCAGGGAGGGGACAGGCTGGTAGGTGGATTTCTTTGGTATTACTGTTGCCCACTGGATGTTCAGAAAAGAGCATGTATGTGGCAGAAAGCATTCTGATGGGAATAAAAATGAAAGTCTATTTTTTATTGAGGTAACTTTGGTTTATATGTAACATTATATGTTTCATGTGTATAACATTATATTTCTACTTCTATATACACTATAGTGTGTGCTCACCACCAAAATTTTAGTTTCCACCTGTCATTCAGTTGACCCCCTTTACCTATTTTTCACACCACAGTGTCATTACTGACCACATCGGAAAGCCCACCTTCTTACACCAAGCAGAGTCCCCTTTTCCAGTTTCATAAAATTGATAGGGTGTGTGGAAAGGTATCCTTCTTTCAATACTTTAGTGCATGGGACCTGTATCTAAAATAAATATCAGACTGGACTTTGAAGAGGAAGAGATGCCATGAAAATGCAGTCAGAAAGAAGCGTGCAGAAATGTCTCTTTCCTTGGGATGGGGTTGGGGGTGGTGCATGTTCCTGTGTGTGTTTACATTCACATATGATTGGTGGGAAATGGCAGTGTCTGTGTATGGTACTCAAGTCTGCTTTAAGTCGTGGCATACAGGGATACCTGTTTCTCTTTTTTTTTTTCCTGCCTCTCTGTTTCCATCACCAATCCTTTTGGTATTTACAGAGTCCATTAAATTAATAAGATGTAGTGATTTTGCTGTTTAGTCTCACTGGAGTCCTTGAATATATATGTTCTGTAACATCAGAGCAAAAACCGTAATAATGATGAATTCAAGGCAGATTCGGAATTTCGGTAAAGGAATGCACTTGCAGTGGCAAAAGGCCAAACTGAGACCAAGAAGTTGTCGTCGTTTTGTGGTCATTGGTCTGATACCTCAAGATTATATCATGTTTCATCCTCTTTTTACTCTTTGAACCAAGCCTTCTGTGAGTGCTAAACATCCTGGAATTCTTTGTGATTAGTTACTGCTCATGGGGCAGGTGGTAGTTTATTAGGATGGCAGGAAAACCAAAGGAAAGTACTCAGATCCATTTATTAGCCAGCAGTAAATAGAGACCACTGATGTGCCAATCTGTTTCTCCAGCTACTGGTCTGATTTTAGCGCCAGGAACCTACAATTCAAGACCAAACACTATTATCTAGAGAGTCTGGCAGGAGTGGAAGCTCTGCTTGGTTATAAACTTGATCATGTCCTTGGCTCTGGCCCTGTATTAGTGACAGAGGGCCCCTTGCTGGTTACATCTCCCCACTGGCTCCCTGTAATGCCTGGATAATCTATTCTAGACCTCTTGGAGACAGTTTTACTTGGCCCAGGCACGATATTAATTTGAATTTGAGCTAATTGGTCCATTAACAGGGATAATTTTATGTGATTAATCNGTGACAGAGGGCCCCTTGCTGGTTACATCTCCTCACTGGCTCCCTGTAATGCCTGGATAATCTATTCTAGACCTCTTGGAGACAGTTTTACTTGGCCCAGGCACGATATTAATTTGAATTTGAGCTAATTGGTCCATTAACAGGGATAATTTTATGTGATTAATCCTCATGCCTTGGAGAAGAGGATTCTGAAAAAAACCAAAGGCAGGCCTTGGGAGACCAAAGTCAATGTGAAGTTTATTTATCTAGAAGTGAAAAAGATGATCTGACTGGGGAAATGGAGGACAAGAGGAAGGTAAGGAGCCTGCCACCTCCCACAGGCTCAGGGCTTTGTCTGAGTGGGGCCTGGAAAAGCTGAGGTCCTGGGATCACAACTTGACAAGGGTATCCATGGGTCTCCAGGGTGAGCAATCTCCTGAGTTGGTTCAGTGCAAGGCACTCCTGACATAGCTCTGGTTATTGTTACCTCAGTAACAATTAGGCTGAGGTTAGTGGAGGGTGAGGATGCTATAAGGTAGCCTCCATCTGCTTTTGGCCCTTCTGCAGTTCAAACAGCAGGGCCATCTGAAGCCCCCCAAGATGCAGAATCCAGAGAGGGTACCATGCTCAAATTGACTTAGGTCTTATCACCAGGGATCCAGCTCTAGGGGGTCATTCATCACTCTGATGCTCCCAAACATAGCCTGAGCTGCCTCCCTATGTCACTGGAAGCCTTTTGTTGGGTTCCAGCGACACCCAACCCAGGGAGTGCTTACATGTGCACAAGTGCCCTCTGACTGCTGGTCAGCTCGTTTCTGTATGACTACAGCAGGTTTCTCTGCCATGGCCATCTCCCAGTCTCCCTCCAGCTTCCGGTCCTCCCCAGGCCAGTTTACCCAATGTGTGGGCACAGGCTTCTCCATTAGTTTCCCAAACTCAGGTGATACTGGAAGGCAGAGTTTAATGAAATGTTGCCACACTTGAGGATGCCATCGGGGCATCAGGACAGAAAAGGGAACAGGTATCCCTGCATGTGAAGTCCACTGCTTCTTTGCACAGGGGGCCCTTCTTCACTACCAGCTGCCAGAGTCAGGTGAAACAGATTTGTAAGCCCCACAGTTTGTGAGCAAACCTCTTAGTCTCTGCAGAGGTTCACAGTTTTCTGTGAAGATGGACTTCACGTTTAAAGGCTCAGCGTCTCAGCCGGCAGCCTCTGCACTTGCACTTGCGTCATTCCTACTCTCTGGACTTCCCCGAAAGAGTGGGTAAGCACTTACCTTACATCTGCTTGGCCAAAACCCCAGTGTGTTTCCCAGAAAAAAGGGAGAATCTTCCCGAAGGGAAAAGAAAATCCAGGAAACACACAGGAATGCAGAAATGCTTGCGTGTCCTCAAATTTTGGCTCTGTTTTTACTTTGATTTTGTCTGTTACACTGCGTACCTGGGATTGGACTTTGCGCTTTGATTCACCCTATCACTTCTGTCATCCAAGGAAGCCTGTTGGGTAATCAGAGTCCGTCAGTCAAAATGTGGATGTATAGTGTCTGGAAAAAATTCCAGCCTGCAGTCTGAAATGCTACAGTCAGATTGCACTGCATGTTTGCCATCTCATTTTTCATTACATTTAATCTGCCATTGCTTCTGATAGAGAAAAGAAGAACAAAGTTTTCTTTAACTGACCACATGACAACACTGGCCACTGAAGAATTTTGAATCCAGGACATTTTTGAAAAGAGAAAATCATACAAGGGAATGAGGCTCCTTAGATGAACTTGGAAGGCAGTTTTAACAGGTCACCTTAACTAGCTGTAAACTACCTGAATTCAGGGCTAAGATTTTCATTATTATAGGGATCAATATTGATTTTAATTATCCTTAATATTTGTTACAAGGAAAGCAAAGAGTCTCATTTTCATGTGTAGTTACTTCCCATAGATCTGCTTTTTACTCCGAGCTGTATTCGTTTTTTCAAGGGCTGCCTTATTAGATTTGATCCAGGAGATGGCAGTGTGCTTTTCATTTTGGGACTTGGATGTGACCTCTTACACCTTCTTCTCTTGTAAGTTGTCATATGTGATAAGGTGGTGCATTGTGAAGTCCATGATGTAATATGTTCATTGATCCACCATACTGAAACATGAATAAAAATAAAATCTGAATTATAGAAACTGGGTTATATTATAAATTCATAAACTACTTATTTTTATTAATCAAATAGCGAACACTTAATACTGTACTGGATGTTCTATGGGGAAATAGAAATGTTAAAAGCCGTTATTGCTTTAAAAAGCTTAAAACCTAGATATGGACCCACAAAGTTAGTAAAAAATGAAACTGAAGACAGTTATATGTTAAATTAATTAGGAGTAAGAGATTACTCTGGTCAGCAAGAGGACTTCTCAGAGGGAGATGGTAATTAAAAGGATGAGTAGGAACTTTTGGATAAAGAGGATGGATTAAGCACCATAATTTTTCCCTCTCTCTTCAGATCCTACTAAAATGATGGTATAGAATTACAAATAGATAAATCAGAACAAAAAAAAAAAAAAAAAAGGCAACATTAGGAAATGAGATATCAACATAATTTTTGAAAGATGAAAATGGAGAGAATTATAGAAAGGATTTCCATGGAGCATGGAAATACTAAGTAAGGTCTTTATCAAGTTAAAGTGCATTTTATTTCTATTTTTCTGTTTTTTAAATTTTTAATCAAGGATAGTTAAATTTTTTCAAGTACTTGTTTTTTGGCACTATTGATAAGATCATGTAATTTTTTTTTTTCTAGTAACCTTTTAATATGGTGGATCATATTGGTTGACTTTCAAATGCTAAACTAGACTTCCATCCCTGGGATAAATCCCACTGGGTCATAGTATAGGATTCTTTTTAGATAATGCTGAATTCTACTCCCTAATATTTTGTTAAGGATTTTTTTACATCTATATTCATCAGGAATATTGACCTGTAGTTTCCTTTTCTCCCTCTCTCTCTCCTTTCTTTCCTTCTTTCCTTTTCTTTCTTTTTCATTCTCCATCTTTGGTTTCATACCAGGATAATACTAAACAGAAAATAAATTGGAAATGTTCTTTCTTCTTCTGTTTTCTGGAAGAGATTGTGTACAAGTGGTACTAATTCTTCAAATTTTGGATCAAATTCTCCAGTGAAACAATCTAGGTCTGGAGATGTATTTTTGGGGAGTTTAAATTTCCTTAATATTATAGAGCTATTCAAATGATCTATTTAATATTTAGTGATGTACTTAGTGATGATAATATTGCTGCTGCTGTTGTTGCTAAGTCGCTTCGGTCGTGTCCGACTAATTATTGTTTTTTGCGGTATCGATCAGTTTCTAAGCTGTCAAGTTTGTGTGTATAGAGTTATTTGTAGTATTCTTTTATTATCCTTATTATTTTAAATGTGTTGAGGTTTGTTTTATGGCCCAGAAAATGGTAAGTGATTTGTGAGAACTTGAGAAAAAACTGTGAATTCTGCTGTTGCTGGGTGGTGGTGGATTTTATGAATGTCAGTCTGTTGTTTGATGGCGTTGAGTGTTCCTATGCCTTTGCTGCTTTTTTGCCTAGATCTTTTCTCAGTTTTTGAGAGGAATGTTGAAGTCTCTTAACTATAATTGTGGATGTGTGAATTTCTCATTTCAGTTATATCAGCTTTTGCTTCATACACTTTGTAGCTCTGCTGTTGGTGTGTATACATTTAGGATTGGTATGTCTTCTTGGTGGATTGATCCCTTTGTCATATAACGCCCCTTCTTGTTTCTAGTAATTTTCTTTGAGCTGAGATTTACTTTGCTTGATAATAATATAGCCACTCTTACATTTCTTTGATTCATGTTTGCATGATACGTATTTTTTCATCTTTTTACTTTCAACCTTCTTAGATTGTTATACTTGAAGTGAGTTTCTTGTAGACAGCACATAGTTAGGTCATGGTTTATAATCCAACCTGCTAACCTCTGTTTTTAATTTGTGTATGTAGGCCATTTATATTTAATGTAATTATCAATATGTTAGGACATAAATCTAGCATTTCGTTTTATTTTTGTTTGTTTTCTTTTTGTTATATTGTTTCTCATTTCTTTTTCCCCTCACCTTCCTGTGTGCTTCTGAAAAATATTTTTAAATTCTACTTTATCTTTTAAAAATATATCTTTAAATACAGCTTTTTATTGGTTGCTCTAAGTTTATATTATATATACACCTAACTTATTGCAGTCTACTGGTGGTGTCATTTTACCAGTTCAAGTGAAGTATAGAAAACTTACCTCTCTTTTTGTCCCTATATCTCTCCCTATTCATATTTCCTCTGCATATAGTCTTTCCTCTATATACATTGTTCTCAGACACTGTTATAAATTCTGCTTCAACCTTCAAACATTATTTAGAAAGCTTAAGCGGAGGAAAGCCTGTTCTATTGACTTAGTTCCCTAAAATTACAAGATTCTTCCTTGTATTGTTTCCTTTCTGTTTAGAGAAAATTTCTTTAGCTATTCTTTTTATGTAGGTTCCCTGGCGAGACTTCAGCTTTCCTTCATCTCAGAAACTTTAGATACCGAATGTCATTGATGAAGAATATTTTACCTGGACACTTGATTCCTGGTTGACAGTTCTTCTCTTTTGTCACTGAAAAATGTGATGCCACGTCCTCTGGCCTCCATGATTTATGATAATAAATCTACTGTCGTTGTTTTCCTGTAGGTGAGATGTCATTTTTTTCCTAGCTGTTCAAGAGTTTCTCTGTTTTTTAGTTTTCGGAAGTTTAATGATGATGTGTCTTGGGATGGCTTTCTTCAGGTTTATACTGTTTGGACTTTATTCTTAAACCTGTAGGTCTTTTTCTCCTGGAAAGTTTAGGAAGTTTGTATCCATGATTTCTCTTGAGTACATTTTCAGCCCTGCCATTTTCCTACTTGCCTTGTGAGACTCAAATTACATAAATGTTAGACATTAAGAAAATATCCTATAGAACTCTGATACTTTTTTTTTGGTCTCTCTTTTCTGTTTTTCAAGTTGGGTAATTTCTAATGTTCTGTCTTTCATTTCACTCTTTCTGTCCTATGTTTTTTCTCTTTTTTTTATTAAGCACATCCACTGAGATTTTTATATCAGTTACTGTATTTTCAGCTCCAAAATTTCCATTTGGGTTTTTTATTTCCTATTTTTATTTGTTTGAAATATATTTGTAGCTGCTTTAAAATCTTTGTCAGGTCATATTAACATCTCTGTCATTCTGGGTTTAGCATCTATTATTTTTTTTTCGTCCAATTTGAGTGCTTCCAATTTTTTTGTATAATGAATTATTTTATTGAAACCTGGATATTTTCATATGAAGTATGAGATTCTAGACCTTATTTAATCCTTATTTTTAAAACTTTAATCTGACCCTTCTCTGGCAGCAGGAGTGGGTTTGGGTGGGGGTGGGGAGGGACATCACCACCTGGCTGCTGTCAGGTGGAGGTAGGAATCTGTGGTCTCCACTCAGTCTCCTAAGCGGTGGGGTGATGGTGAGGGTTTCTCCTTACTGATGGGTTGAGATGACAGTGTTGTTTCCCCTTATGGTCTCCACTGATGCTGTGGTGAGGGCAGAATTTTTATTGCTGAGTGTTGATGAAAGTTCTGATTTTCCGTCAGGCCTCCTCCTCCTCCTGACACCATCCTAGTGGGGAGGGGGAGGGGTACCTCTTATCATTAGCTAAGTGTAGATTTCTGTTTGTTCCATGGGATCTCTATTAATACCACGAGGGTTGGGGTGTTTGTTACTGGCCAGTGAGGGTAAAATTCTTGGCTTCTTACTTGGACTTTTCTTATGCCAGCTCCTTGGGTATTGGAGCTCCTCATGAAAGCCTTAGGAGGGTGGGAGTCTAGACTTCCCACTTGGGTTTTGCTGGTGTGGACGAGTGGAGCCACAAATTTTTCTGCAGTATTTGCCTGGAGTAGAACAGTTATGATCTAAATAACTAAAAGTTATTATCTAAAAAAGTTTCTGTCTTGCTTGACTGTTCCTTTCCTAGTCATTTGGTTAGAAAGAGCAGACTTTTGGGGGGCTTTTTTTTCAGTCTGTGACCCCTGTATTGTTATCCTCAAGGCCAGGGTATTCACCACTGTGGTTTTTTGGGTCCTAAAGTCCCAAGTTGATTTGCCTTCGCTCTACTTTTTAGAGTCTTCTTATGTTTGGTTTATAAGTAATGCCTAGGATTTTTAATTGTACTTCACAGGAGGACTAGGGGAAAGTACATGTACTGCTAATTGTTTTAAAACATTTTCTGCATTTTCAAACTTAACCTCAGAAGCAAGTCAAAATCTCCACATCAGGCTTGGTTCCTTACCTTCCCTAATTTTCCTTGGTCATCCTCAGCTGTACCTCTGAAACAGATTCAAATCCTCTCCTCTCCATCTTCACTTCCATCAGCCAAGGTCAAGCCAGCATCTCTCTCCTAGACTACTACAGTCAGCAGCAAGCATTTGTTAGAGTGAACTTTTCAAAACATCAATCACTGCACATCACTACTCTAATTAAAGAAATGATACAAATGAACTTACAAAACAGAAAGAGATGCACAGACTTAGAAAATAACTTACGGTTGCCAGAGGGGGACGGGACACTAACGGAGTTTGGGACGGTCATATACACACTGCTATATTCAGAATGGATAACCAACAAGGACCTATCGTATAGCACATGAAAGTCTACTCAATGTTATGTGCCAGCCTGGATGGGAAGGGGGTTTGGAGGGAGAATGGATATGTGTATACGTATGGCTGAGTCCCTTCACTGTTCACCTGAAACAACCACAACATTGTTAATCATCTGTACCCCAACACAAAATAAAAAATTTAAAATTTGAAAAAAAGAAATTCTAAAACATTTTTCATTGCACTTTGGATAAAATATGAATTCCTTTTCCTAGTCTGTTAAGTCCTCAAATAATCTACCCTGTGCCTGTTTCTCCAGCCTCACTCTTCAACCTTATGCCTCTGCTCCTCTCGTAAGTGAAAATTCTCTCATCATACTTAGCTCATTTTCCTTCTTCTGTACTTCTATCTCATATCTGTTTTGGGATATGAACTTGCCATTGGAGAGCCCAGAGTGCTCTTATCTTATTCCAGTTTTTTCAGCTTAAACACCTCCTCTGAGAAGCCTTTTCCACCACCTCCCTTTGTCCAAGTCACTTTCTGTATTAACACTCTGTTTAATTTTCTTCAAGTGTTTTATCACTGGTATTTTCTTGTATATTTATTTTTGTACTGGTCATCAGCTATCTTCCCCCTCTGAGATATAAACTCCATTAGATCAGGGTCATTGCTTCTTGTGTTTACTGAGATTCACTGGGGACACATAACCTAAATAATTTTTATTGAATGGATGAATTTAGTCAACTCCTAGTGAGCTAATTATGTACAAGGGTTTGTGTTTGGTGCAAGACAATATTTCACATCAGACATATCACTGAATCTGAATACTGACATTTTGCTATAGACATCTTTGTCATCTCCTATAAAGAAGGAAACGGAACCTTCAGGAAATCCAGTCCTTCCCCAAAGTTAATGAATTTGATTCCACCAAAGTTTACTGAGGGCACATTTACATGCCAGGCACAGTGCCTGATACCAGGAATACAAAGATAAATAAGGCAGGGCTCTTGCCATCTAATTGCTCACAGCCTGGTGGGGAGACAAAGCAGAAACCACTAACTCCACTACAACATGATGTGCGAATAAACTGGGGCAAGCTTTATGCCAAAGGTGGGAACAAAACATTAGGAGATAAAGAATTGTGTGACTAATTTTGCTGGATGGTTGGATGAAGGGTTTTTTTTTTTTTTAAAAGCTTTACAGAGTAGATGGCATTTGAGCAAGGCCTGCAGAGATGAATAGGCTTTTGCCAGGTGCAGAAAGGGTGATAAGAGCTTTCCAGAGAGAGAGAAGAGGAGATGTGAAGGGAGAGGGACTTGAAAGAGGGCACATCCTGGCTGGTGAGCTGTGTGAGAGCAGGCTAGACTTTCACAGCGCTGACAAAAGTCGACGTTGACGTGCACCCAGCCGTAGAACTGCACGAGCAGACTTCCGTTTGTTTTTCTGAGTTAATAAATTTTTGATCTCTCTCCAAGAGTCTCCAAAGTTTGCTTTGTCTAAAATTTGACTTCAGAAGATGTATGTCATTTTCCTCCTTCAGCCCCTTCTGTTTGGATGAACTACAGCAGCACCGTGAAGAAGAGGGCATGGGGAGGGGGCATGGTAAACTCACAAACTACAGCCCTGGTTAGCTTGTCCTGCAGGCTTGGTATAGAGTGATGCGCTGTATTTAGGAGAAGGCTCTCTTACCCTCTGCCAATATGATCACATAGCCTGAAAGCTCTGACCTAGAAATTCTTTGCTTTGGATTCAGATTTGCTGGCTGGAACACAGAAATCCCTGGGAAAAGAAACACATAAGATTGTTATTGGGGACTTCCCTGGTGGTCCAGTGGCTAAGACTGTGCACTAGAGGGCTAGGTTCAGTCCCTGGTCAGGGAACTGGATCACACATGCCCTGCAACTAAAGATCAAAGGTCCTGAGTGCTGCAACTAAGACCCAGTGCAGCCAAACTAAATATTAAAAAAAAATTTTTTTTAATTTATTGGATATTAGCATCTTCATGAGAATGAACTTGTGAGCATCTTCCATCTGGGCTAGCCTGTGTCCTTAGGGAGCCAAGGGGATGGGTGTTTGGTTTTAGGGAAAGATTTAGTCCTGAGTATGTGCCAGATACAGAGCTAGGGGTTCTGTGCCTTTTTGCATTTTAATTTTTTTCAACACTATTCTCTTAATTTTAGAGACTGGCCCACTGGGGCACACAGAGGTTATGTCCTTACCTGAGGTCACTCTTAGTAAGGCTGGAGTTCGAAATCAGCGCTGCTCCTACAGCTGCGCTGTCTTTCTGCACAGCATGACATCACCAAGGGACGGGGTGGTGTTGAGAAAGGTAGGAAAAAATGACAAAGATGTAGAGCGTGGACGTCAAAGTTCACTTAGGTCACAGTCACACTTTGGGTTGACCCTGAGAAGAGCGCTGCCTCTCTCGGTCAGGTGTCTCTTTGACCGTATTCTATGTGTGATCTGTCCATAGCACTTGGAAGACTAGAAGCATTGTCTGGATAGGCTGATAAAATTCTCAGCAAAGTAAGAATGTGCCAGATGACTGTTTCAAGTGCCCCGCATGCTCGCTTCCCATGGTGAATCTGTGCCTTGGAGATAATCAGAAAACCTTTTTCATCAGATGCCATATCACAGATGAGAAAAGCAATGTGAAGGAAGTAAGTCAGGCACACAGTGTCAGGTGTGGACCAGCTGAAGCCCACGGTCCCCATCATTGGGAAGGCTGATGCCATGCTTCACCAACTTCCCTTCCTGCACATACTTGGGGTTCCTGGAAGCAGCAAGCATGGCTCTGTAGAATCGGCCACCCAGAAATGAGACCTGCCCTCCACAGGGAAGTGGCATCCTCCCATATGTTCCATGCTTTTTATCCTGTGGAGATCGAAGAGGGTCGGGAATGTAGCCAACAAAGGAAGCTGTTGTGCTGGCTGTGGATGGGGCATCGCACACACACACCCAGCAATGGCACACCCATCTCCTACTCCTTGTGTTACAGGTGTGCAACAAAATGCAAAAGACTTTTGATTTGTGGTTCTCCCTTCCGCTGTGTTTCTGGGATTTCCAGCCACGGGCAGGCAACGGAGGTGGGAGGAAGAACACTGCGCTGCATCCTGGGTGGATACAGGATCCACCATCCTATACCTCCTTCCTCAGAGCCCGAGGGTGAAGATTATTTTCTCCTTCAGTGACTGTTACGTGTACCTTGAACACATCACTAAGTGCTGTAGAACCAGTGGTAAAGGAGAAGTTGGCTCTTTCTTACACTGGCAATAACACCTCACTTCCCACATCAGGTGTAATCTCCTTGTTCATTTCACTTTAGCCACATGAGCCTCCTTTCTGTTGTTTGAACACACCTTAAGGCTTTGCCTGGTGCTGTCTTCACCCCTCGTCTTGCAGGTCTCAGCCCAGATGTTGACTCTCCAGAGAGGTCTTCCCACTGAGACTGAAGTCACTCTCTCCTTCCTGGCCACACACCTGCTTTAGTCAATCTGTAGCCAGCATATAGGGCTTCCTCGGCGGCTTGAGCTAAATAATCTGCCTGCAGTTCAGGAGATGCAGGAGACAGGGGTTCAGTCTCTGGGTTGGGAAGGTCCCCTGGAGGGGAAATGGCAGCCCACGCTAGTATTCTTGCAGAGAAATCCGTAGGGTCACAAAGAGTCGGACCTGACTCAGCACAGCTAGCATATTCACTTTGGTTATTGCAATCTTAGCTTTTATCACTTTTCTCTTTCCCATTTGTTAGTTAGTTGTTTCTTGTCTATTTTCTAACCTCTGGAATGTTAGCTTCTTGCAAATGGGACTTTGCCAGTTTTACTCCCAGCACATAGCTTAGAATACTCTGTGGTAGCTGTTCAATAAATATTTGTGAATGAAGGAAGGAATGACGTGGTTGCCACCTTCATGTGCTTACAGACTGGAGAGGTGGTGTAGCATCAGAACTTGGGCTCAAGAGTCAGACAGCCAGGAGTTTGAATCCCAGCTCTGGCACTAATGACCCAAAGTCTCGCAACTTTAGGTTTTTCATCTTTAAAGGGGAGATAATGTTAGCCCTTACTTTGTGGAGTTGAAGTGAGGATTAAATGAGATAATTCCTCTAAAGTACTTGGCATTAGGTTTGCAACAAAATGATGATAAATGTTGTGTTCTATTGTTATTATTCAGTTGCTAAGTTGTGTCTGACTCTGCGACTCCATGGACTGTAGCACACTAGGCTTCCCTGTCCTTCACCATCTGGAATTTGCTCAAACTCATGTCCATTGATTTGGTGATGCTATCCAGCCATCTCATTCTCTGTTGCCCTCTTTTACTCCTGCCCTCAGTCTTTCTCAGTATCAGCATGTTTTCCAATGAGTTGGCTTTTCACATCAGGTGGCCAATCAGGTTCTATTATTACGGGGAACAAATCTATAAATGTAAAGAATGCAATACAATTAATAAGTGAGATGAAAGAGGAGGTAGAGGGCAGACATCTAAGGTGAGACCTGTTCAGACAGATAACATTGATGAGCCTCATCCATCTAGTTATGCCCATGACTGAAATCAACAAACCACTCTGAGGGAGAGACCTCAGAGACAAAGATCCTCGTTGGCATCACAGTACCAGACGGATCACAGCCGAGCTCCCATCCACTTACCTACAGCTCGAGTCAGGCTCTTCATTACAGTGAGGCAGCAGCCCCAAAGCAGTGAGTGCACTTTGGCTAGGAATGTGGTGAGTGACTTTCATCATGTGGTGATGCTGAGATCACTTTCTCTCATTTGGAGTCTGGGTCACATACTGGAGGGAGCATACTAACGCTTTATCTGCTGTCAGTTCAGATTTCATGCTTCCTTTTGCACTCTATCTAAATTAAATCTCACTCCACTGGGGAGCCTGCT
Organism: Neotragus moschatus; assembly: GCA_006410615.1. NCBI lineage: Eukaryota > Metazoa > Chordata > Mammalia > Artiodactyla > Bovidae > Neotragus > Neotragus moschatus. The sequence goes on from SJYA01000881.1 coordinate 899,187, forward strand.
GGCTTTTTAGCTCCTATTTTTGGAATAGTAGTGGAGACTTGGATCTCCTGGAAAGGGGGCCCCCGGCTCCTGCTGCGGCCTGGACTTCCCCAGGCTCTGCCTGCTCTGCGTGCTCAGCCAGACCACAGTGGCTCTGAGAGTTTGTTTTTCTTTCTCCGACACCAGGAAATTGTTCAGTGAGTGCCGCCAGTGGTGTCTCGAAGTTACGCCTTCATCCACCAGCAGTTCTGGGACCTCCCCCCGAGGCTCTGAAGCCAGGGGTGCAAGGACAGCATTTTGCCTTTCGAGCTTGTCTGGATCTTTTCTGGATGGGTAAATAGACTCCCACAAAGAATGACAAGAAACAGCAGACTAGAGATCTGCAGGGGCAGTAATGGATAGGGAAGCTCAGATTAATATGCTGGATTGAGAATATTGCCAAAGTTCAGCTATGAACAGTCCTGGACCCTGTTGCTATTTTCAGTAACACGTGGGTAGAGCTGGGGTGGAGATAGGGGTAACTGATGGTGCTTTATGACTGACTATTGTTGTTGTTCAGTTGCTAAGTCAGGTCTGACTCTTTGTGTCCCCATGGATTGTAGCACTCCAGGCTCCTCTGTCCTCCACTATCTCCTGGAGTTTGCTTAAATTCATGTCCACTGAGTCGGTGGTGCCATCCAACCATCTCATCCTCTGTTGCCCTCTTCTTCTGCCCTCAATCTTTCCCAGCATCAGGGTCTTTTCCAGTGTGTCAGTTCTTCACGTCAGGTGGCCAAATATTGGAGCTTCAGTTTCAGCATCAGTTCTTCCAATGAATATTCAGGGTTGATTTCTTTTAGGATCAACTGGTTTGATCTCCTTACTGTCCAAGGGACTCTCAAGAGTCTTCTCCAACACCGTAGTCCAAAAGCACCAATTCTCTGGCACTCAGCTTTCTTTACAGTCCAACTCTCACATCCATACATGGCGACTGGACCTTTGTTGGCAAAGTGAAAATTCTGCTGTTTAATATGCTATCTAGGTTTTTCATAGCTTTCCTTCCAAGGAGCAAGCGTCTTTTAATTTTATGGCTGCAGTCACTCTCCACAGTGATTTTGCAGCCCAAGAAAAGAAAATCTGTCACAGCTTCCATGTTTTCTCCTTCCGTTTGCCAAGAAGTGATACTGGATGCCACAATCTTAGTTTTTCGAATGTTGAGTTTTAAGCCAGCTTGTTCAGTGTCCAACTTTCACCCTCATCAAGAGGCTCTGACTATACTTACTAGCTAATGGAAACTGTCAATGTGTTTTACAATTTCCAGGTTCATTGGGCTGCCAACATTGTGCCTCTAGTTTGACTTTTCTTTTTGTAGTTGCCTATCCTAGCGTTTTCCACCCTCATCTAATTTATTCTAGTGTCCTTGGTGGCAGGAACAGCTTTTTTTCCTCCAGTAGATCCTCACACCAAGAACAGTGCCTGGAGATTCTGGGTTTCCATAAATGTTGGCTGAATGAATGAATAGGCAAGCTATTAATAGTTAACCCAGGACCTGATAAAGATTTGTTTTTCTGGTCTAGATCGTTGGGGTAACCCACTTCTACAATGGCCCCCAGTTGAATTTGCTTTTGGCTGAGGAATGACCTCTAGTAGTTTATACAGAGTCAGAGAGTGGGTGGTAAAAACAAAAAGCAAAAAATGATTTGTTTTTGTATATTTAAAATGTTTATTTTGCCCTTATCTTTAATGATCATTTAGCAGAGTTAGGGTAGAGCATGGGACTCTTAATCCCAGGGTTGTGGGTTTAAGCCCCACGTTGGGTGGTTGCTCTTCAATGTTTACAGGCTTTGCTCGTAGCTCAGTTGGTAAAGATTCTGCCTGTAGATCAGGAGACCCAGGTTTGATCCTTAGGTCAGGAAGATCCCTTGGAGAAGGAAATGGCAACCCAATCCAGTACACTTGCCTGGAAAATTCCATGGACAGAGGAGCCTGGTGGGCTGCAGTCCATGGAGTCACAGAGTTGGGCACGACTGGGTAACTAACACTTCACTTCACGTCATAGTATTTATTACATTTTCTTTTAGTACTTGAGATACTACTCTATTGTCTTCCAGCATCCATTGTTGCTGCTGAAAAGATTGAGCATGGATTATATTCTGGAGACAAAGGGGAGCCTTTAGAGGGATTTGAGTTCAGAAGTAATCTGATGAATCTGCCTTTAGGAAATTGGTCTGGCTGCAGTGTATGAGATGATTATATTAATTCTAGCTGCAGAGTTGTAGACAGCAGTGTATTGAATGAAAAACCATGACATATAAACATTTTATTACAAAACCATAACTCTTACATTATGTTGTGACAGAAGAATATTTTAAGATAACAACAGATTTTTTTCCCCCCTGAATTTCCTTCTGTCTTTTTTGCATTTAAAAAATTAGTTGGTCCTGTGCTTCTTGCACAAGGATGAGAATAGAAGAGAGATATACAAGTGTGGAATCTTCTTAATTTGTGTTTTCTGAAGTCTAAACCCCAAGGAACAGGGAAGTGATTCTGAAGAGCAGATGAAAGTTCCTGGCCAGACAGTGAAGGGAGGTGTGATTTCTCAATGATTAGAAAAAATAAATTTCTGCCTTGTCCCCAGGGTGGGCAGAGAGGGTGAGAGGTGGTGAGAGCAGAGGAGCTGCATCCTGCTTCCCAGTCAGAACACACAGAGCCTGCAGAGGCACCAGGCTTCCAGGCTCAGCAAAAGGAGGATGTGGCCTCCGGCAGCTCCCCAAAGACCTAAGACTTTGTGTCACTGCAGCACCAGTGCCTGGGACCTCAGCAACACCCAGTGTGAACAGATGACAGGATCGCCAGAGGGATCTCTGCCCGTGCAGCAAATTCATGCTGGGTCACATTCTGGGAAGGGGCTGACTAGGGAGCTGACACTTGCCCTTGTGTCGACTTTACTCTCACACTATGACCTCGCTCACAAACTGCTGACACCAGAGGTGGGTGTGTTGTTCCCCACACCAAGCAATTTTCTGATACCAGCAGGGTGTCCTGCAAGTTAACTGAATTCAGATCCTGCAGATTAAGGGTTTGGTCCCATGGGCAGAGGAGCCTGGGGGGCTACAGTCCATGGGGTGGCAGAGTGTCAGACACGACTGAGTGACTAACACTTTCACTTTTCCCATAAGATTGCCCTCCATCCGCTTCAGATGCCAATCCAAGTGGGTGGTCCCCAGGTTACCCACAACTTCTGTCTGACTTGCTACAAATCAGGGGTTCCCATGACCTCTTCCTCCTTGGATATGAGTATTTGCTGGAGTGGCTCATAGAACTCAGGGAAACACTTACTTTGTTGTTGTTCAATTGATAAGTCGCGTCCAACTCTTTGAGAACCCATGAACTGCAGCACTCCAGGCCCCTCTGTGCTTCGCTCTCTCCAGGAGTTTGCTCAAATTCGTGTCCATTAAGTCAGTGGCACTAAGTAACCATCTCCTTTTCTGCTGCTTCCATCACCTTTTGCCTTCAGTCTTTTCCAGCATCAAAATGTGAAAGTGTTAGTTGCTCAGTTGTGTCTGACTTTTTGTGAGTCCATGGACTACAGCCCACCAGGCTTCTCAGTCCATGGAATTCTCCAGACAAGGATACTGGAGTGGGTTGCCATTTCCTTTTCCAGGGGATCTTCCCGACCCGAGGATTGAACTCGGGTCTCCTGCATTGCAGGCAGATTTTTTATCATCTAAGGCACCAGGGAAGCCCCTCCCAGTATCAAGGTCTTTCCCAGTGAGTTGACTCTTCCCATCACGTGGCAAGAGTATTGGAGCTTCAGTTTTAGCAGCAGTCCTTCCCATGAACATTCAGTGCTGATTTCATTTACTTACTTGCTGGGCTTGCCTGGTGGCCCAGGCCCCAGGAAAGAATCTGTCTGCAATACAGGAGACCCAGGTTCAATCCCTGGGTTGGGAAGATCCACTGGAGAAGGGAATGGTTACCTATTCCAGTATTCTTGCCTGGAGAATTCCCATGAACAGAGTGGCCTGGCGGGCTACAGTCCATGGGGTCTCAAAGAGTTGGGCACAACTGAGTGACTAATATTGAGGATAAGATAAAGTATATAGATGAACAGCCAGATGAAAGGATCCATAGAATGAGGTCTTGGATGGCCCAAAGCACAGGATTTTCCTTCTCTGTGAAGCTGGAGTGAGGGGGTAATATGAGACAGGAAGGGGACAGGGCACAACCTTTAAAAGAATGACATCCATTGAGGATAATGAGATGAACTGGTAAGAACCAAGTAGGTCTATGATGGAGGACGATTGACTTCCCCTAGACCTGGAGCCTTATAAGCTCATCTTGACACATCAGCAAGCTAAATGACACACCCACAGGCACCACAACAGTTCTGAGGCCGACCACAAGAGACCATAAGAGGCCCGCCTGGAAACCTCCACCCCTTCCCTGGGGGAGTAGTCCTCCCACAGATTAGCCTATTAAATTACCCAGCCATAAAAGCTAAACACCCCATATTTGGGGGCCTCTCACCTTCTGAGATGGCCCACACTCTGTTTATGGAGTGTATATCTCCGTGAATAAACCTTCTTTCACTTTACTATGGCTTGCTCTTGAATTCTTTCCTGTGTGAAGCTAAGAGCTCACACTTGGCATCTGTCCCAGGGACTCGCCTGAGATCTGGGTGCGACCTTTTTTTCACGCCCCACTTTCTTTCCTACAACACTTCCAGTATGTGACGTGAGTGTGTTCACAGTCTGGAAGTGCTTCAAAATTCCACGCTTTGGGAAGCAGGCATGATCACTTCTTAGCTCCATTTCCAGTCCCTCTCTCCTCTCTGGAGAATGAAGAGGTGGGACTGAAAATTCCAAGCTTCTAATCATGGCTTGGTCTTTCTACTGACCAGTCCCCTTCCAGGAGCCCACCCAGAGTTGCCTCATTAGAACAGAAGATGTTACTATCACTTTGGAAGTTCCAAGGGTTGTGCATAGGGGTGGGTCCAGGGGTCAGTGGCTTAGGGGGTTTACCTGCCCCTTTGGTGGTGTTGAGTGCAGGAGGGCATGTGCAGTCCTCTGCTTTTGCCCCCAACATCCTGTCCCGATTCTTTAGAAGTTGCAGTTGGGTTTGTTTTGGTCTTTTTGTATCTTGCTGTCCATACTTGGCTCCAACTGTGTATGTAGGCAGTTATTTTTAGTCCCTTAGAGTTTCTTTGAATTTTGTTGCTCGAGGAGACATTTGTCCAGCTGCAAGCATTGCAGCAAAGGGTCCCTGGGTTCAGTCTGTCTTAGGTCTGAAAACTGGAAAATACAGATCAGCAAGATAAAATTATATACATTTATTTAATATAAATTTCTCCTGGCACAGCAGGCTTTATAAGGAAATGAAGAATGCTACATAATGAAACTGTTAGACTGAATATTTTAGTATTGAGTTTGCTGAAGAATGGATAGCCGTGGAGAAATAGGATAGGTTAAAGAGCATGAGGTAGGAATAGTAAACAGGGCAACTTGGTAAGACCTACTTCTTAAGACTCGTCTTAGGATTCCTTTGTTTTCAGAGATCAGGATGCTTCTTTCCTTTATATAAAGGGTTTTATGACCTGTTTTGGAGAAGGCAAAGGCACCCCACTCCAGTACTCTTGCCTGGACGATCCCATGGATGGAGGGCCTGGTGGGCTGCAGTCCATGGGGTCGCTAAGAGTCAGACACGACTGGGGGAATTCAGTTTCACCTTTCACTTTCATGCATTGGAGAAAGAAATGGCAACCCACTCCAGTGTTCTTGCCTGGAGAATCCCGGGGACGGCGGAGACTGGTGGGCTGCCGTCTATGGGGCTGCACAGAGTCAGATATGACTGAAGCGACTTAGCAGCAGCATGACCTGTTTTAGGGGGAAAAGATGGGGAGAAGGCCAAAGTGGCCTTCTTGCTTCTTTGGTTTTTACATATTTCTCCAGCTTAAAACACTCAATATACAAGGGTGCCATTTTGGGGGTAGTGTGTCCTGAACCCCATCATTACAAATGGTTGAGATGATTTAGAATCTGTAGTCCTAAGCACTGCTAGATAGTTCTATAATAGTTAAGCCTGAGAGGAGTAAGATGAACCCAAGTTTTAATTCTAATACTTAATAAACACGTATTCTTAGATATCCATAAAATGGGATATTTATGATACCTATTGAAACTGTGTACATGCCCCTGTGTCCTTGTCTTTTGAAGTAAAATGTTGACTCAAGAGTTAATGATTGGGAAATGTGAAGATACAGAAATATTCCAAAGAATAGCTGTTGGACTAAGGAACTGGTAACAATTTAGACTATAATTCGTCATATAACAGAATCACCAAAGCCCCCAGTTCCCTGAAAGATATAAAGGTTCAACGCACATTCCTAAAGTTTTACAGGAAGCAGATCCCCTCCAGATAGAGCATAGACTCTAGACTGGTTGAAACCAGAAAGTTGATGATGCTTGAAACTTTACGTTGATGCCAACCAATCCCAGAACTGTCCATGAGTTGATCACGCCCTTCTCCTTGGACACTATAAAACTACTCACTACCCACTCCTGGGTGGGTCACATGGTCTTCAGGGCATTCGCCCACTGCAGCCCCTTTAACCTGGCAAAGCAATCAAAGCTACTCTTTTCTACTTCAGCCAAAACTCTGTCTCTGTGTTTCTATTTGGCACCAGTGAAGAGGGGCTGAGTTTCGAGAGGGGCTGAGTTTCGGCAACATTATTACCTCGTAGTGTACTTATGAGGCTTCACCGAGCTAATGGATGGAAGGTGCTTAGCCCTGAGCCTGCTACATGATAAGTGCACAGTAATGATACTTAGTTCCCACTGCAGTTGTGCAAATATGATGTAAGATCATCAAAGGGAATCAAGGAGACTTGGAAGTGAGTCACTGAACCAAGGATGACTTAGTGCTTTCTCTGCTCTCAAGGCTGAGGGGCAGTTTCTTTTGCTTGCTGTCAGTTATTGGAAGGGGGACAGAAATTGCCAAGTTTAAAAGGAGAGGAAATTTACAAAACTTTCTGAGTGTGTTAAGAGACAGAGATAATACCTCTGTTATCCATTTTGACGAGTAAAAAGTTTTCCTGAATCTCAGCCCATTTTATTAGCTCAGAAGAAATCAACAGCTGATGCCTACATTTTACCCCAGGTGAAAACATCCCTCCTACACAAACTGTGGATTTACTGTAGCCTTAGATGTATCGTTAGCCCGAAGTTAAAACTCTTCCTGCTTGAAAGAAACAGACCCAATTTGGGTCACAGCATCAGTGAACAGTGAGCTGGCCCTGCCCGATTTCTTCAGATTCCTGAGCACAGAGGGAGAAAAAAAAAAAAAANTACCTTCCTCTGCAATTTTCTGGAAGAGTTTGAGTAGGATAGGTGTTAGCTCTTCTCGAAATTTTTGGTAGAATTCAGCTGTGAAGCCGTCTGGACCTATTTACCAGGCTTTTCTGTCCTAAAGCTTTCACAACCCAATGTCTATGTTGCTCCCTTGTAAAGTCATTTTCAGTATTTGGTAGGCTTAATTGCTAAAATAATTATGCTATTCCCTGAACTGATGTGCTGCAGTGTGGAGTGGAATGAAGAAGTGAATATCTATTTATGACACTTGAAGGGTGATAAACAGATTTACATCAATCAAGCTGCATAGTCTGAATGGACACATAAGATGCCCCTGGGGAGTGACTGATTTTTTGCTTTCTTTTTTTTTTTTTAGATGTGTATAAGAGACAGGGTAGAAATAAAAGCTAGATATTAATGACAGCAGCATCCATTTTAACTAATTTTTTGAACTTGTTTAAGAAATATGAATACTCGTTTCATTGCCTCTCTTGTACTATCTGTGTTGACTTTTCAGGGACCTCAGAGATTTAATGGAAAATTGAACTGATAAGCATATGATTAAACCATCAGACCCTGTAGCCATGAGATAAATGGNCATGTTAGTTAATATAAAATGCACAAGTCAAACATTTCTTTAAAAAGCAACTGTTTTGACATAATATAGCCTGTAGAAGTGAGATGTATTTTTCTTACCCTATGAGAAACATTTGCTAATGTAGTGGCCTTATTATGTAGGCCCATCTGCATATGGAGTGGTAAACAGTTCCTTAATACCATCAGTCTGGTTATGAAATAGAATAACAGGTTGAAAAAGAAATTATGCTTTCTGTTAAAAATACATAATTTTCTCCTTTCTTGCTGATGGTTCCTCTAGTTCAAACTCCAGGGTTGTGTGCGAAGTCTCCTGCATACCCTGGTTTGATTTCTCTTGTGACATTCTTTAGATTAACTTGTTTTCATGCCTCTTCCAGTTTGTTCTTGTCTCATTTTCTCTTTCTTCTCCCAGAAAAATCATTTAGAAAATTTATCATTAGTCAGCATGTGTTGATTTCTTCCCATTATAGGCTCTTTGTGGTTTGGAAATTGGAGAGATGTGAATTAAGCAGTGGGAGAGGCAGCCTGTGGAATGAATGAGGCTGACCTGGTCTAGAAAGCTGATGTAACCATGTCCATCACTTTTATCACCCCCTCTCTCTGCTTCCTCATTCTGTCCCCACACCTCCTCCCACCACTCCCAATACTTTAAACCAAGGCAGTAGAGCAAACATGAACTCTGGCATCAGAGAGTCCAGTCCTGTCTTTGAGTTCTGCTGCTTCTTGAGCTGTGTGGCTGGTCAGGCACTTGGTTCTGTCAGTCAGGGTTTTGTTAGCTGGGACATGAGCTGGATGGCCATCTGCCCCATCTTGCCTGGCCAATTTTGGTTTATGCTTTGTGTCTTGTCATCCTTATGAATAACATCTCCTTTCACTGTCTCAAGTGCCCTGGGAGATTATATGATGACCCTAAAAAAGAAGATAACTGTTATCTCCCATTGTTGTATCGAGAATTACATTTCAAGTGTCTACCGTAGTGTCTGGCACATAGGTCCTTGAGATGGTACCTTTCATTATTAGTAGTAATTGTTTGAAAGTGTGCTCCACCTGACCTCAGTGGTTTACTTGGTGTGGTGAGTCTGGACGGGAGCTTAGAACTGAAAAGTTCATTTCCATTTTATATTCTTGAATCTTTAGGTTTTATGCTTTATTTTCGAAATGGAATTAACTCTCACATAGGGTTTTTAGGCTCTCAATTAAAGGTAGGGCTCACCCAATAAATTTACCAGTTTCAGAAGCAGTAACGATGAGTTGGAAAAGTTGAAAAAGAGGAGAAATTAGGCACTTTATATATATATACACGTATATATATATATATACACACGTATATATATATATATACGTGTATATATATATATATATATATGAAGTGCTGTTTAAAACAAAAAAAGCATTTCAGGGAAGGGTGGAATTAATCATAGGAATAGATTGCTTTTTCAAAAGTAATGAGCTCTGTAGGTAGAGGCTGAAGGATGAGTAGCCTCTGGTAACAAAATCCAGAGGGCAGAGGTCCTTGGAAAGATGGGTGGGGGTCTTAGTAGGGAGAGGGTGTCCAACTGATATTCAAGGTAAAGCGACATTTGAGATGTTCTCTACAATGAAAATGACGGGAATTTATGGAAAAATTTGCTAGAGAGAAAACCAAGGGTTGGCCCTATCTGTCTTTCCTAGAGTCATGAACCAGCTGTCAAGCATTTTAACTACACACCGTTAAGCGCAGAGCCTGGATGACGCCCCAGTAAAGTGGGGCTGTGACTCCTGACCCTGCCTCAAGGAGCACAGACCATAGAGGAGAGACACATGGACAATGGCAGTCTTCTGTTCTGTGGTACACATGTGCTGGGTGGTTAGGATGGATGCCCTGCTGCAGCAAACAGCCTGAAACCTTCCAGTAACTCACCACATACGTGTATGTCTCTTTCTTGTTTTAGAGTAGTGAGGTGTTGGGAAAGCAGTCCTCATGGCTCCAGTGAGCTCCATGACCTTCAGGTTCCTTCTGGATCCTCTGCCTCCCTTCATCAGATAGAGGAAAGAGGATGCTGAAATGTTGTGCAGGAAGGTTTTTTGAGCCAAGTTTGGAAGTGGTGTCCACAAGCTGTTTGTCATAGCGTAGTCACACTGGCTCATGTAACACTGTGGCCAGGCAGCCACTTTCTGGTGATAATTCTACACTATGGAAGAGGAACATTAGCCTTTGATCAACAGCCAAGTGTTTCTGGGACTTATATAGTGAGGAGGAGTGTGGTGGGAGCTTAGAAGCAAGAGAAATGCAAGTGTGAGTGCAGTGGGGGGTGGAAGGAGGGAAGGGAAATGATAGTTAAAGCCTCTCAGAGGACTAATATTTAAACCAAGTTTTGGAAGATCATTAGGATCTATATGATAAAGAATAGTGGGGAAGAACAGTTCAAGTAGAAGAAACAGTATGTACAAAATCACTGTGGCATACATTTATCCATCTATGCAACAAATCTCTGTGAAATTGTCTTATGGTGCCAAGAATTATTCCAAATGCTGGAAATGGCACTATATAAAAGACAGACAAGTTTCCCACTCTCATGACCCTATATTTTAATGAAGAGCAACCAACCATAAATAAACAAGCCAGTAAGTACACAACTCAAAACATCAGCATGTCGTGTTGGGGAGCCACAGCTATTTAAGTAGGGTTGGGGCAAAGGGTGGAGGGTGAAGGTGGGGATGGAGGCTGTCATTGTAGAAAACCCTGCTTCACAAAGGTAGGATGTTGGAAAGGGAAGCAGGCTTTTCAGTGCTTTTGTGGCAGTCTCAGGGTATTCTGTTTTTACTTGAATCCAGAACACTTGGAGGTTTGAAGTTGTCTCAAACATACTTTTAACACCATTGTCATTTTCGATCTCAAGCAGTTGATACTCTTCTAGTATGGACAAAGTTGATTTGCCTGGCTTATTCACAAATGGGTTGTGGATACATTCCTCCCCAGTTCGGTGGTCTTCTGTGGTTGCGAAGTAATCCTTAAACTCTTTTGAAAGCTAAGATAAGTGATGTGCCAGTTGCAAGAAGGAAAGCCCTGGCTCAGTCTCTTTCAAAATCTCTGCTAGTATTTGAAACATGTCAAAATTCCAGTGTTCATGCATCACCTCCATAATTCCAGTTTGGCTTTGAATGCAGCCCCTTAATCTGCCAATTTGAACATAGCTATCCTTCTCTCCTAAAGTGACAGACTGAATTCACTGAGTAGGTTGCATATGTCACACAAGTAGGCAAGTTTTGTGACCCATTCTGTGTCACTGAAATATGCTGCCAAAGGTGACTGTTTTTCTATTTTCTAAAAGAAATCTCTGGAGCAGCTCTCATAACTCAAAAACCCTGGCCAGTGGTATACCTATAGAAATCATCTCACTTCTGTGTATAAGAGAAGATTTGTGTACTCTGCGTCCATCTCCTCTCAGAGCTGCAGGAATAGGTTGAGTTAAGGGTATGCACTTCAATGTAGTTGATAATTTTAATTACATCTTGCAAATTGTTGTTAAGTTCAGGTGACATTTTTCGGCTAGCAAGCATGTCTCAATGGATGACACAGTGCATAGACTCACATTCAAAACCAATCTCTTTGACCTGAGTAGTGAAACCAGAGATCTGTCCAGTCATGGCAGACACTTGGTCTGCTCTGACACAGAACGATCAATTCAGTTTTCCTGATATGTAAGGTTTGTGTAGTTAAAGCTATGGTTTTTCCATAGTCATGTATGGATGTGAGAGTTGAACCATAAAGAAGGCAAAGTGCTGAAGAACTGATACTTTTAAACTGTGGTGCCAGAGAAGACTCTTGAGAGTCCTTTGGACCGCGAAGGGATCAAACCAGTCAATCCTAAAGGAAATAAACCCTGAATATTTGTTGGAAGGACAGATGCTGAAGCTGAAGCTCCAAGCTTCAGCTCCAAGCTCTGAAGCTGAAGCTAAAGCTTTGGCCACCTGATTCAAAGAGCTGACTCATTGGAAAAGAGCCTGATGCTGGGAGAGATTGAGGGCAGGAGGTGAAGGGGGCAACAGAGGATGAAATGGTTGGATGGCATCACAGACTCAATGGACATGAGTTTGAGCAAACTCTGGGAGATGGTGAAGGATAAGAAAGCCTGGCCTGCTGCAGTCCATGGGGTCACAAAGAGTCAGACGTGACTGACTGTTGGAACAGCAATGACAACAGTCATTCAGAGACAAATAGTTCTGCAGCCGTGGTGTTGGCTGACATCAAAAGTGCACATAACATATACTCGTGCACATTCTCCTGAAAAATATATTGCATAAAACAAGTATTATTGCCTTGTTGTCAACACTGGTAGACTTGTCAACCTGAGTTGCATACCATGATGACTCGTTAATCCTCCCTAACAATTGTGCCTCAGGAGCTTCTGCTAGCCCATCAATTCACCTAATGATGATGCCATCCAAAAGAGGAGCACAGGCCTCCTTTTGAACTGCATCCTTTCCTAAAAGTCCACAACAAATGTTCTTAGCAGCAGGCAGGATCAACTCTTCACCAATAGTAAAGGACTTCGTTTTGGCAATGTGGTCAGCCACCAAGAACGATGCTCTCAGTGCAGACATGTTTGATGAAGTGGTGGCCTTCAATAATTGCTTCTTTTCTTCATTTTTTTTTCTTTCAAAAAACTCTAAAGGCTTATCTTTTTTTTTTTTTTTTTTAAGGCTTATCTTTTAATGCAGGGTGCTTGGTCTCCATGTGGAGAAGTAGTTTTGAAGGTTTCATTGGACAGCCAGCTGCCACATAATATACAAAGCATACTTGGAGAATGTGAATCACCTGTTGCAATTAACTTGTAATTTAAGTAGAACTTTGTTAGCAGTCTTAGAGTCTTCTGCTATCTATCTCATCATTGGGTCATCCGTCTTTTCAAAGAAGCTCTCCAGTGATGTTTGTTTTTTTTATCCTTTTGGCTAGGGTTAGCTTGTGGGCTTAGTCCATTCTAAAAGAGATTGGTCCTGGGTGTTCTTTGGAAGGAATGATGCTAAAGCTGAAGCTCCAGTACTTTGGCCACCTCATGCGAAGAGATGACTTATTGGAAAAGACTCTGATGCTGGGAGGGATTGGGGGCAGGAGGAGAAGGGGACGACAGAGGATGAGATGGCTGGATGGCATCACCAACTAGATGGACGTGAGTCTGAGTGAACTCCAGGAGTTGGTGATGGACAGGGAGGTCTGGCATGCTGCGATTCATAGGGTCACAAAGAGTCGGACACGACTGAGCGACTGAACTGAACTGAACTGAACTGTGTACCCAAACTGTGACAGAGAGAAATGTGCACTGTAGGAAAGAGACACGGATGGAAGCGGTAGATAAAATAATGGGTGGGCCACTCATGGAGTAGAATAATTGTCAGAATTTGACTAAAATCCTGCCACCAGATGCCTAAAGCCTGCCAGCAGATGCAGCTTAATTGTCACTTGCCACTCACTGATAGGGTTGTGATATGAGTCTGCAAGTAATTGATTTATTATGGTCTCTGTGCGGTCAAACCTCTCTGCTAATGATAATTTGCACTTGCAGCTGCTCCCCAGTGCTAGCTAGCATCACTACCTCAGCTCCACTTCATATCATCAGGCATTAGCTTCTCATAAGGAGTGCACTCAGTTGGTAAAGAATCTGTCTGCAATGCAGGAGACCCCAGTTCGATTCCTGGGTCAGGAAGATCCACTGGAGAAGGGATAGGCTACCCACTGCAGTATTTTGGCCTTGAGAATTCCATGGACTAAATTCCTGGGGTCACAGAGAGTCAGACATGCCTAAGCGACTTTCACTTTCAAGGAGTCCGCAGCCTAGATCCCTCGCGTGTGCAGTTCACAGCAAGGTTCCTGCTCCTATGAGAATTTATGCCACCACTGATCTGGCAGGAGGCAGAGCTCAGGCAATAATGCGAGTGATGGGGAGTGGCCATAAATTCAGATGAAGCTTCACTCACCCACTGCTCACCTCCTGCTGTGTGCCCGGGTTCCTAACAGGTTACGGACTGGTGCCGGCCTGGGACCCAGGAGTTGGGGGCCCTTGCACTAGATCACAGAATTTTATAGTCACATATTGTATTTGTGGGCTCTCAGAGGTTGGTGGAGGTCAGTTGCGCACCATGCAGGCTGGTCCACAGTGATACAGAGAGAGAAGAGAAATCACTGAGAAAAGGCTGGCTTGTATGAGCTCTATAATAGAAACCTCCCACTTCTTACAGCCTGACAGATACTTACTACACTCTAATATGTCACAGTGTTGGGTGACTGGAAAGGCAATAGATTAAGGTTCAGCAGAGCAAAGTTTGGAATCAGACTTGGGTTTCAGCTTGGAAAGGCTCCCCAGAACTAACAGTTGAATATTCATGAATTTTGCAAGGTGCATGTTAAACCACTGGTAGCTTGAAATCAGCCACAGTGTGGGAGTATTTACACCTTGGAACTTGACAAGTGTTACAAATCAGGCTTCTACTTATTTGTTCATTTGTTTATTAAGTTAAAAATATTTTTTATTGCGGTTAAAGCCACATAACATTAAACATAGTATTTTAACAGTGCACAACTGTACAGTTGAGTGGCACCAAGTGCATTCATGTTCTTGCACAACTCTCACCATCGACCATTTCCCAAATTTCTTACCCTTCCAAACTGAGACTTTGTCCCCGTTAAACACCAGCTGCCCATTCCCGCTTCCTACCTTCCTACTCCCTAGCCCCTAGCATCCACCAGTGTACTTTCTGACTCTGAATTTGATTGTTTATTTTTGCCCACTGAGCTGGTTTCCCAGCATGCCCCTGGAAGTCAACTGCTACTTACTAGCTACATGACTTTGGGGGGAAAAATGTAACATTTCCCAGCTTCATTTTCTCACCTGTAAAATGGTGATTCAGTTCAATGCTATTTACCTGTAGCCATATCTAGAGTGCTAAATGAAATGATGGATGGAAAGCACTTTGTATAATGTCGGTTCCATATTAAGAGCTCAAACCATGGTTACTCTTATAGCTGTTGTTACATGTTAGATAACAGTACCCACATATTCTGAGCACATAGACTGATTTGCTTGCACAGGAGGTGTTATTATCTCTGTATTAAGGTGGCAAAACTTAGGTCAAAGAGATCAAGTTACTTGTCTGAGACTGTAAACCTAGAAACTGATGGAACTAAAAGCTGCCAGATAGCAGAGCGCATGCCCTTTGCAGAAAGTGCAGATTGCCATCCTGCATCTGTGCTGGTTGCTAGTGGCTCTTAAAGTTGCCTGAGCAGGATACTGGCCCAGGATAGCCTTCTGTGGGCTCACCTGTCTGAGCCAGGCTGTAGCCAGAACCATCCCACCCACCCTTTTCTTTCCAGGTCATCATATTTCATTTTCTTTCATCTCTCAAGATGACAAAACATTCAAGTTGTTGTTGTTCAATCCCTAAGTCATGTCCAGCTCTTTGCCACCCCATGGACTGCAGTGTGCCAGGCTCCTCTTTCCTCTGCTGTCTCTCAGAGTTTGCTCAGATACATGTACATTGAGTCAGTGATGCTATCTGACATCTTATCCTCTGACATCCCTTCTCCTTTTGCCTTCAATATTTCTCAGCATCAGAATCTTTTCCAATGAGTCTGCTCTTGATATCAGATGGCAAAAGTATTGGAGCTTCAGTTTCAGCATCAGTCTTTCCAATGGATATTCAGGGTTGATTTCCTTTGGGATTGACTGGTTTGATCTCTTTACTGTACAAGGGACTCTCAAGAATCTTCTCCAGCACCACAGTTTGAAAATATCACTTAGAATTCTAGCTAGCATCTTTGATTTGGAACTAAACTTAAAAAAAAATAACAATGGATAGTTTAGAACTGATTCACTGTTCCATCAGAAGTGAATAAATATATCGGGGGGAATAGGAAAGGAAAGAATATTGAGGTGACATGTGCAATTATTACACAGAAAAACTTTCCTGAAGACCAGAGCTGCAGTCTTCAAATACTTTTAAATTAACTTGCAAAGGATGTGACCAAACATATCTACTTTGTGGCTGTGGCTTCTGGCGGTTTTGGTATACAATTTTATAGCAACTCTTTGCAATAGAAACATGGCTGTCTTCTAAGGCTTAAAATATTTCTCAGAATAAATATGATCATCAACAGGGAAGGAGATTGTTAAAAGGAGAGTTTAGTTTCCTAAGGCGTATCATTAGTGGCAACTGTTTAATGCGTAGGAACTCCCTTAGGGAGAAAAATGGAATGACAGTAGTCAAGGCAGAACATCATGCTTATCACCTTCTGGATTCAAATGATTAGGCTCTAACCTGAATGTAATGAAAATTTCAAAGAAGAAGTGAGTTGCCAGAAGTGCATCTCCTTAGATGCGGAAGGAGGAAGGAGAGGCATCAGAGAGAATCCATGACCACTCGATTCACTCCGGATATCCTGGAAATGAGACAGCTGTGCTGCTGAGACAGGGGTGCAGAGGGTGGGGTCCTCCCCCTGAGCAGCCCCAGATGTTCCCAGAAGGAGCTGAGCTCCTACCCTAGCCCTGGGGAAGTGAAGTGATCAGGTACTCTGGAGAATTACTTGTTTACTTAATGAAGCTGAGCAAAAGGAGGCAGAGATCAGAAGCCAGAAATAAACATTCTTTTAAAGTTCAGTGTCCAAGAAAGAAAGATCTTTTCCATTCATGCTGTGTGTGTTTATACAGAAGTGCCATGCTAGATATGAGTGTGAATTTAATGTGTGTTATTAATCAATTGCTTATTTCTTCAGTCGATTTTTGTTTTATTCTTTTTTCCAGTTTTATTGAGGTAACTGACGTACATGCGTGGGTGTGTGCTCCAGTGCTTCAGTCGCATTTGACCCTTTGTGACCCCAGGGACTGTAGCCTGCCAGGCTCCTCTGTCCATAGTGTTCTCCAGGCAAGAACACTGGAGTGGGTTGCCATGCTCTTCTTCAGGGGATCTTCCCCACCCAGATATTGAAGCCATGTCTCCTGCATTGCAAGTGGATTCTTTACAACTGAGCCACCAGGGAAACCCGTAACTGACACACAACATTGTGTAAATTTAAGGTATACAGTGTAATGGCTTGACCTACAGGCATCTTGTAGTTATTACCACAATAAGTTTAGTGAACATCCATCATTAAGCAAAATAAAAGGAAAAAAGGGTTTTTCCTTGCAATGAGAACTCGGTGTTTACTCTCTTAATAACTTTCATATGAAACATACAGCAGCGTTGATTATATTAATCATGTTGTACATTCATCCCTAGTGTTTATTTATCTTCTTCATTTTGTGTATTCATTTGTTCACACTCATACTTCTTGAGTATCTATCCATGTGCCACCAACTAGGCTTAATTCTAAGGATCTGAAGATGAATAAGGCATAAGATTTTATCTTCCAAACTCAAAACCCCAGTGGGAACAGTCATTTAAACAGATAAATTTAATCCAGTAAGATAAGTGCTAATAGATGTATTAATATGTACAAAACGCCGAAAGGAACTGTGCTAAGACCAGCTCAGTGAAGTTGGGCAAGCAATGCTTCATAGCAGAGATGATAAGTGAATACATTAAACTTATCTTCCCTTGTCTGTCTAAACTCCAATGAAAACCAATAAACATAAACAATATTTACCAGTTCAGTGCTTCTTATTAACTACACAAACCACAGAGGACAATGGAGCCGTTTCCAAACCTGGCACTCATCAGGTTTGCTCGTGGGGCTTAACAGAATTTCTGTGACCTTGAAACATATGAAAAGATTCTCAACCACACCTACACCCCCCCAAAAATGAGAATTACTTGTCACACTGATGAAAATCCAAGACCCATTCTATTTGTGAGACTGTCAGAGAAACAGGTCCTTTTGTATACTGGAGGTGGGAATGCGTTGACACTATGCAGGGGAATGTAGCAATACATTACGGGATAGTAAATTAAAGAAGCACTTATTCTTTAACTCAGCAACTCGACTCGAAATGGATTCTCTGCATTGACAGGCATAAGTGCAGAGTGACATGCGCAGTTCTTTCCGATTGTCTTTTCTTTCTCCTTTCCTCCATCCTTACTTTTGCAATTTCTGAGTATCTGTGGGAAGAGACTTTGAAACTGTGAATATTCTGTTTCTCAACAAACTTTTGATTAAGTAATTAACATCATAATTTTCTATTTTATTCATGGATTATACTTTCCCTATCACTACTTACTTGGAGGCCCAAATTGTCCCAGATTGGACTAGTAGGAGACTCTTTATAACAATACATTATGTTTTATTTTAATTATGGTTCCTTTCTCTATTCATATAAAACTTGTAGTTGAACAATTAATTTTATCATTTAATTCTACCCTTATGTAAAGCTTTCATCCATATTGAGCCTGTCTCTTTCACAAGATGGTCTTCAAAGGCAATGAACATATTGCAAAATAATATTAACTTTTATTTACTGCTTATTAACGCTAGGCACTACTATACAGTATCTAACATATTCCTAGATGCTTACTATTTATCACATATTAGGGTAAGGTCATATATTGAACAGCATAGCATCTATGAAAATTTAGGAAGGAAATGTAGTGGCTTAGATGTGGGCTTCAGAGTCAGCAGGGCCCTCTTTAAGCTGGCTTCTTTGTCCTTTTGCGATGGTGTCATTGCTCTTGGAGCACTTCCTGCTTTCTGGCATAAGATATTCTAATGTTGGACTTGCCCTGCCCCAGCCCTGGAACTAATCACCTCTCCAAGATCTCTGGGTTCTTTTCGTGGTGAATGGTGTCTAGAAACTAAGATTTATGTGCTAGTTGTGCCCATTCCTGTTGCGGTGGCACTGCTCTCAGGCTCTCTTGGTGAAAGAATGGATATATATGTGTGTGTTTGTGTTTATGTTTACATCTATATTTATTTCTATGTCTATGCCTAAATTTCAAAACTGAGTTCACCTTGATATCTCCAACTTCTGTCTAATATCACAGGATTCATTCTAGTTTTCAATTTTTTATTCTAGTTTAATTATGTATAACTCCCTTCTCTGACACTGAGAAACTTAACTCTCATTTTCCTTAATACAGCCATGTATTTGATCATTCCAGCTGGTGTAACCCATCTCTGCCCTCCTCTCTGTGAAGATGTTCCCCTCATTCCACCTGTGCTCTGATATTTGTATCAATTGGAACCACTGCACAGAAGCCCTCACCTTGCTGGGGTTCTGGCACCCTGAACCAAGTAGCCCTCCCAGGTGAACTCCTTCCGTGCCTGCTCAGGCTCTGATGACCCATGCCCAGACCCTGCCACTTGCAGGTGCCCTTCTTACCCAACTTGAGGTATGGGCCCCTGTTATGGGCCATCACAGCTATGCCTACCTTCCTCATAGCCAACTGCTTTACTCTGACCTGTTTAAGAGTTTTAGGACTGAATAGTTCAGAAAGGCAAGGTTGGGAGGAAGAAGTGGAGGAAGAAAGAAAGAGCAAGAATGTAAACAATTTTTAAAAAAAATTATAAGAAGGAAGAGACAGAGATGGAACTGTGTCATGTACATTTCAATTTAATTCTGGTGTTTTGATCAAGTAAATCTTTTAATATACTAAAAAAATTCTTAAAATAGAAAATAAATATAATTGTATATCAAATGGGTAACATACCAAGAAAATAAAATTATTTTAAATGCTTTAGAAGATAATATTTTAAAATTTATTTTATTGAAGTATAGTTGATTTACAATGTTGTGTTAATCTCTACTATGCATCAAAATGATTCAGTTATGCATATATATGTATTCTTTTTCATGCTCTTTTCCATTATGGAAAAGTAATGAATATAGTTCCATGTGCTATACATTAAAACATTGTTTATTCATTCTGTATGTACTAGTTAGCATCTGCTAATCCCAGACTCCCAATACATCCCTCTCCCATCTCCACTCTCCCTTGGCAACATAAGTCTGTTCTCTATGTCTGTGAGTCTGCTTCTGTTTCATAGATAAGTTCATTTGTGCCATATTTTAGATTCCACACGTAAGTGATATCATATGGAATTTGTTGTTCTCTTTCTGACCTGCTTCACTTTGTGTAACAATCTCAAGGACCATCTATGTTGCTGCAAATGACATTATTTCATTCTTTTCTATGGCTGAGCAGTATTCCTTTGTGTATATGTACCACATCTTCTTTATCCATTCCTCTGTTGGTGAGGTTGTTTGATGTCTTGGCTATTTTAAGTAGTGCTGCAGTGAATATTGGGGTGCATATATCTTTAAGAACTATAGTTTTCTCCAGATATATACCCAGGAGTGGGACTGTAGGATCATATGGCAACTCTGCTTTTAATTTTTTGAGGAACCTCCACACTAGTTTTCACAGTGGCTGTACCAACTGACATTCCCACCAACAGTGTAGGAGGATTCCCTTTCTCCATGCCCTCTCCAGCATTTGTTGTTTGTAGACATTTTAGTGATGGCCATTCTCACTGGTACGAGGTGGCACCTCCCTGTAGTTTTAATTTGCATTTCTCTAATAATTAAGAACGTCGAACATCTTACTTGTGCCTGTTGGTCATTTGTCAGTCTTCTTTGGAGAAATGTCTATTTATGTCTGGAAGACAATATTTTAACATGTTTAGCAGAATATACTCACAGAACAAAAAAATCTCAAATTTAATTCAAGATTTTTAAAACAAGTTATAATACTGCTATTTTAATTTTGAAACTAATTTATATTGTAAGATAAAGCAAAAAAGTAATATGTTAATGTTGTTAGCAACTACATTTTTATTGTAAGAGAAAAGCAATGTTGAGTATAAAAATCAAAAAAGTTAAAGACTTTTGTATTGTTAAGTGTGAATTGGAAATTTCAGTATGAACATGTGATTAAAAAATATGCTGCTGCTGCTGCTGCTAAGTTGCTTCAGTCATGTCCTACTCTGTGTGACCCCATAGACGGCAGCCCACCAGGCTCCCCCATCCCTGGGATTCTCCAGGCAAGAACACTGGAGTGGGTTGCCATTTCCTTCTCCAATGCATGAAAGTGAAAAGTGAAAGTGAAGTCACTCAGTCATGTCCGACTCTTTGTGACGCTATGGACTGCAGCCCACCAGGCTCCTCTGTCCATGGAATTTTCCAGGCAAGAGTACTGGAGTAGGGTGCCATTGATACTTGCATGTATATTTTCCCCTACCTCTATCCACTGGAAGGACTAGAAGCAGCTCAGTAGCAATCTGTATCCCTAACCCCCAGATTTTGAACTCTAACCATTATTCCCACTGAAAGAAATCAAGGCTCTTTCAAGAAATGGCTGATTTTAGGTCAGAATACAAGGTGAGCCTGAGATACATTGCTGTGTCAATAAGGGGCTCTCACTGACCAGAGATGGGACAATTTGAGCTTCAAAAAGAAAGACTGCAGTGGAATAAAATACTGAATAGACACAAATCTGCAAGTCTATAAAATGACACTCAGAAAAAAAGAAAACTAAAGACAAAACGAAACACCGTTCGTCACCTACCCCTTACTCTGAAAACTGATAATTTAAATAAATGATTATTTACCTTGCCCTTCCAAAAGGAACAGGTGATGGCATAAATCTCCCTTTCTCTCTCGTATTGTCAGGTGATAAATGTAGAATGAATGGTAGAAAACTCATCATATTGCAAGCTATAATGAAGTAACTGATTGAGGCAAGAATGGTCAGTGAATGATAAAGCCATTATATATATACTAAGGGAGAATTGGATGCTCAAATGCTGCTGAAATATTACTCTGCAGATTATTCGATGATTTAAAAAGAAAAATGGAACTTTATGATGGAGGATTGAAGCTGTCTCTGGCTTACTGATAATGAGTCAATTAGATATGATGTATTTTGCAATGTGTTGCAACATTATACAGCATCAATAATGATATCTTGCCTAAAATGGTTAACCTGAATGTAATCTGGCCTCTAGCTCCAAACTGTAGTTTGCACGAAATGTGTGGGTAACTGAAATAAGTGAATGACACTGCAAATTTAACAGCTGGACAAATTTAGAGAGTAGACCACGCTGAGGAATAACTGGCCCGGCCGAAGAAATGGAGAGGGGCATTGTTCTGGGTTACAAGTGACTTATGAGACATAACAACCAAATATCAATATAATGTGGACTGGATCCTGGTAGGATAAAGTGAGAGTAACATATATTTTTGGAACATTTGACAAAATTTGAATATGGATCAGGCATTAGAGGATGAGAAAGAATTTTTACTAATTTTGTTAGCTACATAATGATACTGACTTTAAGAAGAAAGATGTTCTTATTTTCATGGTGTCAGTACAACTTATCTAGAATACTTTGACAAAAAGATTGATGAGGCAAACATGGTAAAAATATTAGCAACTATTAGTCTAGGTAACAGGTATATTGTCGGGAGCGGCTCTGAGAGAAAATCCACCCGTGACAAAGTTCCGGGCTGAGGTGACCCGGCCCAAAGAGGCCAGGCCATCCGGATGCACTCGAGGACCTCGACCAGTGGCATGACCCCTCACTTTGCATCGCTTTTCTTCTTGGTACTGATTGTTCTGATNAAGCCAACTTTTTCACTCTCCTCTTTCACTTTCATCAAGAGGCTTTTTAGTTTCTCTTCACTTTCTGTCGTAAGGGTGGTGTCATCTACATATCTCAGGTTATTGATATTTCTCCCAGCAATCTTGCCCTAAATGAACCTAAATCCTAGTTAGTGTCTGTATATTTTTCAAGTATCCTATCTCAATGAAGGAATGGATGAATGAATGTTTTCTTCCTATATGTAATCTTGTTTTAAAAAAACAAATATTTATCAGGTCCTTACTGTGAGCCAAGCACTTTTCTAGGTGCTGAGATTCAACAGTGAACAAAACAAAATTTAAGATACAAGGGATCTTAAACCCATTGAACTTGGTGCCCTACCCTGTCCATAGTAGGCTTCTTTTTCTTTTTTTTTTAATTGAAGTATAATTGACTTACAATGTCGTGCCAATCTCTGCTGAACAGCATAGTGACTCAATTATAGACATCTATGCATTCTTTTTTTATATTCTTTTCCATATGGTTTGTCAAGGGATAGCGAATGTTATACCTTAGGACACTGTTTATTCATTCTAGATGTATTAGTTTGCATCTACCAATCCAAAACTCCCAGATTATCCCTTTCCCTTGGCAAGCATGTCTGTTCTCTATGTCTGTGAGCCTGTTTCTGTTTTATAGATAGGTTCATTTGCCTTATTTTAGGTTCCACATGTAAGTGATATCATATGGTATTTGTCTTTCTCTTTCTAACTTCCCTTAGTATCATCATCTCTAGTTGCATCCATGTTGCTGCAAATGGCATTATTTTGTTCTTTTTTTGATGACTGAGTAGTATTCCATTATATATCAAACATCTTCTTTACCCGTTCATGCCCATACATGGACATTTATGTTGTTTCCAAATTTGGACTATTGTAAATGGTGCTGCTATGAACATAAGGGTACATGTATATTTTTGAACTGTAGTTTTGCCTCAGTATGTGCCCAGGAGTGGGACTGTTGGATCATATGGTAGTTCTATTTTTAGTTTTCTGAGGAACCTTCATACTGCTCTCTGCAGTGACTTCACCAATTTACATTCCCACCAACAGTGTAGGAGGGCTCCCTTTTCTCCATACCCTCTCCAACATTTGTTATATGTAGACTTTAAAAAATTGTTTATTTATTTGACTGCTCTGGGTCTCAATTGTGGCATGTGGGGTCTACTTCCCTGATCAGGGATTGAATCCTGGCCCCTTGCACTGGGGGTGGAGAGTCCCAGCCACTGGATCAAGCAGAGAAATCCCTATTTGTAGACTTTTTCAATGATGGCCATTCTGACCTGTGTGAAGTGGTACCTCATTGTGGCCTTGATTTGTATTTTTCTAAATACTTACTGATGTTGAACATCTTTTCATGTGCAGAATAGGCCTCTTTAAAACAAACAAGCAAGCTTTTAAAAAATCATTAGTTAGTCACTCAGTCGTGTCTGACTCTTTTCTGACCATATGAACTGTAGACNAAGTGGTACCTCATTGTGGCCTTGATTTGTATTTTTCTAAATACTTACTGATGTTGAACATCTTTTCATGTGCAGAATAGGCCTCTTTAAAACAAACAAGCAAGCTTTTAAAAAATCATTAGTTAGTCACTCAGTCGTGTCTGACTCTTTTCTGACCATATGAACTGTAGACTGCCAGGCTCCTCTGTCCATGGGATTTCCCAGGCAAGAATACAGGAATGGGTTGCCATTTCCTTCTCCAGAGGACCTTCCCCACCCAGGGATTCAATCAGAGTCTCCTGGTTGAATCATTAACTATAACACAAACGTGGAAAGCCACATAAAACAGGCGCACAGTTTAAAGAACTGTTAGACAGTATGCCCCGACCCCCACAGGAGTCAGGAGTCTTCTGTTCCCCCGGCCCCCACCGCCCCGTCACAAAGCGGCTCTCTGCATCCGTCCCCAGTGTATTTAGGATGCCATTAAGGATCAAAGACAAAGTTCAGAACCCTGCCCTTGATATTCTTCTGTTACTCAATCCTGTCTGCCCACCCCCACCCCTGGCAAAGTGAGATTTTACATTTTTCCTTTGGTTCTAAAGGTTTTTTTGTCTCAAAGTTTTACAGAAGAGTACAACTCAGTTATGCATTATTAGATATGCAATTTTCACTTTATAATATCAAGGAAATAGAGCTGCTCTGGGACAGACTCATTCCTTATTCACAGCTAATTCTGAGAACACAAAGTCATAAAGGATCTTCAGATGCAAACACATAATTCTATCATGGTGGGATGAAGAAATTAAAACATTATTTAAAATAACCTCAGAGTCAACTTTGAATGAGTAAAGTTAAGGTCTCCAGGGACTGTCTGCAGAGTCATTATGTTGTAGTGATGTTAAAAGGTGGCCAGAGGCATTGCTTGTTACCTGGGATGGTTGAATCAGAATGAGAAATAAGTTTTCACCTTTTTTTCCCCCCCCTTAACACTCAGAGAACTTTAATCTTCTCTTTATGTGATTTCTTTTCTCTTTTAATTTAGGTTTTCCAGACCTAGAGCTGAAATGGATGATGTGTTCCTTGCTTGTTCTCAGAAGGCTCAAATCTTGGTAACAATGCAGGGGTTCAAAAGTAAAGATACATGAGTCTCATTTGGAAGTCTCAAAGCTCTAATGCTAGGTGGTTTTTAATGCACCGTAATGTATCACCTTTACCAGGACATTATGTGCGTTAGATAACATAATAAGTGTGCACAGCAGCTTGGGGCACACCCCAGGAGTGCAGGAAGGGTTAGGGAGGAGCTGAGTTGGTGGGAAGGATTCCAGACTGGGTAAGAATTGGGCTCTTCTTCCTGCAGCTCTGTTTCTTATCTGGATGGCCTTGGGCCTCTCTCCATGTGGTGAAGCCTTAGTCTCTTCATGGGTAAATGGGGGGAGATACCACTTTCTTCCAGGGATGCTGGGAGGATTAATGGTGATGCTCACCATTGGCCTAGTGCTCCTTGTGGACCGCTGTGTCCTGACATCTGCTATCTCATGTGTTCCTCTCAACATGCTGCCCTCCTCACCTTATTCATGAGCAACTAGAAAACGTAGGAGACATAAGTTTTTTGTTTTTTTTTTTTTAACTGGGGGTGCTTTGCCATTTCCACACCAGCTCCATCCCACCACCCCCCATGGGAGGCATGTTCGGTCCTCCTTTGATAGTTTGAAACCTCTTTTGAATTACTTGATTGCTCTAAACCTTAATTTTCTCACATACAAACTGGGGATTAAAATAGTACCTTTCTAGTGGGTTGTGCTACTGCTACTGCTGCTGCTGCTAAGTCACTTCAGTTGTGTCCGACTCTATGCGACCCCGTAGACGGCAGTCCACCAAGCTCCCCCGTCTCTGGGATTCTCCAGGCAAGAACACTGGAGTGGGTTGCCATTTCCTTCTCCAATGCATGAAAGTGAAAAGTGAAAGTGAAGTCGCTCAGTTGTGTCCGACTCGTAGCGACCCCAGGGACTGCAGCCCACCAGACCCCTCCGTCCATGGGATTTTCCAGGCAAGAGAACTGGAGTGGATGCCATTGCCTTCTCCGCTAGTGGACTGTAGTGAGGATAAATGAGATGATGCATTTTAGTTTTTATTAGTGGTGACAAGTCTGTTGTGGAAGGTCTTGTCTGAGGCCCAGCTGCCCTTGGGGAGGCCGCTGCAGTACCCAGTGTCTCCCCCCCACAGCCCTCCTGGTGTGAGCAAAGGGAAGCCGTTTTCTCGGTTTTCTCTTGAGGGGAACAGCTGGGGCTAGAGGAAGACAGATGTGGCCTTTGGGCTGTGATGGTGTCAGCTACAAATTGGCACCTGCCGAGAGCGTTTGCCAGTGATTGAACAGCAGGAACATGGGCATTTGCCATCTGCCTCCGCTGCTGCAGCTGCTGACCTCCCGCACTCCTGGAAGGGAGCTCAAGGTGGAGAGTGAGGCACCTGTGCCCCAGTGAAACTGGTGGAACCGGTCTTGAGATAGACATTTTTAGGAACTGATTTCATGATCCCAACTCCTGCATCTCCTCATATCTACAAGAGCACCAACTCCCTTCGTGGTGACCTCAACTCCTTGTGACTAGCAGAAAGCCTTGCGGAAAAAGGCTTGTTTGCCTTGAACTCCTCCTTCACCAAAATCTTATCTTTTGACCGTTCCCCACTGCTTCTTTGGAGCAGTCTCTCAGAGCTACCAGACCCCAGTCCTCATTTTGCCCCAAATAAAACTTAAACTCACAACTCTCACATTGTGCATTGTTTTAGTCGACAATGGAAACTCCTGATACAGCCCAGGTGCCCCTCAGCCTGAAAAATAGGGAAATAGCAGAGAGATGAGGAAAGCACAGTTTGTATGATTTTTCTGTCTATCACCTCTTTTCTCTAGTCCATAAATGTCTCCCAGCTATGGCCTCTCAGCAGCTTCCTCAGGGTTTAAAGCTTGACACTTCAACTTTTAATGAGAAATAATAGCCACATTTAGCGTTATTTCTTTTCCTTGTGTCAAACCTTATATTTGTTTGCTCTCTGGAAGAGAAATAAAAGTGTATTATCTTGTCCATCTTGGGCTGGACATTAAATAAAAACAGTCAAATTGAAACTGAATGTCAGCAAAAGGGTTTTGCTTTGGCTGTAGGCTTTCAGATGTGATCTTCCTGTTCCCTGAGGCCCTGGGAAGTGCAACTCTTCACGGCAGAGACATAGGCTGTTTCTTTATGGAAGTCTCTTCAAGGGCCTTGATAAAAGAAATGTTCACATACTGAGGTATGGGGAAGTCATTCTGGCTTATATGTGAGTTAAGTTGAATTTGATGCTAACTAGACCAGCCTGTTTGTGATATTATACATCTGCTTTAATTATTAATGAAAAGGGCACATTGACCAGAAGTAAAGAATGTCCATGTTGAAAATAAAGACATCCATTCTAGCAACATGGACGGATCTAGAGATTATCATGTTACATGAAACAAGCCAGAGAGAGAAAGACAGCTCTATTGGAAAGTGAAAGTGTTAGCCGCTCAGTCATGTCCGACTCTTTGCAACCCCATGAACATTATAGCCTGCCAGGCTCCTTTGTACTTGGAATTCTCCAGGCAAGAATACTGGAGTGGCTTGCCATTCCCTTCTCCAAGGGATCTTCCCAACTCAGGGATCAAACCTGGGTCTGCTGCATTGCAGGTAGATTCTTTACCTTCTGAGCCACCAGGGAAGCCCCCAAGGCAAATGTATGATATCACCTGTATGTGGAATATAAAAAGAAAGAATGATATAAATGAACTTATGTATAAAACGGAAATAGACCCATAGACAAAGACAACACGCACATGGAAAACAAACTTGTGGTTATCAAGGGAAAAGTGGGGGCAGGGATAAATTAGGACATTGGGGTTAACAGATACACACAGTATACAGTAGATAACCAGCAAGGACCTACTGTACAACATAGGGAATTGTACTCAATGTTTTGTAATAACCTAGCAGGGAAAAGACTCTGAAGAAGAGCATGTATGTGTTGCTGCTGCTGCAGCTGCTAAGTCACTTCAGTCGTGTCCGACTCTGTGCGACCCCATAAATGGCAGCCCACCAGGCTCCCACCTCCCTGGGATTCTCCAGGCAAGAACACTGGAGAGGGTTGCCATTTCTTTCTCCAATGCGTGAAAGTGAAGTCACTGAGTCATGTCCAACTCTCAGTGACCCCATGGACTGCAGCCTACCAGGCTCCTCCATCCATGGGAGTTTCCAGGCAAGAGTACTGGAGTGGGGTGCCATTGCCCATATGTATACATAAAACTGAATCACTTTGCTGTACACCTGAAACTAACATTGTATATCAACTAGATTTCAGTTAAAAAAAGAAAAAATAAACATAAAGACTAAGTGCCCATCTTCCTGGGAGGCAACGCTGGTCCTCCTTCGATGAGAGGACTCCCTGCCCAGGTGCCATGGTCACACTGATCCACTGTTTGTGTGCTGGTCTGATTGTTTGAAACCTTGAAGGAAAGTATCCCTGATTTCTTTGATATTCTTTGTTCGGACAAGATATGAAAATGTGCTGATAACTGTTCTTCTCTGGAGCAATTCCTCAGCATTATCTGAGAGGCTGTCTTCCGGGCTGTAGTCTTCAGTTTGACCCAGATAGAACTCTTTTCTATTTCGACTATAGACTGTTTACTGATTATTTTCACTGACAGCCTGTTGTATCAAAAAGCTATTTGGCTCTGCCCTCAAGTTGAATGCTGCCTTCATTAGTT
Source organism: Neotragus moschatus (assembly GCA_006410615.1). NCBI lineage: Eukaryota > Metazoa > Chordata > Mammalia > Artiodactyla > Bovidae > Neotragus > Neotragus moschatus. Next base: position 927,845 of record SJYA01000881.1, read on the forward strand.
TCTCTTCTAGGCCCTCATTTGAATGCAGGATGTGTGCCCAAAGACTAGAGGGGCTCAGGCTGCTCTGAGGATGCTCCTCTAGCCCACATGTCTTCTTTGTCCACTGACTTAAATAAAGTTCTGTCGCCAGCCAGGATCCCCAGAAGGGCACTGGTGTAATACTACATGGGCAGTAAGAGATAAGAAAGCCTTTCTCAGCAATCAATGCAAAAAAATAGAGGCAAACAACAGAATGGGAAAGACTAGAGATCTGTTCAAGAAAGTTAGAGATACCAAAGGAACATTTCATGCAAAGATGGGCTCGATAAAGGACAGAAATGGTATGGACCTCACAGAAGCAGAAGATATTAAGAAGAGGTGGCAAGANCATCTCCTGTTTGACCACTTCCAATTTGCCTTGATTCATGGACCAAACATTCCAGGTTCCTATGAAATACTGCTCTTTAGAGCATCAGACTTTGCTTCCATGATCAGTCACATCCACAACTGGGTGTTGTTTTTGCTTTGATTCCATCTCTTCATTCTTTTTGGAGTTATTTCTCCACTGATCTCCAGTAGTATATTGGGCACCTACTGACCTGGTGAGTTCATCTTTCAGTGTCCTGTCTTTTTGCCTTTTCATACTGTTCCTGGGGTTCTCAAGGTAAGAATATTGAAGTGATTTGCCATTCCCTTCTTCAGTGGACCACATTTTGTCAGAACTCTCCACCATGACCCATCTGTCTTGGCTGGCCCCACATAGCTTGGCTCATAGTTTCATTGAGTTAGACAAGGCTGTGGTCCATGTGATCAGATTTGTTAATTTCCTTTGATTGAGGTTTCAGTCTGTTTACCCTGTGATGGAGAAGGATTAGAGCCTTATGGAAGCTCCCTGACGGGAGAGACTGACTGAAGGGAAACTGGGTCTTGTTCTGATGGGTGGGGCCATGCTCAGTAAATCTTTAATTCAATTTTCTGTTGATGGGTGGAGCTGTGTTCCCTCCCTGTTATTTACCTGGGACCAAACTTTGACTGTGTGGATCACAAGAGGGAGATGGGAATACCAGGCGACCTGACCACTCTTGAGAAATCTGTATGCAGGTCAGGAAGCAACAGTTAGAACTGGACATGGAACAACAGACTGGTTCCAAATAGGAAAAGGAGTACATCAAGGCTGTATATTGTCACCCTGCTTATTTAAATTATATGCAGAGTATATCATGAGAAATGCTGGACTGGAAGAAACACAAGCTGGAATCAAGATTGCCGGGAGAAATATCAATAACCTCTGATATGCTGATGACACCACCCTTATGGCAGAAAGTGAAGAGGAACTAAAAAGCCTCTTAATGAAAGTGAAAGTGGAGAGTGAAAAAGTTGGCTTAAAGCTCAACATTCAGAAATTGAAGATGATGGCATCCAGTCCCATCACTTCATGGGAAATAGATGGGGAAACAGTGGAAATGGTGTCAGACTTTATTTTGGGGGGCTCCAAAATCACTGCAGATGGTGACTGCAGCCATGAAATTAAAAGATGCTTACTCCTTGGAAGAAAGGTTATCACCAACCTAGATAGCATATTCAAAAGCCGAGACATTACTTTGCCGACTAAAGTCCATCTAGTCAAGGCTATGGTTTTTCCAGTGGTCATGTATGGATGTGAGAGTTGGACTGTGAAGAAGGCTGAGTGCCGAAGAAGTGATGCTTTTGAACAGTGGTGTTGGAGAAGACTCTTGAGAGTCCCTTGGACTGCAAGGAGATCTAACCAGTCCATTCTGAAGGAGATTGGCCCTGGGATTTCTTTGGAAGGAATGATGCTAAAGCTGAAACTCCAGTTCTTTGGCCACCTCATGCGAAGAGTTGACTCACTGGAAAAGACCCTGATGCTGCGAGGGATTGGTGGCAGGAGGAGAAGGGGACCACAGAGGATGAGATGGCTGGATGGCATCACCGACTCAATGGACATGAGTTTGAGTGAACTCAGGGAGTTGGTGATGGACAGGGAGGCCTAGCATGCTGCAATTCATGGGGTCGCAAAGAGTTGGACACGACTGAATGACTGGACTGAACTGAACTGAAACTATGGTGGAGGTAATGAGATAATGGCGCCTCCTTCAAAAGGTCCCATGCATATACTGGGACTCAGGGGCCCCCCAGTGTCCCCCTGCAACAGGCCACCACCGACCCACCCCTCCACTGGAGACTCCTGGACACTTCTGGGCAACTCTGGGTCAGTCTCTTGTGAGGTCGGTCACTGCTCCTTTCTCCTGGGTCCTTGTGTGCACAAGCTTCTATAAACAGAAACAGAGCAGTCTGGATTCTTGGTTCTTATTTATGGTATGCTGGTATTTTTGCATATGCATTTCTATAGCAAGCTACCTCAAAGCTTGTGGAACTAGGACATAAATACATAAAATGTCTCACATGACATTCCCTGACCCCAGTATCATCTCTGGCTCTATCTCTAATGAGAGTATAAGTTTGTGTATCTTATGAAGGACAGCACTCAGACAGGATGTGTCAGTGATGTCTTACTACATTACATCTGCTTTACGACACTTGATGACTGATAAAGTCCACACAAGGTCATCTCATTTAGTTCTCAAGATAAGTGTGAAAAGAGCAGACCAAGAGAATGTGGGAGATGAACCAGAGGGCCAGTTCCAACCCTGGATCTCAAGACTCAAGATGCCATGTTCTTTCCTTCTCTCTCCCTGCCCCAGCCCCTCCCTTCCTCACTCTTTGCTGCTCGTCCCCTCCTCTCTTCCTCTGTTTCCCCCCTGCCCGTCCCCGACTCCCCCTATCATAACAATCCTGAGCAGACCTGCTGAAGGACCAGATAGACTACATGATACTGAACCAACCTGTCACGGCAAATGCCATCCTGGAACCAGAAACCCCCAGGAGACCCACCAGTTGACCCCAGAGAGAGGAGCACAGCCCACCCGAGCTCAGTGGAGCCTGTCCAAGATCAGTGTTTATTTGCAAGAACTCAGAAGTGGCTTCTTTCCTCAGCTGCTAAGTTTTGAGGTGTGGTTTGTTGCCATGTGGCAATTAGCTAACTGAGATAGAGACATATAGATTCAGGTTATATGACAGAGGCTATTGGTGGCAGACCTAGGAGTGGAATCAGGCTGCTTCTCATTCCCAGTCTAGGTATTTTCTACCATACAGGACTACTGAATCCATCTGCCCACCCCCCGACTTGATGAGGTGACCCTCTGCCCTCTGAGAAGTAACCTCTGGTGCAGTCTATACCTTCAAGGGAGTCAACAGTGGCCACAGGGATACATGGATAATGTTTTTCTGCAAAGGAGATCGATTTAGACTTCGTAAAATGAGCCTCTGTTTTTGAAGACATACCATATAAGCTTTAGTTGTTGTGTAACTATCCAACATCTCCATATGCCTGCTTTTTTATCTAAAATTTTCATAAACCAAATCAAATTAGTTCTATTTGATTTTCCATCTTAATATGTGGCAGTAAAATGAAACACTATGCAGTGTTATCTAGAGGTCATGAGACCCATCAGAGTGATTTCCTTACATTGTTTTGACTCTGGGAATCCTCCAGGGAATTTTTTGAGAAGGATCTTCTCTCCTCACCCCCCAACTCCTTGACTTGATGCTTCACTTCTGACTGTTGTACAAAATGTCAACTTGCAGCTTATACTAGGCTTGATTTCTAAGACTGTTCTTGTTCACGAGCTTTGTAAAATCTCATAACAGTATAGTAAGGAAGGTCACTTAACAATGAGACAATTAACATGTTCCTCCCCATGAATGAAGTTTGGTGTAAAAAGAAGCAAAAATAGTTCCAGAAATAAATTACCCCTTATAAACATGTTTATTAAATGCATCATCCTTGGAGCACCAGATGTGAGAAAGACAAAGGCTAAATGCCACCAGCATGGTTGCTAAGTAAATTATTTGGCTTGTTGTTGGTAATGAGAGGCTGCACTTGGTGGGAGTTGCCATGAAATTGCATGTTTCTGCTCTTTCGTTCCTCAATGAACTGTGATCAACTCTAGGAATTGTTTGCATAAAATTTTCCCTTGGTGTGGATAGAAAAGATAATTCTCTGTAAAAGAAAACCTTTAGAAGCCCCAATATTTTTGTGAATTCGCAATTCTTATGTCTTCATTTTTGGTTATTACATAGTAACAAATACATGAAATTGATTTAGTAAATGTACCAAATAGAATTTATGTTTACTTCTAAGTCTCCCCTTTCCTCATAATTTGCAAAATAAATACTGTTGATCTGAGTTATGCTCAAGGCTTAGACTGAAAAGAAAGAAGAACCTAGAAAGACTTCTGTTTTGTATTTCCAAATCATATTTCTGCTGCAGAAACGGGCAAATCTTACAACAAAGCTGCTGATTTGATTAGGAAGACTACTAATTACATACTGTAGCAACACCCTCATGCACAGATCTGGCATTCTTCCCATTTCTTGTTTATAAAAATATTTTCTGGCTTAGTTGAGAAGAATAAGTCATCACAATTCCAGGAAACAACTCCGTGTGGGGTGTCCATTTGAGCAAGCAGCTGTCCTTTGAAAATTGCCTTTATTGTTTGAGGCTCCTAATTTCTCAGTCAGGAGGCTGTATAAAACCAATTAAGTAAGAGGATCGCTAGGTAATCAACTCTGAAAACTGTTGCCCCAGCTGCGGTTATTTGCCGACTGTGGCAGCTTCCTCCTTTATTCCTGTGTCACTTGTGCCCACGCGTTAGCCTTCACCTCCTGGCAGCAGTATGGTCCTGCCCCGCCNTGTATAAAATCAATTAAGTAAGAGGATCGCTAGGTAATCAACTCTGAAAACTGTTGCCCCAGCTGCGGTTATTTGCCGACTGTGGCAGCTTCCTCCTTTATTCCCGTGTCACTTGCGCCCACGGGTTAGCCTTCACCTCCCGGCAGCAGTATGGTCCTGCCCCGCCCCCCTCAGCTTCTTTTCTTCAAGCTAGTTCAGCCCAGGCTGCCATCTCCCTGAGTCTTATGCTGGCTCCCGTTCTCAAGAGAGGCCGGGAGAATGTCCTGCTGGGTTAAGAGGTTGTAGCTTTCAGGTCCTCCTCACGGGCAGGTAGGACGCTGGAAAGAGCTACCACAAATTGCTGCTGTTGCTATGGCAACCAGTGCTGCTCCTCAGAAAAGCTGTTAAAGACAAAAGGCTCCTCTGGTCTTTTGATCTATCTTTCTGTATCTTTCCCTTCCTTTGCCCCTTATTAGGCACCCCATGTAATCATCTCTCCTAACATCCCTATATACCTCCCCCTAAGGATATCATTCTCACTGAGGCTTAAGCAACCAAAGAGCTTTAATCCTCTAGTAAGGCAAAAGTTCTTAAGCCAAAAGCTCATATTATAACACCTGGTATTACAAATTTTATGCATCATTTGGCTGGGTAGGGGAAATATCTTAAAGTGTAAGGTAGAGAATTCATTCATTCATTCACTGATCAAGAACTTAGTAAGTACTCACCAATAAGTACCGAAAAATGCTAAATACCAGAGACTCAGAGATGAATAAGATACAGCTTCTACCTCGCAATCTGGTGGAGAAGCAGATATGAAAATAAATACTCATAATAAAGTATAGTTGTTTGAGTAAAGCTTCTCTGGGGCATAAGAGAGGGGCAAGTTGCTCTACTGGGAAGGTACATAAGAAATTAGGAGGCACTCATGAAGGAGGTGAGCTGTGAGAGAGAGACAGCTGTACAATGAGCATATATATTACTTTGGAGGCCTTTTATATGGTCCGTTGTCTTGGCTTGATTTATCGGCTGGTGGGTTGAGAAGCCCAGGGAGCCTTTGTGAAATGTAGCATGAATANCATAAGAAATTAGGAGGCACTCATGAAGGAGGTGAGCTGTGAGAGAGAGACAGCTGTACAATGAGCATATATATTACTTTGGAGGCCTTTTATATGGTCCGTTGTCTTGGCTTGATTTATCGGCTGGTGGGTTGAGAAGCCCAGGGAGCCTTTGTGAAATGTAGCATGAATATAATTCAAAGAAATCCAGGGGTGTTCCCTTGTGAGTGGTTGGAAGGAAGGTGGAGGTAAGGTTGGGAATGCGGGGGAGGAACCACTTAGGGACCCCTGTGGAAGATGGGAAAAGATCCCTATGGCTATTATTTTTAATTTTATTTATTTATTTTAATGGAAGGATAATTGCTTTACGGAATTTTGTTATTTTCTGCCAAATTCCTATGGTTATTATTAAAAGCATCAGTGTAGTATCATGGTTAAGAGCTGGGCTTTGGAATTCAACAGATCTGGGTTTGTTTTGGCTCCGCTGCTGCTACCTGGAGATTTGAACAAGTAGTAATCGTTCTGGGCCTATTTCCTTAGCTGTAAAATGGGGAATGTAAATCTGTTATCGGTTGAATCGTATCTTCCTCCAAAATCTATCTGTTGAATCCTAACCCCTAGTACTGAATTTGGAAATAGGGTCTCCAGAATGTGGTCATATTTAGAGACAGGATCTTTAAAGAGATGATTAAGTTAAAATACGACTATTAGGATGGGCCCTAGTGCAATTAGAAGAGGAGGAAACTTGGACGCAGCTACATACAGAGAGAGGATGACATGAAGATACAGGGAGAAGGTGGCCACCTAAAAGCCAAGAGGCCTGGGCCAGCTCCTTCCCTCCCAGTCCCCAGAAGAAAGCAGCCCTGCAGACACTTGGTCTTGGGATTCTAGACTCCAGAACTGTGAGAAAATAAATCCCTGTTTAAGCCAGCGGTCCCCCACCGCTGGGCCACAGACTGCTACCGGTCTCTGGCCTGCTGGAACCAGGCTGCACAGCAGAAGATGAATGGCAGGCAGGTGAGAGAAGCTTCATCTGTGTTTATAGCTGCTCCCCCCATTGCTTGCATTACCTCCCGAGCTCTGCTTCCTTCAGATCAGCAGTGGGGCGGCCTAGCAAATGTAATGTGCTTGAATCATCTGGAAACCATCCCCACACCCCACAGTCTGTGGAAAAATTGTCTTCCGTGAAACCGGTCCCTGGTGCGAAAACTGTTGGGGACCACTGGTTTAAGCCACTCAAAATGTGTTATTTTGTTAAGGCAGCCCAAGGAATCCATAGAGTTATTGTGAGAATTAAATAATTTACTTAATACACTAAAGCATGTGCTAATATTTGATATATCATAGTTATTATTATTAATAACAATAAAATTGACTCTAAATAAAAACAGATGCCAGCTCAAGCTCACTTGCATTATTGGATTGTTCAGGCTATCAATTGATATCTCCGGTTAACTGAGCAGCAAAGGAAGCTTTGTTTCCATTCTGATGCTGACATCTTTTAAATATGCCTCATCTGTCCTTGTGTTGATTAAATTTGAAACTTTTTTTTAACAGCCCTGAGTGCGTCTCTCTAATTGCAAGAGATTAAAATTGAATGTGTACTGCTTCTAGAACAAAGTTTTGTTTCGCTTCAGTGAATCAGTTGTTAATGTTTTCTAATGATTTACTTCTCTTTTTTTCCACAATGAAGTGCCAAAAATTCCAGTTGGGTTTAATGTTTTAGTGAAAAAAGAAAGTGAAAATATTGGTTGCTTAGTTGTGTCCGACTCTTTGTGACCCCATAGACTGCTACTGCCGGACCCCTCTGTCATGGGATTTTTCAGGCAAGAATACCAGAGTGGGTTGCCATTCCCTTCTCCAGGGGATTTTCTCAACTCAGATAGGCAATTGGTCAAATTCAGTGTGTTCATATTCTTTACTTTCCATGGGCATGTTCTGCAAAACATAGTCTTGCATAACTCTTCTACATTGTAAAGGTTCAAACTTGTTTCTGGAACTTTAATTATAATTTTTAAAAAACCATATGCAAATTACTATCATTGTCTGCATTTATTTTGGACCAGCTGCTTCTAAACAATTAACAAATAGATCATGTAAATGCAATTAGTTAGGAGAAATACCAGACTTCAAACAAAAAACAAAAGAAACTAAATTCTATTTACAGTCTTTGCGATTGTGTTTATGGGAGCTGATACCAAACGATAAGTTGTACTTTATCATTGCCCCGATCTGACATTTCTACTTACCTTCCGAGAGTAAAATTTATTTAGCTTCTTTCTTTTCCTTGGGTAGAAGTTTATAAATCCAGAATAGATGATCTTGATAGGTTCTTATCTTCTCAAGAAAATGCAGTGCCTGAAGTTTCAAGTAAAGAAGAATGAGGAAGGAGGGCTATGTGAAGATGTCACTTAGATTCTCAGGAGGAGGGAATAAAGGAACTTTAGTGAGTGTGACGGATTGAAATGTCACTCCTTCCATCAGAAGGTTGAACCTAGATAAACTTGTATTCCTTCAGAGAGAAGGACACAGGCTGCTGATTCCAGGAAGCATCTAGCAGAGAAGGCAAGACAGAGAGGGATATGAAATTCAGAGGGCTGAGTTTCTGCAGTTACCTTCTGTAATAGTCATTGTAAGACAGTTCCAGAACTCCAAGAGGGAATGCCTCAGTGAATTGTTAGGCAATAGGTTCAATGAGGCCTATAGAGTCCTTTTGTTCATGATTGGCCAGGAAGAAGCAGAAGGATGCTCTAAAGCCGGGTGCAGAAGTTTCAGGAGGTCAGCTGGGCCTAGAAGGACTGTGAAAGCATGAATGGCAGCAGTGACCCATGAGGACAGTTGACATTGAGGACTCATCAGCCCTCCCTCCCCGTGCATGACTATAACTCCCCTTTATAATCTCCCTGAAATTTCAACCTTGGGGAATGGGTCAGAGAGTTCTGACTTAACAAAGATCAAACTTTCATCTTTTAAGAAGCTCAGAATAGGACTTGTTACAGGAAAATGAGGAAGAGTTATGTTTCTCTGACCCCTGTATTGATGGAGTAATATTCAAATGCAATGGTAAGCAGATGCCCCCAAAGATGACTGCCTCCTGATACTCATGCCCTTGTGGAATCTCTTCCTCTTGCATGTGAGCTGGACCTAGGGACTTGTTTCTAATGCATATGGCAAAAGTAATGGGATGTCACTCTGAGACTGTCATTCGAGGCTGTGACTTCTGTTTGGCTAGCACTCTTACATTGATAAAGCCAACTGCCACGTTGTGAGCTGCCCTATGAAGAGACCTACATGACAAAGAATTTATGGGCAGCCCCAACCAGCAGCAAGCAGCAAGGAAGTGATGTTTTTAGTTCAACAACTGATAAAGAACTAAATCCTGCCAACAGCCACACGAGTGGGTTGGGAACCATATCCTTTCACAGTCAAACCTTGAGATGACTGTAGCCCAGGCTGATCTTAATTGCAGGCACATAGGAGATACTGAAGCAAAGGACCCAGCTAATCTTTTCTTAGACTCCCCACTCGTAGAAGCTGTGGGATAATAAACATGGCTGTTTTGAGTCACTACATTTTAAAGTGACTTATCATGATTGAATAATTAACTAATAGAGATACACTCCACATATAAAAAGTCATTTTTTTGAAGAGGCAATACCATTTCTCTACAAAGAACATGGCAGACAAACTATACAAAGCTCCATCCATGGAAGTCAAGATCTTTCTTTCCATGCCCCTGGGAAAATTAAAGGCCAATATCATTATAAAAATGGATGTAAAAATCCTCAACAAAATATTAGTAAATGGGATTCAATCATGCATTCCAGTTGAGAAGCATATATCATGATTAAGTGAAATTTATCCCAGGGATACAAAGATGTTTGATTTCCACAAATTAGTGTGATAAATTGCCTTGACAAACTGAAGAATAAAAACCATATGGTCATCTCAACTGATGCAGGCAAAATTTTGACAAAATTCAACATCCATTTATAGTTAAAAAATTTTCAACAAAGTGGGTATATAAGGAACACATCTCAGCACAATAAAGGTCATCTATGACAAGTTCATAGCTAACATCATACTCAATGATGAAAAACTGAAAACATTCTTCTAATATCAGGAACAAGACAAGGATGCCCATTCTTGACACTGTTTTCAGCAGTGTCAAGTTGTGGAAGTCCTAGCCACTGCAATCAAACAAGAAAAAGAAAAGAAACCAAGTTGGAAAGGAAGAAGTGGCACTGTCATTATTTGCAGATGACATGATATCATACATTAAAAATCCTAAAGATGCTACCAGAAAGTTTTGTTGTTGTTATTGTTTAGTCATCAAGTTGTGTATGACTCTTCTGTGATCCCATGCACTATAGCCCACCGGGCATCTCTGTGCATGGGATTTCCCAGGCAAAACTACTGGAGTGGGTTGCTATTTCCTTCTCCAAGGTATCTTTCCAACACAAGAATCAAACCCATGTCTCCTGATTGGCAGGCAGGTTCTTCACCACTGAGCTACCTGAAAAGAAGGAAACTACTAGAGCTCATTATGAATTTGGTAAAGTTGCAGGATACAGAATTAATACGTAGAAGTCTGTTGTATTTCTATACACTAACAACGAACTATCAGAAAGAGAAATAAATTAAAAAAATCTTNGGCAGGTTCTTCACCACTGAGCTACCTGAAAAGAAGGAAACTACTAGAGCTCATTATGAATTTGGTAAAGTTGCAGGATACAGAATTAATACGTAGAAGTCTGTTGTATTTCTATACACTAACAACGAACTATCAGAAAGAGAAATAAATTAAAAAAATCTTGTTTACAGCAACATCAAAAGAATAAAATACCTAAGAATAAATCTAAGAAGGAAAAGATCTGTACTCAGAAAACTATAAGACACTGATGAAAAAAATTGAAGACAACATGAATACATGGAAATATATGCTCTTTCATGTACTAAAGAAATTAATATTGTTAAAATAACCATACTACCCAAGGCACTATACAGATCCAATTCAAACTCTATCAAAATATGATTGGCATTTTCCACAGAACTAGAACAAATCATTTTTTAAATTTTTTTATTTATTAATTGAAGGATAATTGCTTTACAGAGTTTCATAGAACAAATTATTTTTAAAAACTGTATGAAAACACAAGACCCTAAATAGCCAAACAATTTTAAAACCTATTCTCTGATTTCAAACTAAACTACAAAGCTACAGTAATCAAAACAGTGTGGTTCTGGCATAAAAACAGACACATAAATCAATGGGACAGAACAGAGCCCAGAAATAAATCTACACTTACATGGGAAATTAATCTATGACAAAAGAGACAAGAATATATAATGGGGAAAAGACAGCATCTTCAATAAATGGTGTTGGGTAAGCTGGACAGCTACATGCAAAAGAATCAAACTAGACAAAGCTCCCACACTATGCACAAAATAAATTTGAAATGGATTAAAGATATAAATATACATGTGAAACCATAAAATTTCACAGAAGAAAACAGGCAGTAAGCTGTATGACATTAGTCTTAGTAATACTTTTTTGGATTTGTTACCTCAGGCAAGGGACACAAAAGCAAAAATAAATAAATAGGACCTAATCAAACTAAAAACACTTTGCACAATGAAAGAAACTGTCAACAAAACAAAATGGCCACTCTCCTGAGAAAAGGAGAAGGTTTTTGCAAATGATATATTTTATAAGGGGTTAATATTCAAAATAACGCGGGCGGCTGTGACCAGTGCACATAGCGCAGCCGAGAGGAACTACACCACATCTGAGGTCAGGGGCAGAAGCCCGGAGGACCTCATGCCCGAAGGGTGGCAGCCAAGAGGAGTTACCCCATGTCTGAGGTCAGGGGCAGCAGCCGAGAGTGCCAGGTTGAGATGGCACAGGAATGGCCGAGAGAGGCTACCCCACGTCCGAGGTCAGGGGCAGCGGCTGGGAGGAGCTACCCCATGCCAGAGACCAGGGGCAGCGACTGAGGGGAGCAAACCCATGTCCAAGGAGTGATGGCTGCGCGGGTACAGGAGGGCCTAGAGGAGCTATTCCATGTTCAAGGTCAGGAGGGGCTGCAGTGAGGAGATATCTCTCATCCAAGGTAAGGAGCAGCAGCTGAGCTTTGCTGGAGAAGCTGTGAAGAGATACCCCACGTCCAAGGTAAGAGAANAGAGTGAACCTTGAGCCAGGTCCTGGCTGCTTTCACTAAGTGTACAGTCTTATGTAACCTCTAGTCCCCAGGAAACCTCTGGTGGTAGCTTTTACTGTCAGCATTCTTTTACTGTTAGAACAGCTCTACTCCAAACCCGGAGTTTTAAGAATCAAGTCTGGCCCTGAATCCCTATCTTGCCCGAGGCACTGTTAGTCTCTCTGATTCCGTGGGACCTGAAATCTCTAGCTGGTTGGCTTACTCTGTGAACAGAGCCTGGCAGCCTTGTGATTTTATTCCTGTGTACCACTCAGTGCCCACAGAGATGTTTATCTTGGTTTGGAATCTGACAAAGTCTTTTTAAGGTTCTTTCATATTTTCATAAGTATTTGAAGAGAAAGGGGAGAGGCAAGGGAAACCGCAAAGCTTGAACTTATAATGCTCTTTTCGTTATACACCTTAGTCAGGATTTGATGTACTAGGTATGAAGGGCCAGTAAGCTACAAGCTGGACAGCTAGAATTACTGAAATAGGTGGCAACATAATCAATGATCTAAAAGAAAGAGCATCAGTTTTATGAGTTTGCTTTCTAATACAAGAGTTCCATGGTCAAATACATTTAGGAGATGCAACATCATTAGTATATTCTATTCACAGAAATTCAGTGGATATTAGCATATTGAAGGCTCTGAAAAATCCTGTAGTAAATAAACATCTTTGAATTTATTTAATCTGGTACTTTCAAATTTTCTTGACCATACCATATTTCCCCCCCCTCCCCCCAAAAAAACACATGAATAGTTTATGAACACTTTGGGATATACTGGCCCAGAAAATCTCTCTTTATTAACACATAATCACAATACTTATGGAGCTCATTTCTATAAAACATAAGAAGAAGTAGATGCTCTATGAGGTAGAATGAAACTTAAAGACTCTGTTCCTTTTCTATTCACTCTGAAAAGATCCTCTTCAGTCGCTCAGTATCAGGACATGGTTTATTCTGGAACATGCCTTTCTCTGTCAGAAGCCTTTGGGGGCCCATTGCATGGCAAGTCTGTCTTGTTTCAACTGCCATGTGCCTAAACTTTTCAGACAGCTGACCTACTCTTCTGGTCTCTGTTGGCGCCTGATTTTCATGGTGAACCACTATGAGGGGAGCAAGCGTTTCTCTTCCAGTTCCCTAATGGCCTCCAGACAGCAGTGAACTCGTCCACAGGATGGTGGCTGTTAGAGCCCTTCAGCTCCTCAAGGCATGTCTGTCATTTGCCCAACTCCAGACTGGGCGCTATCCAAGCACAATGAGAACATGGGGTCTGGTTTCTAGTCTCGGCTGCTGGTCTGTCTCCTTCCTAGTTTCCATTTCTACACTGACGCTGAAGTGTCTTTAATACTCTTTTGGAAGCTAAGACCAAAGTCACTTACCTCAGCTTACCATTTTCTCAGAAATTGCTTTCTCTTATGATGTTTGTCTTCCCTACTGGACCAAGGAATACGGATGGAGGTTGCCCCTCACTTCACTTTTCATTCTCTAAAACAGGCACAGGTGGTAATCCATAGTACAATATAAGAGCTGCTCAATAAATAAACGTAATATGAATAAATGCTTTTCATTGGGATTAAAGTGATTTTTGGATAGCTTCAAACTTAAAAAATAAAAATAACATGAGCCAGATGCAGTGACTGTCACCAAAGGTTTGACAGTGTTTTTTCCCCAAACAGTAAGACGATGGGGAAAGATTCTTACCTTGGGTCCATTTCTCCTCAGTCCTTTCTCGCCTATCTCCCCACTTCTACCTTTTTATTTTGGAAAAAATAAAAGAAACAAAAAAATTTCAAGATAAAAATTTTCAAAGTTCTTTGAAAAAAGAAAAGTTGAAAGACTAATACAGTGAACACCTAGAATACCGTCACCCAGATTCCTCCCCCCAATTTTTATTATTAATTCAAAAAAATCAACAGTGATACATAATATTATTTGAGACACAGCCGTTATTCTGATTTCCCCAATTGCCCTCTCTGCCCTTTACAACTACTTTTCTTTTTCCCTCAAGAGTCTATCAGGGATCTTCCATTGCATTTGATGATGAAAGCCCTGCCATATGGAGCCACAGAGCAGGGAATGTCAGCTCCTCACTACTTGGCTGCGTCAGCAGATTACTCAGGACTCTATTTATAATCCAGTGTATTTTTCCAGGTCCCTCTCCTCAGCTTGTGTTGTCCATTGTTACATAAATTATAAATTATTTTGCCAGGTCTTTCCGTGCTTTTAATATCTTAAAGATATGAAATGGCTATTTGACGTGCTGACATTTCTAAGATGAATGATTCTGCCTAGCCAAAATAACAGTGGCTTAACCACTTAAGATTTTATTTTATTTTTTTGTACAAGGAGTCTAAAAATTATAAATTTCTTACCAGCCCACTCTTCTGTCATCCCTAGGTTTTAGCAATTGTTCTCATGGTTGAAAATGGCTGCCAGAGCTTCAGCCATCACATCTGAGTTCCAGGTAGTAGGACTGAGGAAAAGAAAGGAAGATCTGGTCCTTTTCTTAAAAAGGAGACTGTTTGGAAATAGCAAGCAATACTTCTTACATCTCATTTACCAAAAACTAGTTACATAACCAAAGAAGATTAAGACATGTAATCTAAGCTAGGTGGTAATGTGCCCTGCAAAAATTAGGGTTCTGTTACTAAGGAGTACTGAGTGACGACTAACAGTCTCTGCCACGTCCTTCTAACCGGGATGGGCATCAGTCTTCAGTTGAGTTTAAAGAAAGATTATCAATTAGTGCCACGTAGGACTCATATTGGCTTGAATTACTGCTGGTTCCTTGGATAAGATGCACTAATATTTGTTGGGAGGGGTTACGTTTTCTGTTTTATTTAACAATATAAGGTCTAGGAGGAGTAAATATTTATTAATCAATTTAGAATGAAAATTCTAAATCATTTTATTAAAAGCATAATAATAATTTATTGAACCATGGTTGAAACAGTGTGGGCTTGGGTCAGATAGGCTTGGGTTTGCCACATTCTTGCTTTGAGGATCAGATGGGACATGCTAAAGGGTTCAGTAAGCAGTCAACACACAATAAAAGCTCACCTGCCACCCTCTCTTCCTTCTTCCTCCCTTCCTTCCATCAAGATGCTGTGTGCTGGCAGAGAGACCTAGTTGACATGTGCTGCTTCACAACTACGTTTTAAAGTCAACTGTGTCTAAAAAGTCAGCTGACAGCCTTATAGGAGTTCCCTTGTATGTTATTTGTTGCTTTTCCTTTGCTGCCTTTAATATTCTCTCTTTAATTTTTGTCATTTTGATTACGATGTGTCTTGGAGTGTGGGTAAATTTAAAGCAATGTTTAGCCATGGCCAGGGGGTCATTTGCCGACTTGTGCTCATCTCTGGTTGAGGTTGCCTAGGTCTGGACTTTTAAGTAGGGCAGTTTCTATGTGAAGGTGGAAGTTCAGTAGCAGCTTAGAATAAATACACCTTCTTTTCTGCTTTTGGACCTATGGAGGCTGTCTTTTATGTGTTTATGTTCAACATAGCCAGCTTCCAAATATGAGGGCGGCAGGAATAAGTTCAATGGATTCTTTGAGCTTTCTGTGTCTCTGACTTGATAAAAAGGGGCACAGTGTTTCAGAGGGAGAAGCCCACGAGGCCCAGAAACTTCCTCTTCAGTTGTGGGCAATTCCCATCTCAGTTGTTTCTTCGGAAACTGCTGCCCAAATCATCTAAACCGCTGACAACCGTGAGCAGAAGGGGAAGCATTTTTGTAAAACATCTGTAGAGCGTCCACTTCAAACAGCACTGGCGGTGCTGGGGAAAATTAATGGTTGTTTTGACAGCCTGAGTCTTTAAGCTGAGGCACTAAAAAGTACTTTCACATCGTTAAATGCAACTTCTCTCCTTCCTCAAAGTTGAGCTGTAACAACGGTTGATTACCATGTACAGGCTACTCTATCTTTATTTCTCAGTAGTTCACATAGTGAATAGTGAAGTCGCTCAGTTGTGTCCAACTCTTTGCGACCCCATGGACTGCAGGCTCCTCTGTCCATGGGATTTTCTAGGCGAGAATACTAGAGTGGGTTGCCAGTTCCTTCTCCAGGAGATCTTCTCAACCCAGGGTTCGAACCTGGGTCTCCCGCATTGTAGGCAGATGCTTTACTGTTTGAGCCACGGTAGTTCACATGGGAGGATATAAATGACAAGAGTCATCTGAGACTTGAATAGAATGTGTTTGGTCTTCTTAATAGGATTAACAATCAATTGGTCAAAGTACATGCCTACTAAAATGTTGACAGCTTCATCACATGCTGGGGATATTTATTACCTCTAAAAATAATAAACCTATAAGCAATTGGGAGAATTATATCTTTACCTAGATGCCTTTTATGTGGAGGGGTTGATTCTTGATTCCCTGAGTGGTAAATGTGCAGAACCAGAGTAATGTAGTGGAGAGAATGTTGGGTTTAGATTTGACCACTTGGTGAAGCCCTGCCTTGGGAATCAAAGTAACCTTGATTAAGCATGAAGAGTGAACTTGATAAGGATTACTATGGGGTTCATGATAAACAGCTTTGAGTGTCAGGCATTGACTCAAGTGTTTCAGCTGTGCTCTATCATTTAATTCTCATACAGATTCTAGGAGGTGTTATTAACCTCAGGAAGGTTTGCTTAACCTCACATGGTTAGATCTGCCTGGCATGTTCCCCTGTGCTGCATGTCTTTACATGGGGCAGTCTATGCTTTGCAAATTCTAAACCTGAGAAATTACTCTTCTTTTAATTCAACCAAAATGAATCACACATAGTTCAGGCTGCTTCCTTGAGATTCACAGGTTTGGAGACAGTTAGGATTTCTGCAACAAGTGAGAGAAAACAGTCTTATGGTTAGAAAAGTAACAGTTTAGAAAATAAAGTCCCATGTAAAAGGAAAGGGAGTTTGTTTTAATCTGAGCAAAACTTCAGTTTTCAAATGTCCAAATTGCTGATGATTATGGCAGACATTCAGGAAACGAAGATCATGGCATCTGGTCCCATCACTTCATGGGAAATAGATGGGGAAACAGTGGAAACAGTGTCAGACTTTATTTTTTTGGGCTCCAAAATCACTGCAGATGGTGATTGCAGCCATGAAATTAAAAGATACTTACTCCTTGGAAGGAAAGTTATGACCAACCTGGATAGCATATTCATCATATTCAAAAGCAGAGACATTACTTTGCCGACTAAGGTCCGTCTAGTCAGGGCTATGGTTTTTCCAGTGGTCATGTATGGATGTGAGAGTTGGACTGTGAAGAAGGCTGAGCGCCAAAGAATTGATGCTTTTGAACTGTGGTGTTGGAGAAGACTCTTGAGAGTCCCTTGGACTGCAAGGAGATCCAACCAGTCCATTCTGAAGGAGATAGGCCCTGGGTGTTCCTTGGAGGGATTGATGCTGAAGCTGAAACTCCAGTACTTTGGCCACCTCATGCGAAGAATTGACTCATTGGAAAAGACCCTGATGCTGGGAGGGATTGGGGGCAGGAGGAGAAGGGGACGATAGAGGATGAGATGGCTGGACGGCATCACTGACTCGATGGATGTGAGTTTGAGTGAACTCCGGGAGTTGGTGATGGACAGGGAGGCCTGGTGTGCTGTGATTCATGGGATCGCAAAGAGTTGGATACGACTGAGTGACCGAACTGAACTGAACTGATGGTAAACATTGTGGGCTGACTCAATTCCGTTTCCAACCATGTTTTCCTTGTCTGTTTCTGTCTTAGAGGCTGTAAAACTTAAAACCTTGTTTTCCAGCCTCCCTTACAGCAGGGGTGGCCATGGAGCACAGTTCCAGGCTTTAGTGAGGAGCTAAGGAGTGTCTCATAAAAAAGAATTTGGCTGGTTTTTGTCCTTGGTTCCTGGGGGAGCATTTTAACCCTTGGGATTTCCTACGTGGTAGAAGGATCTCTGTTTTACACAGTAAACCCTTTAAACCACACCTGAGTTTATACTAATGAAGTGACTCAGGGTCTTCCCCTAAGTGATTTCAGGATGGGCGCTGGCCACGTTAGAAAGACCAATCTTGTTGAGCCACAGGAGGTCAGCTGGACTTCCAGGGAGAGGAGAGGCATTGAAGTTCAGTTAGACGATCAAATGATTCGATCAATCACGCTCTTTAATAAAACTCCAGTAAAAACTCTGGCTCTTCAAAGTTGGGGCAGGTTCTCTGGCTGGTGATACACACTGAAGTGCCAGGAGGACGAGGCATAGGATCCTCTCAGACCTCGCCTTGTGGGTCTCTTCTTTTGACTGGTTTTGATTTGTATCTTTTTGGTCTAATGCTACTATAATGACAAGTACAGTTCTTTCCTTGGTTCTATGAGTCATTCTAGCAAATTATTGAACCCAAGAGGATAGTGGGAACCTCTGAATTTATATTCAGGTATTTGGAAGTACAGGTGGCCTGGGACCCTCCAAGCTTGTGGCCGATGTGTGACATGAGGGTAGTCTGAGGAGGATGATGCCCTTAACCTATGAAGTCTGACCTCACTCCAGGTAGTTAGCATTAGGATTGCCCTGCAGGGAAGAAAATCTTTTCCAAACAAAAAGGCAAAAGCACATTGAGAGAAAAACCTCTGCCTTTAAACCTCTCCCCTTCACACTTCTTCCTACTTAGAATGTGGATACTATGCTTGGTGGTGCAGCAACTTTATTTTGTGACCACAAAGACTAAAGCCACAAACAAAAGATGACAGAGAAGAAAGTTAGAAGGACCTTAGGTCCGTAATGACACCATAGTACAGTTATCCCAACCTTGGACTGAAGAACCCTGGAGTCCTTGTAACATGAGAAAAAACAAATCCCTGTGTATATAAGCTTCTCTTTGTTGGATTTTCTGTTATTTGTGGCTAAATGTATTTCTAACTGATACTCGCTATGTGTTGTGTATTGTGATAACTCAAAACGGGGTGGAAATTAGGCAAACTTTCATGTAATGAAAATTGAATGTAAAGAATTGTGCGTTTATTTTTCTCTTTCTCTTTTCTGATGTGTGCTTAGTTTTGTATGAGAAGATGAATTATATTCGGAAAGCAAAACTTCTTTTTCTTTGCTCTAAAACTGATGGTTTCTTCAATTCTAAAGTTTTTCCTGCTTTTCACGATTTGGTGAAAATTAGAGATGATATGTTCCTTGGAGATCAGGAGCCTTTTGCCTCATTTATTACATAAAGCACTTTATAATTAAAATTATAAAATTTGTTTTATCAGACATAACTGTATTTGGCAATTTGTGAACAAATCAAATTGTCCCTATTTATGGTCCTAAACTAACAAAGCTACCTACAGTTTTAAAACTTATTAAATTTTAAGAAAATCGTTTAAATTATCCCTAGTGCTGGAGTGGTGAGCAGCCAAGAGGAGATATCCCATGTCTGAGGTCAGGAGTGGGGGCTGCGAGGAGATAAGCCACGTCCAAGGGCAGAGAAACACCAGTAAAGATGGTAGGCACTGAGAGAGGGCATCCGGGGGGCGGACAGACTGAAACCACAGTCACAGAAAACTAACCAATCTGATCACAGGGACCACAGCATTTTCTACTCATGAAATTATGAACCATGCTGTGTGGGGCCANTGCGAGGAGATAAGCCACGTCCAAGGGCAGAGAAACACCAGTAAAGATGGTAGGCACTGAGAGAGGGCATCCGGGGGGCGGACAGACTGAAACCACAGTCACAGAAAACTAACCAATCTGATCACATGGACCACAGCATTTTCTACTCATGAAATTATGAACCATGCTGTGTGGGGCCACCCAAGACAGATGGGTCATGGTGGAGAGTTCTGACAAAATGTGGTCCACTGGAGAAGGGAATGGCAAACCACTTCAATATTCTTGCCTTGAGAACCTCATGAACAGTATGAAAAGGCAAAAAAGACAGGACACTGAAAGATGAACTCCCCAGGTTGGTAGGTGCCCAATATGCTGCTGGAGATCAGTGGAGAAATAACTCCAAAAAGAATGAAGAGAAGGAGCCAAAGCAAAAACAACACCCAGTTGTGGATGTGACTGGTCTTGGAAGCAAGGTCTGATGCTGCAAAGAGCAGTATTGCATAGGAACCTGGAATGTTTGGTCCATGAATCAAGGCAAATTGGAAGTGGTCAAACAGGAGATGGCAAGAATGAACGCTGACATTTTAGGAACTTAAAAGGACTGGAATGGGTGAATTTAACTCAGATGACCATTATATCTACTCCTATGGGCAAGAATCCCTTAGAAGAAATGGAGTAGCCATCATGATCAACAAAAGAGTCCGAAATGCAGTCCTTGGATGCAGTCTCAAAAATGACAGAATGATCTCTGTTCGTCTCCAAGGCAAACCTTTCAATATCATGGTAATTCAAGTCTAGTCGGCAAAGTAATGTCTCTACTTCTGAATATGCTATCTAGGTTGGTCATAACTTTCCTTCCAAGGAGGAAGCATCTTTTAATTTCATGGCTGCAATCACCATCTGCTGTGATTTTGAAGTCCAAAAAAATAAAGTCAGCCACTGTTTCCCCATCTATCTGCCATCAAGTAATGGGACCGGATGCCATGATCTTCGTTTTCTGATAGTTGAGCTTTAAACCAACTTTTTCACTCTCCTTTTTCACTTTCATCAAAGAGGCTTTTTAGTTCTTCACTTTCTGCCATAAGGTGGTGTCATCTGCATATCTGAGGTTATTGATATTTCTCCTGGAAATCTTGATTCCAGCTTGTGCTTCATCCAGCCCAGTGTTTCTCATGATGTACTCTGCATATAAATTAAATAAACAGGGTGACAATATAGAGCCTTGACGTACTCCTTCTCCTATTTCAAACCAGTGTGTTGTTCCATGTCCAGTTCTAACTGCTGCTTCCTGACCTGCATACAGTTTTCTCAAGAGGCAGGTCAAGTGATCTGGTATTCACATCTCTTTCAGAATTTTCCTTAGTTTATTGTGATCCACCCAGTCAAAAACTTTGGCATAGTCAAGAAAGCAGAAATAGATGTTTTTCTGAAACTCTCTTGCTTTTTTGATGATCCAGTGGATGTTGGCAATTTAATCTCTGGTTCCTCTGCATTTTCTAAAACCAGTTTGGGTAAAGTTGGGGAGTTGTTGATGGACATCTGGAAGTTCACAGTTCACATATTGCTGAAGCCTGGATTGGAGAATTTTGAGCATTACTTTACTAGCATGTGAGATGAGTACAATTGTGCAGTAGTTTGAGCATTCTTTGGCATTACCTTTCTTGGGATTGGAATGAAAACTGACTTTTTCCAGTCCTGTGGCTAGTGCTGAGTTATCTAAATTTGCTGGCATATTGAGTGCAGCACTTTCACAGCATCATCTTTTAGGATGTGAAACAGCTCAACTGGAATTTCATCACCTCCACTAGCTTTGTTTGTAGTGATACTTCCTGAGGCCCACTTGACTTCATATTCCAGGATGTCTGCAGGGTACATCATGAGGAATGCTGAGCTGGATGAAGCACAAGCTGGAATCAAGATTGCCAGGAGAAATATCAATAACCTCAGATATGCAGATGACACCACCCTTATGGCAGAAAATGAAGAAGTGAAGAGCCTCTTGATGAAAGTGAAAGATATGATTGAAAAAGTTGGCTTAAAGCTCAGCATTCAGAAAGGTAAGATCATGGCATCCGGTCCCATCACTTCATGGCAAGTAGATGGGGAAACAGTGGAAAAAGTAGCAGATTTTATTTTTTTAGGCTCCAAAATCACTGCAGATGGTGACTGCAGCCATGAAATAAAAAGATGCTTCCTCCCTGGAAGAAAGGTAATGACCAACCTAGAGAGCATATTAAACAGCAGAGACACTACTTTGCCGGCAAAGGTCCATCTAGTCAAGGCTATGGTTTTTCCAGTGGTCATGTATGGATGTGAGAGTTGGACTATAAAGAAAGCTGAGCTCAGAAGAACTGATGCTTTTGAACTGTAGTGTTGGAGAAGACTCTTGAGAGTCCCTTGGACTGCAAGGAGACCCAACCAGTCCATGCTAAAGGAGATCAGTCCTGAGTGTTCATTGGAAGGACTGATGTTGAAGCTGAAACTCCAATGCTTTGGCCACCTGATGTGAGGAACTGACTCATTTGAAAAGACTCTGATGCTGGTAAAGCTGAAGGTGGGAGGAGAAGGGGACAACACAGGATGAGATGGTTGGATGGCATCACTGAGTCAATGGACATGAGTTTGGGTAAAATCAGGGAGTTGTTAATGGACACGGAGGGCTGGCGTGCTGCAGTCCATGGGTCACAAAGTGACTGAGCCTACAGGACTGTTAGATTTAACTTAACTGAGAAATCTATAATTTAATCTATAGATTAAAATAGAGTTTATATAAATGTCAGCTAGTTGCAATTTACGCATCTTGTTTGGATACTGATTTTAAAGCGGGAGGAAGGAGGCAGGGCCCAACTTTTGAAAGAATGACATAGCCATTGAGTTTATGAGAAAAACTGGTCAGAACTAATTAGGTCCAAGATGGTGGAAGATTTGACTTCCAGGAGACCTTGAGCTTTACTGTATGCTCGTTGTAATATATCAGTATGCTAAATGATATAGACCCAGGCACCATGATGGTTCCAAGGCTGAGCATAAAAGGCCAACAAGTGGGTGATGATGGCCCAATTCTTGCAAATCTCTGCCCCTTCCCCCAAATAGTTGGAATAATCCTCCCACTCATTAACCTATGAAGTTACCTGGCCCATAAAAGCTAACCACCCAGGAATTTGGCACCACTCTTGCCTTTTGAGATGACTGCATTCTGCCTGTGAAATGTGTCTCTTTCTCAATAAACCTTCTTTCACTTTATTATGGTTTGGTATTAAATTCTTTCCTGCACAAAGCTAAGAGCCCTACTTGATAGTCAAGCTCAGGAACTTACCCAAGACCTGGGACTGATCATCCTCTCATGTCCCATTTTCCTGCAACATCTCTACGAAGGAAGAGAAGAAGGTGGTTTTCTCTCCCTCTCCACTTTTTCTTTAATTATAAAAATGTAACCCACTTAGTTCTCAGGACAAGGCCCTCTTCCCTGTCCACATGTATCCTTCACAAGTGTCCTATATTAGTAAATTCACTTCTTAACCTTTCACTTTGACTCTTACTGAATTCCTTCTGTGTTGAGACATAAAGAACTTGAGCTTCATTAAGTCCTGAGACGAGTTGTGTAGTATCAGTTGGAAGGTGGTGGATTCAAGTCCCATTTGAGGTGCGGTTTCATTTTTACATGGCTTGATAACTCATTTCCTTTAAACACTAAATTATATTTCATTGTCGGATGTATCACAGTTTACTTAGCTATTCACATTTAGAGGTCTCCCCCTTCCTCAAAGTTCCTACAGAAGCTGCCTTACCCATTTTCTCTCCTTCTTCCCATCTTCTTTATCATCTCCAAGCAGTGCTATCAACCCTCCCTGGCTAAAACCTTTTTTCCCCCAAATGATGCAATCTCTAGGCTGAACTACCTTAAAAGAGAGGAGAGGGTAACTGGTAAGCTACACATTTATAATTTAATCTTTTATTCTATGACAACTCAGACATGGAGAGTATCAAATAAAATATTAGCATCTATCCCTGTCCTTTTTTCAAGAGTTAAATAAATCACCCATAAAAGGTGGCTTTGGAGTCTTAAACTCTCTTCTGTTCAAAGGTAATTGTTGCTTTTTAGATCTGTATATAGTTTTAGCAGAAACAGGGGGAAAAAAAAGGATCTTTCAAAAGCTGTCAGCTGTATGTGCCTCTTATTCTAGGAAAAGGCTGATCCTTTGTTTGGGAAAACAATATACTTTCAAGGACTTTTTGAAAATGCAGAGACAAGGTCCAGAGCCCAATCAAAAGAGGTTGAGACTAAGAAGCACTAGGCTGCTTTGCATGATAAAATAAAAGGATGTCCTCACCAGGTAGGGAACGGTATGACCTTGGATTTCTTAAGAATCTTTGGAAATAGTGGGAGTCACTAGGATGGGAGTCTACTATCCCAGGGGATGAAGGCTTGTATCTTTCTATTTGGATATCACAGGAAAGAACTGAAATTGAGCAGGACCCTGGGGGGTCTTGGGATGGCACAGGGTCCTGGATGAGTTCTTCAACAGGAGCTAAAGTCCCCCACCAGCCTGATGGAAACTTTAGGCTGAGCACAAACAGTGGATCCCAAACTGGTTGGAACCAGAAGGCTGATGACTGAGATTCCTGGAACATCACCATGTTATTTCCCCACCAACCAATCAGAGGAAGGCCACACACCTTGCAGACCACCCCTCAGATTTTGTCTACAAAAACTGTATCCTGAAACCCATCAAGGGTTCCAGTCTTTTAAGCCCAAGCCACCCATCCTCCTTGCATGAACGTGAAAGTTGCTCAGCTGTGTCTGTTCTTTGTGACCCTATGAACTATACAGGCCATGGAACCCTTGCATAGTCCTCAGTAAACACTTCTCTGCTTCAGTCCCCAATGTTTCAGTTTCTTTGGCCTCACTGTGCATTGGGCACATGAACTGGGCTTGATTACAGGATGACCCCAGAAGGCTCTGGGGGACCAGAGGGACCAGGGGGCCAGTTGAATCACCTGGATGGGATTGTGTTACACATATTCTTCCACATCTTAGTGTTTCCCCTTGGTGTTCTGTCTTAGATGTCCTTCCCATCAGTGCTTAGAATGAGTTCATCACAACTTTCTGATGATGGTGAGTGAAATGCCAGTCCAGAAGTTAAGGGTGTAACTCATTATAGATGAAAATAAATGGATATCACCAGGCAAAGAAGTAAACTAACTTTGCTTCAAACGTAAATTTTCCTGCAAGGAGCTGGCAGTGCATTTTAATGACCTTCCTGTGGCCAAATACAAAACATATCAACAGACCAGAGCTTGTCTTTTTTCCTATACTTTAATTTCCTCTTTGAACAAAAGGACAATGGGGCATCTGATTCAGAACAAAATGTGTTGCAAGGCTGTCAAATTAAATGTGAGGCTTTAAAATTATGTGCTCAATTTTTCCATCCACAGGAGGCCTCTGCAAAAATATCACCTGACTCAGAAAGGGCTCTATTGCTGGATCATCAAATGCCCTAAACCCTTGGGAAAAGAAAAGACTTGAGGTTAACTGTGGCCTGTTTGTTCCTAGGACTTACCCTGACATCTTTGATTTCCCTCAAGACTCTCTCCTTGCCTCAATTTCCCATCTTTTTTTTTTTTTTTNATAGATGAAAATAAATGGATATCACCAGGCAAAGAAGTAAACTAACTTTGCTTCAAACGTAAATTTTCCTGCAAGGAGCTGGCAGTGCATTTTAATGACCTTCCTGTGGCCAAATACAAAACATATCAACAGACCAGAGCTTGTCTTCTTTCCTATACTTTAATTTCCTCTTTGAACAAAAGGACAATGGGGCATCTGATTCAGAACAAAATGTGTTGCAAGGCTGTCAAATTAAATGTGAGGCTTTAAAATTATGTGCTCAATTTTTCCATCCACAGGAGGCCTCTGCAAAAATATCACCTGACTCAGAAAGGGCTCTATTGCTGGATCATCAAATGCCCTAAACCCTTGGGAAAAGAAAAGACTTGAGGTTAACTGTGGCCTGTTTGTTCCTAGGACTTACCCTGACATCTTTGATTTCCCTCAAGACTCTCTCCTTGCCTCAATTTCCCATCTTTTTTTTTTTTTTTTACCTTTTGTCTTCCTCTTGAGTCTTGTCCTCAGCACAGCAAGATTCTCCAGAAACACTCACTGGTTCCCCTAATTTCTGAGACTCCAATTTGTCATGAACAGAAGGTTCAGTTTGGTTTTGAGGACCTGGGTTGGAACCTTGACCCTGACATTTACACTGCTTTATCTTCTGTTTTTCCAACTGGGAAGCGGATTAAATGTGGGTCCTTACAATCCTAGAATCACGATGAGTGATAATGTCTGTGGATGTGCTTTCTAAGCTTTTGAGACCCATAAAAGTACAAGGCATCTGGCATTAAGAGAAGTACTCAGATTTACACTCCTTGTCACTGAGGTGGTGACTTCATAAATTCTGTCTCTGGGCCAGGGATAGATATATAAAAAGTGTTTGTTTTTTTAGGGATTAAGAAAACATTCAAATACATAGAATGTTGAAGCTGACAGGATCCTTGAAGATCAAGGTTCTAGCCCAATTATTCCATTTTACAGATGGGAAAACTGAGGGTGGTGATTGTCCCAGGGCAAAGTGTCAACAAGGCAGAGCCAGAACTGTATCCCAGGTCCTTGATGCTTAGTCATGGGTTCTTCCCTTCATCTGTGATGTTGACTCCACCCTGATGTAGGCTGAACCTCAGAGGAAGGTGAATAGCCCAACTCAACTCTCTTGATAGCATCAGGCTGTGTGCTAAGTCTCGTCAGTTGTCTGACTCTTTGCAGCCCACCAGGCTCCCCTGTCCAGGGGATTCTCCAGGCAAGAATACTGGAGTGAGTTGCCATTTCCTTCTCCAGGGGATCTTCCTGACCCAGGGATCGAACCCATGTCTCTTTTTGCCTATCTGCTATCTGGGGAGCCCCCTGATAGGATTATCTCAGGGCAACTCAAGTGCTGCTTTGGTTGCCCAGCATTTAGAAGATGAGTTATTTCTCAGGAGAAATTGTTGGCAGGAGGGAGCGGAGTATTAGTATAAAGACTGTGTTTCTCCCTTCCTATTAACTCTGGAGACTACGATTAGGGGATAATAAAAGACAGGTCTAGGACACACTAAGGGTGTGTCCTAGGTGGCGCTAGTGGTAAAGAACCTGCCTGCCCATGCAGGAGACGGAAGAGACCTGAGTTCCATCCCTGGGTCGGGACAGTCCCCTGGAGGAGGGGATAGCATCCCACTCCAGTAGTCTTGCCTGGAGAATCCCATGGACAGAGGAGCCTGGTGGGCTACAATCCATATTGTCACACAGAGTTGGACATGAGTGAAGCAACTTGGCAACCCCTCAGGACACAATAACAACGCATTCATCTTTGGGGTATCATCCTAAGTATTTTGGTCTCTCTTTGTTTTGATGACTTTTCTTCCTTTATCCATCCCCAACTCCAATCAGTGTTATTCTGGCATCTTGAGGCAACTTTTGAGAAATTCCTATGATTCAAACCTTTCCTGGCTCCCTTTCTTTGCCCAACAATTAGTCCCTGTCATTCATTTCTACAGGACTCTGCTCTGGAAGGCAGTGTCCTGAACTCTGAGAATTTAAGGGAGGTTAATTACCTAATGTCTTTTTTGTTCCACACGGGAACTGTATCTCTGTCTTGAATTTTATATATTGTAAAACAGTATAATGATAACAGTAAATGAAAGAAAATCCACCCACAGTTCCACCCTCTAACATGCCAACTGTTTTCAGTTTTGCTTTCCCTGCTCGGCTTTGCCCATATGCTACATGTTTTCTGGAGTAGTGACTACCATTACTAGCACGTCTACCACTCAGCTCTCTGCTTTTATCAGTAACATTATATTAGCTTGCCCTATTGTTACATGGATTTTGGAATCACCATATTTAATAGTCAAGTGATATTTCATACCCTGGCTATATCACGATTTTTCTAAGCATTCTCTCTTTTTTAGATATGTGGGTTATTTCTGATTTTTCTCCATGATCTTGCTTTGAAAAACAGATACCTTCAATTCTTTTCTCCTTTTGAAAGATTTCCACAAGATAAATTCCAAAGTGTTGAACGAAGGAGTCAAAGGCTAAAAACAGTTTTGAGGGCTTGCAGTTATTGAAGAAAAAAAAAAGCTCTCTTACTGAGAATCTGCTGTGCTGTGTCCTGAATCATCGCAAACAAAAGCGATGGAGAGAGACTGCACTCAGCGAATTCAGCATCTAGTGGCAAAACTAGACATCTGTTATAACAATAACCTCATTTATGAGGTTTCTGTTCAGTGCCAGGCACTATGCTACCAGGTGTTTACATATATTACTTTAATTCCTCCATATCACTAGAGGTAGCACTATTACATTTCGATTTTGCAGATGAAAAAAATGAGGCTCAGAGAAGTTAAGTAACTTGCTCAAGGTCACACAGCTATTAAGAGGCCAAGCTGGGGTTCAAACTGAGATCTACCTGACTTCAAAGCTCATGGGTGTTGTGCCCAGAGTCCTAGTCCCTAAAACTGAGAGAATAAGACGTCCACAGCAATGCAGAAGCAAAAAGGGGTTTATTGTTAGCTCGAGCTAGGACTCAAACTGCATCCAGCGCAGTGGAGTTGAGCAAGAGCCCTGAGCCCTGAATTACAACAGTATTTATAAGTTTTAGAACAAAGACAGGGAGTTGGCAAAGGCGGATTGATTGGTTGCAAGGGTTTCTGAGCAACTACTAATTGGCTAAATTTTCGCACACGTGGGCTTTCTTGGGGGATGTCCATTACATCCTGATAGGCTCAAACCAGGCTGGGGGAACATGCTAATTGGTCAAGTCCTGGCACCCGCAGAAGATGATCTCAGTTCCTCCTAGGCAGTGACTCATCTTCTTGATAAATGGAACTCAGGCCTAAAAGCCTGTCAAGGCGTATATTAGGTCCTAACAATGGGTTCCTGTTAGGCTACCCAGTTCCTCTTTATATACAGGTATTTGCTAAACAGTTCCCCCCAAAGATTGTGCAATGTTGTACTTTGTCAACAATGTGAGTCTTTGTATTTCATCTCTATTCTGATAGCATAAATAGTAATTAATTTCACACTGAATTTTGTAGATTTTTCAAATGTAAAAGTATAAACATTACTATGCTTTTAAAGAGTGGATTTTAAGGACTTAAAGGGTTGACTGATAAATGCTGCAGAGAGCATGGAAATGTTCACCCTTAAATACTACTCTGGAAGCTGCTGCTTATTCTGAGGGCTTTGCTTTGGTAACTAACCAGGGCAGAACTCACTCACAATGTTTCCATAATTGTTCCAGATAATGTCATCATCCCTAACATAAGGGGGTTTGTGGGATGTCCTCAGTCATTATCGGATTTCAGAGGCTGTGAATCTCTTTGGCTTATTGGGATATTCTAAGGCATGTGAGCTGCAACATAATACATTGGATTTTGAATAACTTTCATTACACTTGGGATTCATATTCATTGTAGGGAAATAATGTTATCAAACAAACCTAAATAGATTAAAAAGCAGCCATAATCCCACTTCTCAGATATATTATCACTGCATCTACTTTATAGTGTAGCTTTCATATTTATGATCTTACCATACTTAATTTGCTGTGAATTCTCCATGAGTTGGTTTCTGCATTCACAGTATAGCATACACATCTCCCCAAGTGGTTAGAGACGATTTGATCATATTTCTGTAATGGCCACACGGTGTTTCATTGTGGCACAATGTACCCAATAAATCCTCCATTACTGGATATTTAGGTGGGTTTCATCTTTTTGCTGCAGTGCTGCAATGAACTCTCTTGTAGTTAAATCTCTTATTCACATTTCTAATTCCTCCCTCAGAAAAATCCCTATAAATGTAATTACTGGGTCAGAGGCATGAGGTTTTCAAAAGGCTTGTATCAATATTGATAAATTATCTGACACAAAGACCGTATCAGTTACACTCTCCAAACCTTTGGACCACTCCGCATACAGTACTTACCTTCCCTTGCCATCTTAATTGGCCTATATTGTATCTCATTCTAAAGTGTATTTCTCTGGTTAAAATGATGTTGAATATTTTCCCATACATTTATTGGAAAAAAACACTTGTTTTAAATACAGATTTGGCCAAATGCTTGTTTCCAACTTACCATGTTTGGTTGGACTAGCTTCAGTGTACCGTGAAGTCTGAGATTCTTCCATTCTTGAGATGTTTATGAACATGGTGGCCACGATGAGCATGCTGGGGAGGGAAAAATTGCAGAAAAAGAATTCTCGGGAAATAGGGTTCTGATGTGCTGCTGTGGTTCCAATCAAATTATTGTTGAATGAAAAAATGGTGAGAGTCATAAAGCATCTTTGCTTTATGTTTTTGAGTTTTTGAGTCCAGTGTGGGTACCAATTATTACTAAAGTGAGGAGTGGGTGCTGCAGACTTATTTGAATACCCTGTCTATTTGTTGGAGCTTAAACGTGGCAATGATCTGTTGCCAAATGTTAGCTTCCCCTCAGGAGAGTTGCACATTTTAATTAGGCCAGGAGGGAATGAGGTGTTCTATTGGTTGCCAGATGACTCTTCTTGGCTAGAAAAGGAAATCGGTAAATGCGTTAAGACTGTTTAAAATTGACTTGCCCCTGTTTCCTAAAATGACATCTCTCAAGGAATTCTTAGCAGGACAGGGCTGTAAGAAAGACTTCCTATTTTTCTTGGGCGTATTTCAGTAAACTGCTTTAGAATTGTGAATCAGAGGCAGATGATATTAGAGTTTACAGCTAGCTCTGACTTAATAATATCAGCACAAATTAGTGCCTTTAATATGGAAAACTGAAAAAAAAAAATACTTAAGGCAAGGCTTGCTACGAAAGCCGAATTTAACAGTTGACCTGCTTAAATCTTCTTGCTTCTTAACAGCGATTATTTTCAAGATGTGCAACTTTCATATTTACTCTTTCACTTACTTATGTATTTATTTGCAAGAAGTGTTTAGCGTCTGGTTTGTACGAGAGTTGATAGGAAGGGTCGAAGATAGTGTGATAGGGTTGCACTGCAACAGGAAATTGTGTCCGGAGAAGATAGTCAGGGAGACAAATAGCCACAGTAATATAAAATGTGAAGCAGATGCAGAGAAAAAGAGACACAAAACAACAAGTTTGTCTAAAAGGGGAAAAAAGTTGCTACATGGAAAAGTCAGATTTATGTCTCATTTCCTCTATCACGAGTTAGTGAGATTTAAACAAGTGGAAACAGAGAGTTGAAATTGTGCTGTTAAAGGTGGCTCCCTCAGCAGAGTGGGGTTGAGAAGCAGGTACTCTCTTGTCCTGTACTACCAAGCAGATCCTGGCCCTGAGCCCCAGTCTGTATCTACTGATGTTTCTAGACCTGCTGGGTGCTGAATGCTTATGGAGTACGGCGCAATTAGCATTAAGAGATCTTGTTTCCAAGTTTAGTACCTTAGAATCATAGGGAATTTTTCAGTTTCCTGTTTTGACATACTCAGTTATGTCCTAATAATGTCTATTTGGATTGAAAAATGCAGCTTTACAGACTATACAATTTAAGCCCCTTACTTTGGCTTCAGAGGCATTTCTTAGGGTAGATGAAGATCAGTTTGCATTTAGGAGACATGGGAGCTGCTGAATGCCAGGAGGGGTGAGTCATCAGACTACCTCAGACACTTGCATAAGTGGTTTGTCTTACATGAAGCTCGTTCTCAGACCATTGCTGACTCCTAATTTACTATAGTGACTATCTTGTGGCTCATTTAAATAAGCCTATCTTGTGTTTTTATTTGCATTAGAAATTAAAGATTATAAGCATTGAGTATTGCATGTATAATTCATATGTTGGCTAAATGAAGTCACTGTTTACTACGCATCTCAGTGGTAATTATATTTTCAAGGTAATTACTATGAAGAGTGTCCATAGTTTTCGACAGATTATAGAAGGGGTCACTAAACCCAAAAAGGCTGAGTTGAATTTCAGCTCTCTGGGCATAGATAGGGGAGCCTTTTAGAGGGGCAGGAAGCTTCTCAGAAGCCCTGCGATTACACCAGTATGGTACCTATCTGCTGTTCCAGCTCAGCTCTGCCTGCATTTCTGAGAAGTTGCCACATACATTCTATGTACTGCCTGTGAATTATTGCTCGTGTTTTCTTTGATTAATCGATATGAAATTGGTGACTTTTGACCATTTTTTGTCCACAAAAATCTGAATGCAAATGGTTTAACCCAATGTATAAAAGCAAGGATTGAGTTTGAGCCCCTTTGAGATGTAAAATGAAGCTACATTGGCACTACTCTTCAATGCATTTGTGACCATCATTTTCCCTTAGAACTGTAACGCCAAACATTTGCCTTGTTGTTGAATCACAACAACAACAACCAACTCTCTCTGGTAAAGAGTCCAATAATTGACTTTTTAGGATAAGACCTTAACTGTCAGAAATTGACTCCTGTGCTCCAGAGCCAGCTGGAAGAGATGCTAGAGTTTTGAAAACTAACAGAAGATAAATATTTCAAGTGAAAACCTTACTGGGTTGTGCAACAGAAATGTAATATGCAAGAGCTGGGCAATGCTCTGTACACTTCTCTTGGTATTAGTTTTAAACCTGGACAAGGACTTTGGACTATTTATCGCCCCACAATTTGACAGGTGAGGAGCCTGGTGGGCTACAGTTCATAGGGTCGCGAAGTGTCGGACACGACTGGGCTGACTTAACACACATGTGTGCAAAGACACTCAACAAGCAGTCTATCTCATCAGTGAAACAGGAGTGAGGACCAGAGAAAGGCAACACCGGTAATTAAGGGCTAGAACATCACTCCTCTGAATAAAAGGCTAAAGGGCTTGACATTTGTTAGTCTGGAAAAGAGAAGGGTTGGAAGTGATTTAATAGCTGTCTCATATTTAAGGCACTGCTAAGATCACTGCTGTGGCTCTTTACCCTAAAAGAGGGGGCTAAGGGAAAATTGACTTCAACTGCAGGAAGGAATGCATCTTGGTCATTATGGTAAGTATAGAAGGTGCTATGTAATATTTAAAATAATTTTTTCCCCAAGTACTGTGTAGAAGCATGGCATCATCCTTGCAAGGTATCATCTTCATTTCATCCCTTATCTCTAACCAGAAGGAATAAGTGTCTAATAATGACTCTCTGGGAGTTAGGATAAGGCTGGTGGGAAAGAGTTTGGGAGGCTGTTGTCTTAAATTGAGTGATACTTGAGCTAAGGTCAGTCCTGGCTATGGTAAAAATCACATAAACTGAGTCTTTTCCCGCCTATCAAATAGAAGGTGAATCAGGAAAAATACCATCAGAATATTAAAAAATAATTTATTGAGATGAAATCCATGCAATATAAAGTCAACTCAAGTGAACAGTTCAGTGGGTTTGTAGTACATTCACTATATTGTGTGATCACCTCTATCTAGGTTCAAAACATGACCATTGATTCAAAGGAAAACCCCTTACCCATTTAGCAGTTTCTCCCTATTCTCCCCTCCACGCGACTCCTCCACTGGCAACCACCAATGTACATTCTGTATAGATTTATATATTCTGGATACTTTGTGTAAATGGAATCATGCAGTGTATGATTTTGGGGTCTGGTTTCTCTCATTTGGCAAGGTGTTTTCAAGGTTCACCAACCTTGTAACTTGTATGAGTGCTCCATTCTCTTTAACGGCTCAGTAATATTCTGTTGTATGTATATACCACTCTTTGTTTATCCATTCATCAGCAGATGGGCGTTTGGGCTATTTCTACCTTTTGGCTGTTCTGAACAGTGCAATTGTGAACAATGTGTGTACACATACTCGTTTGAATACCTGTTTTCAGTTCTCTGGTTACCTTCATACAAGTTAAATTGTGGGGTCATATGGTAATTCTAAGTTTGACTTTTTGAGGAACTGCCAAACTATTTTCCACATTTATAGTCCCAGCGGTAATGTACTAGGGTTCTGATTTCTCTTCATGCTTGTCCACAATGGTTATGAATCATCTGACTTTTTGATTCTAGCCATTCTAGTGGATATGTGGTAGTATCTCACTGTGGTTTTGAGTTGCATTTCCTTGATGACTAACGATGTTGAGCATCTTTTTATGTTTTTGTTGGCCATTTGTATCTTCTTTGGAGAACTGTCTTTTCAAGTCCTTTACCCATTTTTCAAATTGAATTGCGTGTGTCTCTGTTGTTGAGCTATCACAATTGTTTAATTTATATTAATTTATATAATGGTCTAATTATCATCCAGCTCTGTTAGAAGATGTTATTAACACTATGCTTTCTTTGTCCTGGGCTGAATAATTCTGTTCTATAGTGTGTTGCAAAATCTAGCATGCACAAGAAAGAATTACTTAGAGAATTTGCACTAAAACAGATTCATGGTTTCCCTTATCTCTCTTTTTCTAGATTCTGACTCAGAAGTTCTAGAGTGAGACCAAGAATTTGCATTTCTAACCAGCTCTCAGGTGATGCCAATATTGTTGACACAAAGACCACACTTTGAATAGTACTGCTGACACAGACAGCTTATGGAGTGTCTGCGAGCATGTGTGTTAAGTCATTTCAATCGTGTCCAACACTCTGTGACCCTATGAACTGTAGCCTGCCAGGCTCCTCTGTCCATGGAATCCTCCAAGAATACTAGAGTGGATTGCCATTCCCTTTTCCAGGGGATCTTCCCGACCTAGGGATTGAACCTGTGGCTCCTGCATTGCAGGTGGATTCTTTACCACTGGACCACTGGGGAAGCCCATTGAGTGTCTGCTCCATCCCTCAACTCCTATTATGAGACCCTCCTCTTCTTTTCCAGAATACTAGGATCCTGTGACCATGTGTGGATGCCACAATTACTTTCCTCAGCCATGGGCTATTGGACTATAGGAGGGTGCCTGACCTTAACTGGACCAACCAGATTTTTCCTCTTGGGAATTTGTGACTGAGACTTGGAGATGCTAGTTCCTTTTCTGCTGGTTTCATGAACTGAATTGTGTAGGTGCCAAGTTGCACTGGGACCATCCTCCACCATGTGCTTGAAAAACAGAGAAAGCCAGCCTGCAGGAAGGTGAGTGGGAAGAAATAGATTTTTCAAGAGAACAGGGGATGTGAGAGAATAATAATAGTAATAATAATAACTAATGCTCATTGAACAATTATTCAACATCAGGTACTGGTTTTTCTATTTTTGAAAGTGAAAGTCACTCAGTCATTTCTGACTCTTTGTGACCCGAGGGACTATACAGTCCATGGAATGAATTCTCCAGGCCAGAATACAGGAATGGGTAGCCTTTCCCTTCTCCAGGGGTCTTCCCAACCCAAAGACCGAACCCAGGTTTCCTGCATTGCAGGTGGATTCTTTACTAGCTGAGCCACAAGGGAAGCCCAAGAATGCTGGAAGTGGTAGCCTATCCCTTCTCCAGGGCATCTTCCTGACCCAGGAATTGAACTGGGTTATCCTGCATTGCAGGCAGATTCTTTACCAACTAAATTATGAAGGAAGCCCTTTTTGTATTTTTAGTATCATTTTATAAATAAACTTTTGATTCTGAAATAATTTTAGACTTAACAGAAAAGTTACAAAGGTAGTGCAGAGTTCCTGTTTATATCTCATCCAGTTTCTCCTATTATTAGCATCTTAACTAGCTATAGTACACTTGTCAAAACCAAGAAGCACTGGTACATTACTATTAACTAAATCTGAGACTTTATTTGTATCTCACCAGTTTTACACTAATTTCCTCTCTTTTTTCTTTAGTAATTTTTATTTTTGCCGGGAGGAGCCACCCTGCTTCCGAGGTCAGGGGCGGCGGCCTGGAGGAGCAACACCACGTTGAAGGTCAGGAAGGGTGGTGGCAAGGAGATACCCCTCATCCAAGGTAAGGAGCAGCAGCTGCACTTTGCCGGAATAGCTGTGAAGAGATACGCCATGTCCAAGGTAAGAGAAACCCAAGTAAAACGATAGGTGTTGCAAGAGGGCATCAGAGGGCAGACACACTAAAACCATACTCACAGAAAACTAGTCAATCAAATCACACTAGGACCACAGCCTTGTCTAACTCAATGAAACTAAGCCATGCCTGCAGGGCAACCCAAGATGGGTGGGTCATGGTGGAGAGGTCTTGACAGAATGTGGTTCACTGGAGAAGGGAATGGCAAACCACTTCAGNTTGTCCTTTGCCTTTAGCTTCTCTTCTTTTCCCAGCTATTTGTAAGGCCTCCCCAGACAACCATTTTGCCTTTTTGCATTTCTTTTTCTTGGGGGATGGTTTTGATCTCTGCCTCCTGTACAGTATCATGCACCTCCATGTTCTTCAGGCACTCTGTCTTTAGATCTAATCCCTTGAATGTGTTTGTCACTTCCTCTGTATAATTGTAAGGGATTTGATTTAGGTCATATGTGATTGGACTAGTGGTTTTCCCTACTTTCTTCAATTTAAGTCTGGATTTTGTAACAAGGAGTTCATGATCTGAGCCACAGTCAGCTCCTGGTCTTGTTTCTGCTGCTGTATAGAGCTTTTCTATCTTCGGCTGCAAAGAATATAATTAATCTGATTTTGGTATTGCCCATCTGGTGATGTCCATGTGTAGAGTTGTCTCTTGTGTTGTTGAAAAGAGGGTGTTTGCTATGACCAGTGCGTTTTCTTGACAAAAATATGTTAGCCTTTGCCTTACTTCATGTTGTACTCCAAGGCCAAATTTTCCTGTTGCTCCACGTATCTCTTGACTCCCTACGTTTGTATTCCAGTCCCCTATGATGAAAAGGACAATTTTTTTTGATGTTAGTCCTAGAAGATCTTGTAGATCTTCAAAGAGCCATTCAACTTCAGCTTTTATGGCATTAGTGGTTGGGATAAGACTTTGATTACCGTGATATTGAATGGTTTGCCTTGGAAACGAACAGAGATCATTGTTGTTTTTGAGATTGCACCCATGTGCTGCATTTAGGACACTTTTGTTGCCTATGAGGTGATTCTTTCCTGCAATAGTAGATGTAATGGTCATCTGAATTAAACTTGCCCATTCTGGTCCATTTTAGTTTACTGATTCCTAAAATGTTGATGTTCACTCTTGCCATCTCCTATTTTAACCGCTTCCAATTTACCTTAATTCATGGACCTAACTTTCCAGATTCCTATGCAATACTGTTATTTACAGTATTGGGCTTTGCAAGTGGCTCAGTAATAAAGAATCTGCCTGCCAATGCAGGAGATCCAGGTTCCATCTCTGGGTCAGGAATATCCTCTGAAGAAGGAAATAGCAATCCATCCCAGTATTCATGCCTGGAAGTTCCATGGATCGAGGAGCCTGGCTGGCCTACAGTCCATGGGGCCCCAAAGAGTTGCACATGACTTAGCAGCTAAAGAACAACAACAACAACAACAACAAACTCCATTGTATGTACCGTCATCTATTTAAGCATGACATTTAGGCTATTTTTAGTCTTTCATTCTAGTCAAATCTGCAGTAAATAAATTGAGAATATTTGCAAAATTAGGTAGTAGCCTCCTGCCACTAAAACAAATCCAGAAGTTAGTTAAGAATCTGTAAAAATCTTTTTATAATATGCTTTGTAGTATTAAGTCAAGCTGTATACATAAATTACTAATAAACTGGGGTAAGAAAAACTTTGATAATTAGCATTTATGCTAAGCACACAGCATAAAGGGAACTAAAGGCAACTAAAGGCAAAAGGGAACTAAAGGCAAAAGATCCTAAACTCACAGGGTCTGGTGGTCTTATGTTAGGCCAGAGGACTGGAAAAATGTCAGTTTTCATTCCAATTCCAAAGAAAGGCATTGCCAAAGAATGCTCAAACTACCGCACAATTGCACTCATCTCACACACAAAATTCTCCAAGCCAGGCTTCAGCAATACGTGAACCATGAACTTCCTGATGTTCAAGCTGGTTTTAGAAAAGGCAGAGGAACCAGAGATCAAATTGCCAATATCCACTAGATCATGGAAAAAGCTAGAGAGTTCCAGAAAAAACATCTATTTCTGCTTTATTGACTGTGCCAAAGCCTTTGACTGTGTGGATCACAATAAACTGTGGAAAATTCTGAGAGAGATGGGAATACCAGACCGCCCAACCTGCCTCTTGAGAAATCTGTATGCAGGTCAGGAAGTAATAGTTAGAACTGGACAAGGAACAACAGATTGGTTCCAAACAGGAAAAGGGGTACGTCAAGGCTGTATATTGTCACCCTGCTTATTTGACTTCTATGCAAAGTACATCATGAGAAATGCTGGATTGGAAGAAACACAAGCTGGAATCAAGATTGCCAGGAGAAATATCAATAACCTCAGATATGCAAATGACACCACCCTTATGGCAGAAAGTGAAGAAGAACTAAAAAGCCTCTTGATGAAAGTGAAAGAGGAGAGTGAAAAAGTTGGCTTAAAGCTCAACATTCAGGAAACGAAGATCATGGCATCCTGTCCCATCACTTCATGGGAAATAGATGGGGAAACAGTGGCTGACTTTATTTGTGGGGGCTCTACAATCACTGCAGACGGTGATTGCAGACATGAAATTAGAAGATGCTTACTTCTTGGAAGGAAAGCTATGACCAACCTAGACAGCATATTAAAAAGCAGAGACATTACTTTGTCACCAAAGGTCTGTCTAGTCATGGCTATGGTTTCTCCAATAGTCATGTATGGATGTGAGAGTGGGACTGTGAAGAAGGCTGAGTGCCGAAGATGCTTTTGTATTGTGGTGTTGGAGAAGACTCTTGAGAGTCCATTGGACTGCAAGGAGACCCAACCAGTCCATCCTAAAGGAGATCAGTCCTGAGTGTTCCTTGGAAGGAGTGATGTTGAAGCTGAAACTCCAATATTTTGGCCACCTGATGAGAAGAGCTGTCTCATTGGAAAAGACCCTGATACTGGGAAAGATTGAGGGCAGGAGGAGAAGGGGAAGACAGAAGATGAAATGGTGGGATGGCATCACTGACTCAATGGACATGAGTTTGGGTAAATTCCGGGAGTTGGTGATGGACAGGGAGGCCTGGCATGCAGTTCATGGGTCACAAAGTGTCAGACACGACTGAGTGACTGAACTGAATTGAAGATAGAAGTGCCTCTTGGATGGTAACCAAATGCCCCAGGGTGCTTAAATAACAATGAAGCTGGCCATGCAGTGTTAGTTTTTACTGGGTTTGTCAATTTTTAGATCTAAGAATGTTAAAAAAAATTTTTTTTACATTTACATTTAATAACAGTAAAATAATAATTCCACAAGTTAACATTTATTAAACACTTAACCATATTCAGACACTATTCTATGTACAAATATCACCTTATTTAATGCATTATGAATTTATTTTATAGAGCTATAGTTAATTTACATTGTGTTAGTTTCAAGTGTACAGCAAAGTTATTCAGTTATTCAGATTCTTTTCCATTATAGGTTAAGTAGACTTCTCTGTTCTATATAGTAGGTCCTTGCTGTTTACCTATTATATATATATATTAGTGTGTATATGTTAATTTCAAACTCCTAATTTATTTCTCCACATCCCCTCTCTATCCCCTGTGGTAAACATAAATTTTTTTTTCCCCTGTGGACGTGAGTCTGTTTCTGTTTTGTAAATAAGTTCATTTTTAAAGATTCCATCTATAAGTGATATCCTGTGGTATTTGTCTTTCTCTGTCTGACTTTCTTCACTTGGTAAAGCATCCCCATTTAGCTTTAAATAACTGCTTCCTTTGGTATATTTGGGGAAAAAGGGAGATTTTGTCATAGGCTCATTCCAGTGTTATCCAGTGATAGCTAGTCCTGAGTCATGTGTTGGCACCATCACTCTCTGTTTTCCATGGACTACTTTAGCAGCCTGAGGGCCAGGACCAGGGTGACACAAGTGAGGCAGCTAGGAAACAAGGTTCAGAGACATTTACTCTAAGAGCTGTGTAGGCAGAAAGTTGGTTTGCCCACCTGACATGGCCTGGAATCCATGGGCTTGAGTTCCTTGGAGAGGTGGATGGAAGTGGGTCTGATCTATGTCACTTCAAGGCAACACACCACAGTGATTAAGACTGTAAATTCTGGAGCTGGACATATTGCTAACTCTCTTTGTATCTCATTTTCCTCATTTGTAGAATGAGGAAGGTAATTCCAGAAATATAGCCTACTTTGGTAGTGTTGTCCTGAGTTAATAAAAGTGCAGTACAAAGAGTAGCCTTGGCAAATGGTTAACTGTTCAATAATTCACAGCTTTTCCTCTCAATGCCATCTCCAGTTCTAGTCTCACATACCTCCATGGCACCACCACCCAGACCTGTAAAACTATATTAAACTTTATAAGGAATTTGTAGAAGATTAAGCAGAATTGTAAAAGAGAATTTAAAGTTGTCAAGCAAAACATTATTTCTTCAAGATGCAAAGGAAAAGCACATCCGCCACCCTGCTTCCTTTTCTTTTCTGTAAAGTGGCCTCCTTCCCTTGCCACAGGATTTGCATATGGCCCACCATGGTTGCAGACCTTGAGTTGTCATTCTCTGCTCATCTCCCCCAAAACCTATCTTTGCAGGAGAAATATTTGGCAGTCTATTTGTTTCAGGTCTGCAATGGCATCTGGGGCCACCAGCAGGACAGTCCAGGGTAGGCACTGGCAGCCACGTTCAGTCTCCTGCAAAATCTCCCAGCCAAGTATACCTCTCTGTGTGACATCTGCTTGTTGTCCCCATACCTGTCAGCACTACCTTGATATCCTTTGGGGGTAGTCACTCCTTCTCTGTGATCAGTCAAGAGGTTGAGATAGTTTTTATCCTTAGTTCTAGGAGTGAACTTAAGCCAATAAATAGTGGCTGTACCCCTGGCTTTGGTAACTGACTCAAGATGTGTGGGTTAGTCACTCAGTTGTGTCCAACTCTTTATGACCCCATGGACTGTAGCCCACCAGGCTCCTCTGTCCATGGAATTCTCCAGGTAAGAATACTGGAGTGGGTTGCCATTCCTTTCCCCAGGGTGTCTTCCCAACCCAGGGACTGAACCTGGGTCTCCTGCACCGCAGGCAGATTCTTTATGGACTGAGCCAGCAGGGAAGCCTGGGCTCTGGATATAGCTCAACATAGCCAATCACAGACAAGGAGAGAAGGGGAGACATTTTCTGGTAATTCTGGTCTCGCTATTTTTGCAGTGGCTTTTTGCTGTCATCACCTTCCTTTTTCACTAGATATGTATGAGGAAGAGTTTAGCATAGGCGCTGCTACAGTCATTTTAGAATCAGGAGGGCAGAACCTGGTTCAGAATGGCGTCAACACCAGGAACACACACTTACACAGAGAAAGAGAGAAAGAGAAAGAGAGAGGAGTCTTGGGTCTAGATGAAGTTGCACCTGACCTCTTTGGATTGTTTGGTTATGTGAGACGGTCTAGTCTTTTTATTGTTTAAGCCATTTTGAGTTATGTTTTATGTTTCTTTCTACATAGTGACCTAATTGATAGAGCTTGTTTTCTAAGGGAATCTCTAACAATCTCTCTCAGTAGAGGGTGAAATGGTCAAAATCTCTTTCTCTCTCAATACTTTTAGTTGCACTTATTTCAGAGGTGAAATTAAGATAGGAGTTTTATCACATTGCCTAAAAGTTGTGGATCTTTGTTGGTTATATCTTGGGGCTTCCTTGGTGGCTCAGCAGTAAAGAATCCACCTGCCAATGCAAGAAATGAAGGTTGGATCCCTGGGTTGGGAAGATCTCCTGGAGATGGAAATGGCAAACCACTCCAGTATTCTTGCCTGGGAAATCCCATGGACAGAAGAGCCTGGTGGGCTACAGACCATAGGGTGACAA
Source organism: Neotragus moschatus (assembly GCA_006410615.1). Classification (NCBI taxonomy): domain Eukaryota; kingdom Metazoa; phylum Chordata; class Mammalia; order Artiodactyla; family Bovidae; genus Neotragus; species Neotragus moschatus. The sequence continues at coordinate 969,203 of SJYA01000881.1, forward strand.
AGAGTTAGACATGACTGAAGCAACTGAGCATGCTTGCATGATTAGGTAAGTGGAGTCACCAAGGGAAAGGGGTAGAATAATTATCTCAAAAAAAGGCCTCAAATCTCCCCAATTCAATAAAAACTATAACCCACAAATCCAAGAAGGTCAGCAAACTCCATACACAAGGAATATCAAGAAAACTACATTGAGCTACATTGTAATGCACTTGCTTACAAAAAGCGATAAAGAGAAAAATCTCAAAAGTAGCCAGGCATAGAAGACACATAAAGTACAAAAGCTTGAAGAAAAAAAAGACAGCATCTTCTCAATGGAAATAATACATGCCAGAAAGCAATGGAGAAACATCTTTTCTAAAAGAAAAAAAAAATCAGCCTACAATTCTACATCCAATAAAAATATTTTTTAAAATGGAGATATACAGAAGCTGAGAAAATTAATCACAGCAGACCTGCAGTACAAGAAACATTAAAGGAAAATCATTTAGAAAGAAGAAAAATGATATCAGATGGCAATCTGGATCAACCAAAGGGAGGATTAATAGGATGGTAATTATATGGGTAAATACAAAATGCTTCTTCTTTATTGTTTAAGTTTCTTGAAAGATAATGCAAAATTAATAGGAATGTATTGTGGGGTTTATAATTTATGAAGAACTAACATATTGTGGCAACAACAGCATAAAGATTGGAAAGGGAAAAGTGGAAGCATATTACCCTAAAATTCTTGTACCGCATGTGGCAAGTGTTAGTTACTTAGTCATGTCTGACTTTACCGTATGTGGAAAGTGTTAGTTGCTTAGTCAGGTCAGACATGGGGTCATGTCTGACCCATGGACTGTAGCCCACCAGGTTCCTCTGTCCATGGAATTCTCCAGGCAAGAATACTGGAATGAGTTGCCATTCCCTTCTCCAGGCAATCTTCCTGACCTAGAGATTGAACCCAGGTCATCTGCATTGCAGGCAGATTCTGTACAGTCTGAGCCACTAGGGAAGGCCTTTACTATATGTGGAAGTGATGTAATATTTTTTTGAAGGTAGACTGCATTACATTAAAAATATGTAAATCTTAAAGCAACCACTGAAAAAAACTATAAAATGTAATAACTAGTAAGTCAACAAAGTAAATTAAACAGTATTGTAAAAAATACTCAAATATTCCAAAAGAAGGCAAAAAAGGAGAAACAGAAAACAAAGAATAGATGGAACAAACAGAAAACAAATTGCAAGATGGTAGATTTAAACCCAACCGATTGGTCATCACAAACAATGTAAATAGTGTGAAAGTGAAAGTGTTCATCGCTCATCGTGTTTGACTCTTTGTGACCCGATGGACTGTAACCTGCCATGCTCTTCTGTCCACAGAATTCTCCAGGCAAGAAACTGGAGTGGGTAGCCACTCCTTTCTCGAGTGGCTTCTCGAATCTTCCCGAACCTTGAATCAAATCTGGGTCTCCTGCACTGCAGGCAGATTCTTTACCATCTGAGCCACCAGGTAAGTGGTGTAAATGTCACAATTTAAGACAGTGATTTTCAGGTTGGATAAGAAAGCCAGAGTCAACTAATATGCTGCTTATAAGAACCACTTCAAATATAATGACAAATAGGTTAAAAGTAAGATAAAGGATAATACTTAAGACAGAGGCTTGAGCCATGCCACCTTGATTTCTTGCCACAAATCAAGAATTGTGTTCAGGAGATTTCTGTTAGTATATGTTCAGCTTCAACCTTTTTTTTTTTTTTGGATTGAGTATATTTTATGATACTGTTTGCAGGAATTTCTATAGGGGAAACAGCCTGCCTATTTTACGTAAACATGAGAGTCACAGAATATGGCCAATTACTCAGACTAGAGGAAACTCTTTAATGAAAGCCAGGTGTGCAGTCAGTCTGGAGCAACTGAGTTGACATGGTGTCTTTTAGTGAAAACTGAATGTGACAAATATGAGAATGATCCAAAATTAGGAAAAATATCTGAAAAGAGAGAAAACATTCCTGGATTGACATAATAACCATGTGCAAACATAAACTGCCAAAGTGTGAAGAAAATATTCTTCTAGGCACAGAGAAATGGCTGCCCAAGAAACAGAAGCTTTATCTTAAGACAAGAATTAAGATAACTTATCAAGAACACCTACACTTGGATGATGAAATTTAATGTATCTTTGATGGAAGTGGATTTTTTAAGGGATAAAGAGGACTGATTGATTCAGATTTGTATGTTGAAAGTGGACATAACACTTCCCAGAGGGACTTATTACCCTCTCACCCTGGATGAAAAGAAATATGTAAAGGAAATGAAGCTGTTTGTTGAAGAACCAATATTACATACAACTGACTAGCCGATCAAATTCAAAACCTCGAAGCTTGATGTTTGAGGATCTCATGAAATTTTTGGCACAAACAACATAGTGGTACTCTCTAGAAACTAATGAACTCTTTAAAGGTCCTATATGTGACAATTAAGAAAAAAATTGATCAGTCCTTTCTTGCTTATACNCTGTTTGTTGAAGAACCAATATTACATACAACTGACTAGCCGATCAAATTCAAAACCTCGAAGCTTGATGTTTGAGGATCTCATGAAATTTTTGGCACAAACAACATAGTGGTACTCTCTAGAAACTAATGAACTCTTTAAAGGTCCTATATGTGACAATTAAGAAAAAAATTGATCAGTCCTTTCTTGCTTATACATTGTAAACTTGAAGCTAGGCTCTTTTTCCTTGGTTATATTATTTGCACAAAATTTTTAAATGAAACAGTAGAAGTGGTTTTCCCATGAAATGAGACTGTGATAATGTGGGTAAATCACATTTATGTATGATTCATTTTCTCTAAATCAGGGATTGTATTCAATTGACTTCTGTTAGCATATACCTTCAGCTTCAACCTGCAGGAAGGCTGAGTCTCCCAAAATATAAATATTTAGCATATTTTACCTGAACATTAGTGTTAAGCTTTAAGTCAGATATCACTCAATGCCATCCCTTCCCTATGAAGAATAATGACAGAACAAGATGATGGAGGAGCAGGTGGACATGGAGCATGTCTCTCTCCGTGGATACATCAGGAATACACCGTCAGACACAGAAGTGCATGCAGAACACCAGCTGAGAGTGGACAGGAGTACCTGAACAATCAGCTCAGCTCAGTTCAGTTCAGTTCAGTCGCTCAGTCATATCTGACTCCCTGTGACCCCATGAACCGCAGCACGCCAGGCCTCTCTGTCCATTACCAACTCCCGGAGCTTGCTCAAACTCATGTCCATTGAGTCAGTGATGCCATCCAACCATCTCATCCTCTTTCATCCCCTTCTNCTGCATATCTGAGGTTATTGATATTTCTCCCAACAATCTTGATTCCAACTTGTGCTTCATCCAGCCCAGCATTTCTCATGATGTACTCTGCATATAAGTTAAATAAGGAGGGTGAATGGGAAAGTATATATAGAACCATGCAAAACTCAGTAGGATGAAGGAACTAGGGTGAAAAACAGGAGTGTTAGTAGGACTGGACCTGCCCTCGGAATTTGGGGGAACTGAAGCAGGGGTCCAGTCCCCACACTGGGGCAATTCTTTGAGTCAGAAGNTAAATAAGGAGGGTGAATGGGAAAGTATATATAGAACCATGCAAAACTCAGTAGGATGAAGGAACTAGGGTGAAAAACAGGAGTGTTAGTAGGACTGGACCTGCCCTCGGAATTTGGGGGAACTGAAGCAGGGGTCCAGTCCCCACACTGGGGCAATTCTTTGAGTCAGAAGAGAAACATTTAAGGCTGAGAGTGAAACAGCTGATCTGTGGCAGCCTAAATGGGATGAGAATCAGACAGTTCTTGCCACAACCTTACATACCCTGGACGGGGATGCAGGCCCCCTAGAAGGCACAGCGGCTGGGAGTTTAGGGATTGTGGAGCAACCCTAGGGTGGGGGCTGCTGTTGACTGTAGAGAGATGGACCAAGGGGATGTGAGGGGGGAGGCCGTGGTGGGAAATGCCTGTGGAGGAAAGCCAGGTAGCTGTAAAAGGAAGGCAATACTTCTGAGTCACGCATAGGGGTGGAGCCATCACTTTAGCCTCTCTCTTCCCACATGCCAGCATTGGCAGCTGAACAGTAGAGAAGCTGGCCCAGCAGACACCTGAGGCACTGAACTATAGAGCAGGACCCCAGCCGGGGTGGGGGAGGCTCTGTGTGCCTGATGTGCTGAACAACAGAGAAGGACCCCAGGCAAGGGAGCCCTCTAAGTGCCTGACTGGGCGCAGTTACAGAGAAAGACTGGCCAAAGAGGCCTTCTGATGGCCAGCTACAAGAGGCTCGAAAAAAGACTCTGAAAGAGCCATAAGTCTTGTAGTGGAGGCAGTCCGTGTCCCTGCACACTTGGCTCCACTAGGGTCCCCACAAGCTAAGCAGCTGTGCTACCTTCATGCTTAACCCTCACTGGGCAGAGCTGCCACAGGCAAAAGTCTTGCATCTATGCATGCAGGGTCACTTTGGTCGTGTTCAACTCTTTGCCACCCTGTGGACTATGGCCTGCCAGGCTTCTCTGTCAGGGAGGTTCTCCAGGCAAGAATACTGGAGTATATTGACCAATACTGGTTGCCACACTCTTCTCAGTTCAGTTCAGTTCAGTCGCTCAGTTGTGTCCGACTCTTTGCAACCCCATGGATCACAGCACGCCAGGCCTCCCTGTCCATCACCAACCACTGGAGTTCACTCAGACTCACGCCCATTGAGTCAGTGATGCCATCCAGCCATTTCGTCCTCGGTTGTCCCCTTCTCCTCTTGCCCCCAATCCCTCCCAGCATAAGAGTCTTTACCAATGAGTCAATTCTTCGCATGAGGTGGCCAAAGTACTGGAGCTTCAGCTTAACATCATTCCTTCCAAAGAAATCCCAGGGCTGATCTCCTTCAGAATGGACTGGTTGGATCTCCTTGCAGTGCAAGGGACTCTCAAGAGTCTTCTCCAACACCACAGTTCAAAAGCATTAATTCTTTGGTGCTCAGCCTTCTTCACAGTCCAACTCTCACATCCATACATGACCACTGGAAAAACCATAGCCTTGACTAGATGGATCTTAGTCAGCAAAGTAATATCTCTGCTTTTGAATATGCTATCTAGAAAAAGGAACAGGTCAGTAGGTGCGCAATATGCTACTGCCACACTCTTCTAGAGGACTATATTTCCGGCTGCCCTAGCCGCCAACTCCCCTGAGCACTTGGTGCTGCTAAAACCATTGTGATTCAAGCAGCTGCACCACCCCCATACCTGGCCTTCACTGGGGCAGACCCAAGTCCTCCAGGGCAGCCTCAGAAGCAAATCCCAGTGGACAACCCACAAGCAGAGTGGAAATAAAACCACAATTGAAACCCAGGGGAAGTGTGGCTGAGGAGGAAGACCCCAAACTTTCCCACCAGCTGTACAAGCTGAAGATTAAATCCACATGATCAACTAGGCAGACTCTGCATCTGTGGAATATATAAAAGGATATTGAAAACTCCCACAAAAGAAAATGCACTTGTTCTGATAGCTGGACATTGGATAGTTCTGATAGTGGACATTGGAGGCAAGAACACACAAGATTAGGGCCAGATCAGAATCTGAGCTGCCCTACAGCAGGTCCGGAGACCAGCACAGTGTTGGAGGTCATCCTAAGGATGTGAGGTGATTGTCACTGACGGAAAAGACTCTGACAGCAGTGACTTAAGAAAATATTTATTATTCTTGTGTTTTGACTTGTTCTGTAGATTCTTTTGGATTTTTTTTTTCCTTTTTTAAACCCTCTATTGTAGTCGTCGATTTTATTGGCACAAAGCAATCTAATTAAGCTTTTGAACTTTTTTTTTGTCAGTCACTTTTTTTGTTATTGTTATAAGCTTCTGCCTCTACATTGGGCTTTTGCAGTTCTGTGGAGTTTTCCTTTTTCTTTTTTTCTTCCTTTCTTCTTCCTTTTTTAAAAAAAATAATTTTAATTAAAAAATACCTATTATTCTTCTTCTACATTTTTTCCTTTGCTTGCTTTTCCTACTGTTCTTTTCCTCTTGCAGTTAATCTTTAATGTATATAACGCTTCTTTATCTACTTCTATTTAACTTTGCATATATATTCTTTCTTTCTTTCCTTTCCTGTCAACGTAATTGTTAGCCTTTTCTTCATTGCTTTATTCCTCATTTGGCACCTTGCTTTAGTTTTTTTTTTTTTTTTTCCAGTTTGTGCTTTAGTTAGCTTTGTTCTTAACTGGTAGATATAATTTTTTATTTCCTTTGATCACTGGATCAATCTACTGTACTTTATTTTTGTTGGACTGTTTTCACTTTGCTTATGGGTATATATGTATATGTGTATATTCCATTATTTTAATTATTATTTGCCTGACTTTGTAACTGCCATTTGGGGTTCATCTTTGGTTTTTTTTATTTTTGGGTATTTGTTTTAATCTCACTTAATGCCAAAACAAACCACTTGTGGAACCTTCATTCCTGACCAGAGATCAAGCCCTGAACCTTTGGAGTGGGAGCACTGACTTCAAGGCCCTAGACTACCAGAGAACTAACCTTAGCGAGTATCAGGCAGTGAGAAATCACACAAAGGAAACCACTCGAATACAAAGCCTGGCATCACCAAACCACCAATAGCACCCTATGCAGGACGCCTCATCTAAACAACAAACAAAACAAAATACAAACCCAATCATCAGCAGACAGGATTACCACCTCATTCAGCCTTTCCCATCAGAGGAAAAACAACCGAACAAGAAACTCAGCACAAATCTCACCCTACATGAAGCTACACAAACCACTGGACCAACCTTAGGAGGGCAGAAACCAAAAGGAAGAAAGAATTTAACTTTGAAGCCTGGGAAAAGGAGACCTTAAGCACAATAAATTTTAAAAAATAATGAAAAGGCAGAGAAATAGTGCACAAATGAAGAAATAAACAAGAAACACAGAATTTCAAATAACTGAAGAGGAAATAGGCAAACTACCTGAAAAAGAATTCAGATAATGATAGTAAAGATGATCACAACCTTTGAAAACAGAATGGAGAAAATGCAAGAATCAATTAACAAAGACCTAGAAGATTTAAAGAATAAGCATACAGAGACAGGCAACACAATTACTGAAATTAAAAATACTCTAGAAGGACTAGAGTAGAATATCTGAAGGAGAAGAACAAATCAGAGAGCTGGAAGATAAACTGATGGAANCCTCACTCACAGCGTGTGTGCTTTCCCAGTCTACACTGCTCAGGCTCTAGGTTGCTTTACTGGGAACTGTCTGATGCTCGCCCTGGGTTGTTTGCACTCCCCAGGTCTAAGCTGCTCAGGTTCAGGTTCTCAGGTACTCCACGAAGGCGTAGAATTAGTTGTGCCCATCCCAGGTCTGAGCAGCTCAGGTGACCAGGTGCTTGGTGAGCAAGGTTGTACCCAGTTGAAGGCTGCAACTTATTGCCTCCCCCATCCCAGCCACCTGGCTTTCTGGGTGTACAGTGGGCACGCCTTCTCAGGTGTGCTATGTGTCTCTTTTGGGGAGCTGATCTCTGGCTGCGACCCTCCTGCCTAATGTCAACCATTCAGAATCCCAATAAGTCTTGGTTAGCAATGAAGTCGGCCTGCAGTTTGGTATAGGATGCCTCTCTGGGGCTGCGATTGCCCCCTTCTGGCTCTAGCTGCCCTCACCTGCCCATCTCCAGCGGGGGATAGGCTGCTCCACAGCTGGATAATTCTGCTCAGTCCTTTGTTCTGTGAGCAGGCCTGGCGGTGTCTTAGGCTAGGGCTTTTCCTAGGATAGCTATCCCACAGTCTGGGTTGCTGTCTCAAGCTAGTTCCCTCAGATTGCCCTTGGGGCATTCAGGCCCAGTCCTTACTCTAAGCAATGCAGCCGGCGCCTCCCTGTCTAGCCCACGCTTGCTAGTGGCAGATGCAGGCATCTGTGCTGCTTCTCCGCTGGGGGTTCCCATTTGGCACATAATCTGTGGGTTTTAATTATTTATTTATTTATCTTCCCAGTTATTTTACCTTTTGAGATTCCAAGGCTCACCGCAGACCCACCAGAGAGTGTTTCCTGGTGTTTGGAAACTTCTCTCTNTGCAGCCGGCGCCTCCCTGTCTAGCCCACGCTTGCTAGTGGCAGATGCAGGCATCTGTGCTGCTTCTCCGCTGGGGGTTCCCATTTGGCACATAATCTGTGGGTTTTAATTATTTATTTATTTATCTTCCCAGTTATTTTACCTTTTGAGATTTCAAGGCTCGCCGCAGACCCACCAGAGAGTGTTTCCTGGTGTTTGGAAACTTCTCTCTTTTTTAAGACTCCCTTTCCGGGACGGATCTCCATCCCTACCTCTTTTGTCTCTCTTTTTATCTTTTATATTTTGTCCTACTTCCCTTCGAAGACAATGAGCTGTCTTTCTGGGTGCCTGATGTCCTCTGCCAGCATTCAGAAGTTGTTTTGTGGAATTTGCTCGGCGTTCAAATGTTCTTTTGATGAATTTGTGGGGGAGAAATTGGTCTTCCTGTCCTATTCCTCCACCATCTCAGGTCCACCTCCTCTACATTCTTGACTAAGGTGCTATACTGCCTCCCAAATAAAGAGCTAAAACAAAACAATCTGTAAGCACTGCTTTATATTTTAGTGTCCTATTTTGGAGGATGAAAAGAGATAGTTTTGCTCTTATTTTGTATGTCATTTGTAGACTTTAAAGCTCAAAAGAAAAGGTATAATTATTAGGCTACTTTCATGTTGAATTCCATCATATTATGCTTTCTACTATTTAAAATAATTTTCCATTGTTTTTAGTCTTTATGTGTAGGATTTTAGCCATAGCAGGGAATGATGTGTCTACAGTAATGAAACCTTGGTTAATACCAGAATATGATCCCTGAGTTGGGAAGATACCCTGGAGAATGGAATGGCAACCCACTCCACTATTCTTGCCTGGAAAATTCCATAGACAGAGGAGTCTGGTGGGTTATAGTCCATAAAGTTGCAGTCAGACATGACTGAGCACGCATGAACAAACACACATAAAGATAAAGGCCCCTTCTCTTCAGAAGAATTATAGTAGGATCCCAAAGATTACGAAAGTTTCTAGATCCATACAACACCCACAGAGACCTGAGCACCATAGAGCCCACTTTTCTGCATATTGTAATGTGTTATACAAATGTATAAAATGTACACTGCTTTTTTGCTAAATCAATTCTTTAGAAACAGACACGATAGAAAAAAAGTGACAACACAAGGCCATAAAACTAACAGAGGTTGAATTTCATTACTGATTCTGTTATGAGCTTCTGTCTTAGAGCAAAGCATCCTGGGAATATCTTTAGACTCTTTCGACAACTTGATGACAGCCTCACAGCCTAACAACTCTATTTACATAACAAGCTGCATACTTAAGTCACTTGTAGAGCACTATGTAGTGTTATAAGACAGAAAGACATTCACATACTTTCACCATGTCATTTAAAATTTCTGAGCCTCAGTTTCTTTCTCTGTAAAATGAGCATAATAAAACTGTTGTGAGATAAGGATAAATGTATATGAAGATGCTGCTATAAGAATCTGTGCATTCATTAGTATTACAATAATTTTATGTGGAAAACATGTACCAAGATTTTAATTCAACATAGTAGATTCAAAACCTCTTGGCCAGTGATCCCCAAAAGGTCTCATTACTATTTGTTTCCAACCAAATTGGAAGGATATAAACATTCCATCCTCAACAAATTTCCTCTGTCCGTACAGTGTTTTCCTTGTCCCTCTCTCCCTTTTCTCTACCCTATCTTCAAAGATTCTGCAGCCGCTGCAGTCATGTACCCAGCCATCATTAATATTTTATTACCACAAATAGTGCCCTGTAACTGATTTCCATGACCTTTCTTTTCCCTTGTTTGCAGAAATGTGCTGAAAGATGAGTCACTCCCTGGCCTAATTCACAAAAAGATGATGGTTTTCTCAGAAACTGGAATAGTGAACAGTCCTTGCTTAAACTACTATCTGTATTTAAGATCAGAATGCTCCTTTAAGTTATAAAGAATGTGTTGCTATTAATAAAGATTCTCTGTGTATTGATTGAAGCAAGCTCCCATAACACAATGTTTAAAGTCTGATAATGTGCTACTTGTTAGAAAGATTCTCAAGGATAAGCTGACCTAAAATGATCAAGTTTGTTAGCACACAAATGAGAAGATATGGGGAATCTGGTAAGGTCATTTATGCTGGCTCCATCTTTCAGAGAGACCCTCTGAAATCTCTTTCTGAAATCACGGTAGAAATACTCTGAGGTGTCAGTTGTGATAAGGATTTTACTGAGGACTGGACCAAGGAGATAAAACCAGTCAATCCTAAAGGAAATCAGTCTTGAATAATCATTGGAAGGATTAATCCTGAAGCTGAATCTCCAGTACTTTGGCCACCTGATGGGAAGAAATGACTCATTTGAAAAGACCCTGATGCTGGGAAAGATTGAGGGCAGGAGGAGAAGGGGACAACAGAGGATGAGATGGTTGGATGGCGTCACTGACTCGATGGACATGAGATTGAGCAAGCTCCAGGTTTGGTGATGGCTAGGGAAGCCTGGTGTGCTGCAGTCCATGGGGTCCCAAAGAGTCAGACACCACTGAGCAACTGAACTGAACTGGACCTTTTACCAGCCCCCTTGTCCACTTTTTAGTCTTCCTTACTGCTCCCAGAAGTGGGGAGAGTTATTATTTTTTACAGGGTTGCAGTCTACAGAGTTAATGAGCTAGTAAGAGGCTGAGTTGGGACTAAACCCGGCACTGTCTGACTTTAAAGCTCTGCAGTGCCTCGTTGACATAACCTCTCAAAACTCCTTTCCTTGTGGGAGGACCTCTCTCTGCTCTTTTACTGGGCTAATCTTGGCCCAAACTGTATGCCTTCTTCAGCACTCTCATCCTTTCCTCTCTTCTCTTCTCCCCCTTGCTCCCTCACCTTGCCAGATCTCTCCAGTACCAGTCTCCTTCTGGTGTCATGACCATGCGGGGTTCTTTACTGAACCCAGGTAAGCTTGTACTTCCTGGGTCCTGGCAGGAAGGCGAGCAGTGCTCCTTAACTGCCCTCCTAGAGACTAACTCCTTCATGGCTAAAAAACTCATTAAAGGTGAACAGAGGCTCAATATCATTCTTGGGGTTGTTTGGATTTTTCAATAGGGGGTAGAATAGTGGCAGAGGTAAAGCAGTGGAACTGGTAGGTGGAGCTGGGACAGAGCATTTGGGCAGAGGAATTGTTCTAGCATTTAAGTTATAGGGAGCAGCAGCCGCTTTGACAAGGGAAGGAGTGTGCTGCAGTCAATTGGTGATGCCTGCTTTAGCCAAGGGTACAGGATGACAGAACTGTATATTTCTGACTCCAGTGAAGCCCAGGCTTGGAAGAGGTGAATTCCAAGGCATATTTGGTGGGTGGTGAGTTCATGTGGAGGTTTCCTGCTTACGGACAATTTCTGCTATTGTGGCCTCTATCTTTTGTCCAAATTCCTGTCCCCGCCCCCATTTCCCTTTTGACATAGAATGTGCACAGATCTGAGACCCTGGGTCACACTGAGAGGGAGCAAGGCATTTCACCGCTGCATCCAGTCATCCTTGTAACAGGGTATGAAGAAGATTGGTGGGTGACAGATGCTGAGGTCTGTGAAGAAGCCTGTGAGTAGGATTAAGGTGTATAAGCCTAGCACTCTGTTAGGGTTTAAAGCATTAGGGCCCTGGGTGGGGTGGGGGGGGTGGAGGATAGAATATCCACTACCGTAGAATGTCAGTGGGCACTTAGTGCTCACGGTGCTGTTTCCCAGTGGGTGAACTGTCACCTTCTCATAGCCCCTACGTGGAGGGGCAGGGTCCGGAGATGTGTGCAGCCTGCCCCCTGGAGGTAAATGGCCTTGGGGAATGATTCAGGCCTTATCTATCTCCCTCTCCTCATTTTCTTTCTTTTTTTTTTTTTTTTTTTTTTTTCTTTTTTTGGCTTCATGGCAGGGAGGTGAGGAAGAACTTTTGATCTGGAAGGTCTTTATTCTTTCTTTAATACTTATTTTTAATTGATTGATGATTGGTTTACAACATTGGTTTGATTTCTGTCATATATCAACATGCGTTAACCACAGGTGTACTATGTCCCATCCCTCTTGAATCTCCCTCCCACCTCCCACCCATTTTTACTCCCCTAGGTTATTACAGAGCCTCAGTTTGAATTGCCTGAGTCATACAGCAAGTTCCCACTGGCTATCGGTTTCCATATATTAGTACATCACCTCTCAGTCCAGTTTCACATGCTGCTTAAAGCATAATTTCTTAAAATAAGGAGAAACAGCCATTTCCCATCCTTTTCTCAGGTATGCCTAAATTTGTGGGTTTGTTTTTTTCTAAACCTGCCAGTAGAGTTCAATTATATGCCTGTCTTTTTCAGATATGTAAAAAATGGAGCTTTCTCTGCTTCAAAACAGCTCTCTACAGCAACAAAAGCAGGAAAGTAAACATGAGGAATGAAAAATAAAACTAATGGAGGAATTATATCTTCACCAGAAGGTTCCCCATTTCTAGAGCATCAGCATAGAAAGATTTCACCTGTGTCTAGAGTGGAAGCAAACTGGTCGATGACTCTTTTTAATTTTTTTTTTTAAGAGAATGTATTTTCTAAGTCCTTAAGTTACACAGTGTTTCTGAAGAGAGCTGTGAAATATTTGAGGTACAAATATAAGCATGAGAGAAAACAGCAAAACAATGATCCTTCTGCTGAAGCCTCTTGAGATGCAGATAATGTTTTCTTTTTCCTCAAGATTATTTCTCAAGATAAATCTATTTGGATTGCAACACAAGAGAGAAAGAGAATAATTCAGGTGAACTCAAGCTGAGGAGAAAATTACGCATTGAAAACTTCTGTTGTTCTTTCTTCCTAAAATAGAGTGACAGATACACAATCCCTTATGGAATTGTTAGCGTGATGGAGAGAGAATGGCATTGGGAAGAGTGAAGCCTAATATAATCCAATATCCAGTTATCAGTAAAGGAGAATTGTAGAACTGAGTTCATAGAGCGCTTAAATATTTAAGATTCAATGAACCAAGGATGCTGGAAACAAAGCCCTAAAGTCTAGGGAAGAGTTTGGATATATTTTTTCCAAGTATTGCTTTTATAGATGTAATAGGTTAATCCTCCACCTCATAAAAATTAAAAATGTTATGCGTGTGTATGCATGCTACATTGCGTCAGTCATGTCTGACTCTGTGTGACCCTATGGACTGTAGCCCACTGGGTTCCCCTGTCCATAGGATTCTCTAGGCAAGAACACTGGAGTCAGTTGCCATGTCCTCCTCCAGGGAATCTTGCCAATCTAGGGATCAAATTTGTGTCTTTTAAGTATCCTGCATTGGCAGGTGGATTCTTTACCACTGGTGCCACCTGGGAAGCAGAGGTTAAGTTCTTGTCCTATCACCCACATCCTCTGTGCTCAGCATAGGAAAAGTTTTGTGTATATTCTTTTGTTACCTGGAGAAAATATGTATTATTGTTTTGGTAAGCATATTTTTTAAATGAGCAAATGGTAAATTCTATATGTGTAGTTGTGCAACTTTTTGTCCCATTAACAGGACGCTATGTCCAACACTATTTCAGATAGTACATATTCAAATTGAAGGCATAAATCTCAGCTATTTTTATTTTTTAACTGAGACATAATATGCCACAATGAAGATAGGCTTAGGTTATTTGACCATTGCCCTACTGAAGGACATTTATGGTGTTTCCAATTTTACTCTCAGGTATCTTGAATATGCTTTCTTGGTCATATGTGAAAATTGTTACTTTAGGGAAGATAATAAAAAATTTACTGGGACATAAGACATGTACCATTTAGCATTCTGTTATCTAGAGCAGCTTCCCTGGTGGCTCAGTGGTAAAGAATCTACCAGTGAAGGAGACAGGGTTCAATTCCTGGTCCGGGAGGATCCCACCTGCCGTGGAGCTGCCAAGCCCATGTGCCACAACTGTTGAGCCCACACGCTGCAACTACTGAAGCCTGTGCCCCCAGGAGCCCGTGACTGCAACGAGAGAAGACATGGAATTGAGAAGCCAGTGCACTGTAGTGGGAGAGTAGTTCCCTCTCTCAGAAACTAGAGAAAAGTGTACGCAGCAATGAAGACCCAGCACAGCCAAAATATATGAATAAATAAATTCTGTTAGCTAGAGATCAGAGTACATATTTACCTACACTCTACTACTTACAGTTGATATCATCAAACATTTAATTGTTTGTCAGTCTGATGGGTTAAAAATGGTATTTCATTGTTTTTATTTTCTTGATTTTTAATGGAATTGAGCATTGTTTTTCTGGTGCTTGATGCCCTGTTTGTATTTTGCTTCTGTGAATTGNCCTCTTCACTTTCTGTCATAAGGGTGGTGTCATCTGCATATCTGAGGTTATTGATATTTCTCCCAGCAATCTTGATTCCAGCTTGTGTTTCTTACAGTCCAACATTTCTCATGATGTATTCTGCATATAAGTTAAATAAGCAGGGTGACAATATACAGCTTTGAATACAAGATGTATCTTAATTTTTACCCATTGATATCTAGTTAACCTGATACCATTTATTAAATAATCTACCCACTGATTTGAAATGTTACTCTGTTTTTGTTGTTCAGCCACTCAGTACTGTGTGACCATGTGATCCCATGGATTGCAGCACGCCAGGCTTCCCTGTCCTTCACCATCTCCCAGAGCTTGTTCAANATCTTAATTTTTACCCATTGATATCTAGTTAACCTGATACCATTTATTAAATAATCTACCCACTGATTTGAAATGTTACTCTGTTTTTGTTGTTCAGCCACTCAGTACTGTGTGACCATGTGATCCCATGGATTGCAGCACGCCAGGCTTCCCTGTCCTTCACCATCTCCCAGAGCTTGTTCAAACTCATGTCCATCAAGTCAGTGATGCCATCCAATCATCTCATCCTCTGTCATCCCCTTCTCCTCTTGCCTTCAGTCTTTCCCAGCAGCTGGGTTCTTTGCATCAGGTGGCCAAAGTACTGGCGCTTTAGCTTCAGCACTAGTCCTTCCAATGAACATTCAGGACTGATTTCCTTTAGGATGGAGTGGTTTTATCTCCTTGCAGTTCAAGGGATTCTCAAGAGTCTTCTCCAATACCACAGTTCAAAATCATCAATTTTTTGGCCCTCAGCCTTCTTTACGGTCCAACTCTCATATCCATACATGACTACTGGAAAAACCATAGCTTTGACTAGATGGACCTTTGTTGGGAAAGTAATGTCTCTGCTTTTTAATATGCAGTATAATTTTGTCATAGTTTTTCTTCCAAGGAGCAAATGTCTTTTAATTTTGTGGCTGTAGTCACCATCTGCAGTGATTTTGGAGCCCCCCAAAATAAAGTCTGTCACTGTTTCCACTGTTTCTTATCTATTTGCCATGAAGTGATGAGACCAGATGCCATGATCTTAGTTTTTGAATGTTGAGTTTTAATCCAGCTTTTTCACTCTCCTCTTTCACTCTCATCAATAGGCTCTTTAGTTCCTCTTCGCTTTCTGCCACANAAAATAAAGTCTGTCACTGTTTCCACTGTTTCTTATCTATTTGCCATGAAGTGATGAGACCAGATGCCATGATCTTAGTTTTTGAATGTTGAGTTTTAATCCAGCTTTTTCACTCTCCTCTTTCACTCTCATCAATAGGCTCTTTAGTTCTTCTTCGCTTTCTGCCACAAGGGTGGTATCATCTGCATATCTGAGGTTATTGATATTTTTCCTGGCAATCTTGATTCCAGCTTGTGCTTCATCCAGCCCAGCCTTTTAACTGCATAGAAGTTAAATAAGCAGGGTGACAGTGCACAGGCTTGACATACTCCTTTCCCAATTTGGAACCGGTTCATTGTTCGATGTCTGGTTCTAACTTTTGTTTCTTGACTTGCATACAGGTTTCTCAGGAGGCAGGTAAGGTGGTCTGGTAGTCCCATCTCTGTAAGAATTTTCCACAGTTTATTGTAATCCACACAGTCAAAGTCTTTAGTCAATGAAGCAGAGTAGATATTTTTCTGGAACTCTTGAGTTTTTTATGATCCAGTGGATGTTGGCAATTTGATCTCTGGTTCCTCTGCCTTTTCTAAATCCAGCTTGATCATCTGGAAGTTCTCAGTTCAAGTACTGTTGAAGCTTAGCTTGGAGAATTTTGAGCATTACTTTACTAGCGTGTGAAATGAGTACAATTGTGTGGTAGTTTGAACATTCTTTGGCATTGCTTATCTTTGGGATTGGATTGAAAACTGACCTTTTCCAGTCCTGTGGCCACTGTTGAGTTTTCCAAATTTGCTGACATATTGATATCGACCCACTGATCTGAAATGTTACTTTAGCATATACTAAATTTCCAAGTATTATGGAATTTATATGTGGAATTTCTATTCTAGCCCAAAGACCACTTTACTCTTGTTTCAATACTATACAGTAAGTCCCCTACATATGAATGAGTTCTGTTCTGAAAGCACAGTCCAATTTGTGCATAAGTCCAACAAAGTTGGTCTAGGTAGCAGAACTGGTTATGTAGTAGTATACTGTAATAGGTTTATAATGCTTTCACACAAATAGCTCAGACTGTAAAGCATCTGCCTGCAATGCAGGAGACCTGGGTTTGATCTCTGGGTTGGGAATATCTCCTGGAGAAGGAAATGACAACTCATTCCAGTATCTTTGCCTGGAAAATCCCATCGTCCATGGGGTCACAAAGAGATGGACACGACTAGTTGAAAATGCAGCAGTACAGTACAACAGTTGGCATACAGGGGCTGGCATCGAGTGAAGAGGCAAGACGAGTGACTGACTGGAGGAGAGAGAGGACGTGAGAGATGGTAGAGATGAAGGATCATCAACAATAGGAGACAGGGCAAGCTGCAGTTTCACTCGCTCACATCCTGAGCTTGAAATAAAATATTGTACTGCTGTATGCTACACAGTGCTGCACAGTAAAGTACACACAAGCAAGATGACGTGGATGGATGCACATGACAGTGTACACCAGACATGTGAACTAACTCATGGGATCCAACATGCAAATACACATTCACATCTTTGAAAGCTCCACCTTGAAGGTTCATATTTAAGGGCCTTACTGTGTCTCTTAAATTACTGTGGTGTGTGTGCCAAGTCACTTCCGTTGTGTCCGACTCTTTGCAGCCCTATTGACTGTAGTCCACCAGGCTCTTCTGTCCATGGGGTTTTCCAAGCAAGGGTACTGGGGTGGGTTGCTGTTTCCTTCTTCAGGGGATCTTCCCGACCCAGGGACCGAACCTGCATCTCTTGCATCTCCTGCGTCGGCAGGTGAGTTCTTTACTACTAGTGCCACCTGGTGAGTTACTATAGCTTGTTTAAAACTTGATATAGGAAATGAAAAGTCCCAGAATTTGTTCTTCACTTACAAAATTACCTTGATGGCTGCTTTTCATTGAATTGTTCACACAAATTTTAGTACGCTCTTACCAAATTACGTAAAAAGTAATTGGGAGATTTTTATTATGATTGCATTAAATTGACAGATTAATTTGTGGAGTATTAACTGGAATTTTCTGGTTCACAACCAGATATGCTCTTCAGTAATATTTTATAGTTTTCTCTAAAAGAGTCTTTCACATCTTGATAACCTTATTCAAAATATTTTATAGTTTTGTTACCATTATGAATGAAGTTACTTTGCAATTGGTGGATACAGGTGTACAGAAAAGCAAAACCAATACAATATTGTAAAGTAATTAGCCTCCAATTAAAATAAATAAATTTAAAAAAAGTCTACATTAGAAAGAGCACCTGGAGCTCTTCTACTGCAAAAAAAAAAAAAAAGAAAAGAAAAGAAAAGCATCATATTTTTAAAAAACCTTTTTTCATGACAGAAGTTTCCTATGTGAAGAAGACTTTCTATTTTCAGTGCTGAGAAAAAGCTTTGATGGGGTTCAGGGCAGACGGCCCCAAATATGCCACATTGGCATATTGATTATTTTGAATCAGAGTTACTTAAGAACAATCAGTCTAAGAGGAGCACTCTGACCCTCCTTTGCCCCACTAAGAGTAGGAAATAAATCTCCCTTGTGAAAGGTGCTCCCCTGCCCCACACCAAGAGATAAAGAGACATCTTTACTTCCAGAGATAGGGAATTCAGGACTGAGGAGTTTGTGTAAACAATAACTTTGTTTAGATTCTTCTAATCAGTTCAGTTCAGTTCAGTCACTCAGTCATGTCCAACTCTTTGTGACCCCACGGACTGCAGCATGCCAGGCTTCCCTGGCCATCACCAACTTCTGGATCTTACTCAAACTCACGTCCATTCAGTGGGTGATGCCTTCCAGCCATCTCATCCTCTGTCATCCCCTTCTCTTCCTGCCTTCAAACTTTCCCAGCATCAGGGTCTTTCCAAATTAGTCACTTTTTGCATCAGGTGGCCAAAATATTGGAATTTCAGCTTCAGCATCAGTCCTTCCAATGAATATTCAGGACTGATTTCTTTTAGGGCTGACTGGTTGAATCTCCTTGCGGTCCAAGGGACTCTCAAGAGTCTTCTCCAAGACCAAGGTCAGAAGCATCAGTTCTTCAAATTAGTACCCAAGCGTAAATTTCTGTCTTGTCAGTTCTTCACAAATGTATTGTTTCTTTGTCTAAAAGGTATAAAAGCTGCTTGCTTTGGTCACTTCTTTGGTTCTCATATTCCTATGAGTTCCTGTATGTATAAATTAAGTTTGTTTTTCTCCTGTTAATCTGTCCTGAGTCAATTTCATTTTTTGATCAGCTGAAAAGAACCAAAAGGGAAAGGGGGAAATTTCCCCTTGTTTCCATGACAGCTTTGAAAGAATGAGGAGAAATATCCATAAATGTCTCTTTCATCCAGAAGTCAGATGTACCCACTGATGTTTGCAGTGACCCTGGAAGACAACTATTGTTTTGTTTCAATGCAGCTTCTGCTACTCCTCTGATCCCTCCTGTGACTGAGTTCTGGTATTTAAAGCAAATAAGTTCAAATACATATTAATTTTGAAGAAAGGTAGATAACCTTAGGAGAAAGAAAAAATCTTAAAGGGTAGATTTTTATATTAAATCTGTAAATATGGATTGGAAACCTTTTGTGCAAGAAATGAATCAAGTATTTCCCCTGCCCGCGGGGAACTTAAAATAGAGTTAGCAGTGGATGTATTTTTAGGTCAGTGGTCACAAATTCAGTAAAGTAGCTAACTTTCACTGAATGAGTGTTGTAAACCAGAAGCATATTTATTTTTTATTTAATCCTTATTTAAAAAACTCCTTGCAAGAGACACTATTATTCACAATTTAGAGGTGAGTTTTCTGGGTATGCATGTGTGTGTGCTCAGTTTTGTCTGACTCTTTGTGACCCCAGGGACTATAGCCTGCCAGCCTTTTCTGTCTGTGGGATTTCCCAGGCAAGAATAGGAGTACATAATAAATAATTTGACTGGCCTTTGTCCACCATTTCTGGGAGGAAACCTCTAAACCCGTGGAGTTGCCCTGAGTGATAGGAGTGTCTTTGTTACTCATGGTGGGCTGCCAGTGAAGTGACTCATGGTGGCCCCTAGACAGCGTGTGCTAATGAGATGATGCCAGGGCCTGGCCAACCAGAAAGACCAACCTTGTGATTAGAGGGTTGGGGCTTCAAGCCCTGTGATATCAACCCAACCTTCATAGAGAGGAGAAGGCTGAAGATTGAATTCTTTTGCCAAGCCAGTCATTCTATCAATCATGCCTTGGTAATGAAACGCCAATAAAACTCTGTGCACAAGAGATTAGATGAGCTTCCCTGGTTGCTTTCTTGAATATTGTCATAGCCAGGAGGAGGCAGTGCTGTCCAGGACTCCATGGAGAGAGGATGACTGGAAGCTTCATGTCTGGGACTCTTTCAGAACTCTGTGTGTTTCTCTCTCTGGCTGGTTCTGATTGGTATCCTTTAGCTATTGTAAGATGATAATTGTGAGTACAGCAGTTTCCTGAGTTCTGTGAATCACTGTAACGAATTAATGAACCTAAAGGGACTCACTGGAATCCCTGAATTTATAGCCAGCTGATCAGAAGGGAGAGCAAAACTGGGGGCCCCAAACTGGCAGCTGGTGTCTGCCGGGAGCCACCACGGGAAATCCCACCCATGACAAAGTCATGTGGAAGAGAACTGTTAAGCAAGGCTTCAGAACTCAAGGGCTCCCTAGGCTTTCTCAAGCATCTACCCCCAAACCAGAATCTGTTTTACTATTTCATGACTTTTACCAACTGTGAGGGGCATGGAAATCCTAAAACATAGAGCCTTTCAAAGATTTAAAAGTTATTAGAGTAGTGCTGATGTAGGAGTTCATTATTGGGCCAATGCTTGTTGCTAAGTTCCCATATCTCTTATCCACTGTGCACCTGGGAATGCATTAGTTAACATAGTGAGAATGTAAGGAAAACAAGTGTAGCCTTGAATTTAACCAT
Organism: Neotragus moschatus; assembly: GCA_006410615.1. Taxonomy (NCBI): domain Eukaryota; kingdom Metazoa; phylum Chordata; class Mammalia; order Artiodactyla; family Bovidae; genus Neotragus; species Neotragus moschatus. The sequence continues at coordinate 989,677 of SJYA01000881.1, forward strand.
ATCAGACTTTTGANTTTTTTTTGCCTTAGAGGACAGTGGTCACTTGGGCCTAATTTTTGGAGAAATTATTTTTACTAAAAATTTGTATACCCAAAATAATGTTTCTAAGTTAATATAGGCTTAGCAGAGACTGAAACCAAAGATATGCCATCAGTATTGCATATGCAGAAGAGAGATGGCTTTGTGAAAGGAATCTTGGCTGAATGGGAAGAGCTTTGGGTTCTGTTACTTACTAGCTGTGTGCGGCCTTAGGCAAAGTTACTTAACTTCTCTGAGCCTTATTTCTTCATCGGTAAATTGGAGGTAATAATTATAGGATTAAGATCATGAAGTTATCATTATGCTTAATTAAAGATGTGTAATGGTTTTTCATTGTAAGCAATAGAAACCAATTCTGGCTGACTGAAGCAGAAAAGGAATTATTGGGAGGCTATTAAGATGATCACAGAATTGACAGGAAAGTAGAAGAATCAGGACCTGAAAATGAGCAGCATTAAGGGAAGCCAGTCGACAGAAAAGGGCCAAGGTCAAAGCAGGAATGGCTAAGCCAGACACTGATGCCATGGGACTCTGACCCCATGAATTTTTTCTTATCAATTCAGCTGACAGTCTAAGTTTTTATTTTATTTTTATTGAAGTATAGTTGGTTTACAATGTTGTATTAATTTCTACTGTACAGCAAAGTGATTCAGTTATGCATATATACACATTTTTTTCCTATTCTTCTCCATTATGGTTTATCACAGGATATTGACTGTAGTTTCCGGTGCTATGCAGTATGACCTTGCTGTTTATCCATCCTATAGAGATAGCTTGTATCTGCTAACCTCAACTTCCCACTCCATCCCTCTACTCCCCATTTCCCCCTTGGCAACCACAGCTCTGCTGAACCTGAACTGAACCTGACTGTGAAAGATGACTGCTAAACATTCAGGAACTCTGCAAGCTGGGCATTAAAGTGTTTCTAGTTTGAAATCAGCCACAGTAGAAGTTATTTATACCACATAAATCAGTGAATGCTAAAAATCAGGGCTGAGATTTTGTTTTGTTTTCTCCCGAGACCCATTTACCAGCACACTGCTGCCTCAAATGCCAGTCCTGAATGTGAACACCCAATTGGCTAAGTCTAGAATGGGGTCGCACAGAGTCGGACACAACTGAAGTGACTTAGCAGCAGCAGCAGCAGAACCCAAGAGTGTGTTTAGCTACAAGGGGATGGCGAGAGGAGTGGCTGGCCTTTTAGACAGTAGCTGAAAGGGAGTCTCTCTCTTACCAAGACTGAAGCAGGTGGAGAATTCTACCCGAAAGATTTTTAATGCTGAAAAGTAAAAGTGACAGCCACTCAGTCGTGTCTGACTCTGTGACCTCATGGACTGTAGCCCACCAGGCTCCTTTGTCCATGGAATTCTCTAGGCAAGAATATTGGAGTGGGTAGCCATTCTCTTCTCCTGGGGATCTTCCCAACCCAGGGATCAAACTTGAGTCTCCTGCATTGCATGCAGATTTTTTACTGTCTGAGCCACCAGGGAAGCTCCATCTCCCAAAGTTTCAGATATTCTCTACAATACTCAAAGGGCTCACCTAAAGCTGTGCCCTTACCCATCACAAGTACCCAGAATATGTGGGGTTCCTTCTCCTTCATTTTGTTTATTTTCCTAAGTTTTGGCCACATTATAATCCTTACTTTTCTGTTTGATATGTGCTCTGAAGTTCCGACCACAATAAAATTGAAGCCTTTAATACAGCCTTGCTCTAAGTTGTATCCAGTTAAAGAATAAGTTCATTGCAAAGGTTCCAAGTGTAAATTGACAACTGTAATATGTTCCTTGTTAAGGAAATGAGCATCTTTTGATAATATAGAATTCTCTTAAAATTTTCACATTTAAGTACTTTTTAGATGAAAGTAACTGATAAGTACAAACACTTGAACAAGACAAATTTCATTAAGATACTGAAGTTCTTTCTATTTATTAAGTTATTCAAAGTCCTAGCAGAAGAATTTTTCATTTAAGAAAATGTGATTAAAACAAAGAATCTTCCAAGTGAGAGGACATGGCAGGCAGAGCATGCTATTTTTCCTCCAGATTAATAAATGTTAAGGTACCTTGTTAATCAGCCAGAGGTTAGGAAAAAATGAATACAAATAAAATCCTTTTCATGAAAATTGCCTTTTTATAATATCAGCTGCAAAATGATTTATGTCCTAGAACTTGAATGAAGAGGAGAAAAATCTGTTTTAGTAATAGAAATTGCATTGCAAAACATTTTTTTTGGATGTATCTTGTTTAATTTTTCACGTTGCATATTCATCACTGTGTATACGGGTTGGAAGGTGCCTCAATTCACATTTGAAATTAGAAAAATCTGTCACTGTTCAGAGTCAGCTTTCATTTTCTAAATGATTTAAGAGGAAGGGATTTTTTTTTTTTCCAGATGAAGTTGCTCATTCTTAAAGGGATATTTGGAAGTTCTCTGCCTGAAACTTTTGTTCAAGTGTTTGGAAAGGATGATGCAGAGACTGCCGGGGGAGGGCAGGAGAGGCTGCATGGGGTCTTGGAAGGAGAATAGATTTCACTCTGACCCCAGTGATTTCATTGCCTGGCAGCTGGTCAGCTTGCCTCTTGGCCTTGTTTAGTTTCCTCAGCTGAAATATACGGGCCCATCTAGAAGTCCTTTTCATTTCCTCACCCTTCAAACTTCTGCATCCTAACTACTAATTCTAATGCCATCTCTTTGTTGAAAAATGCACTTCATTATTTGTAGTTCAGCTAGGCACTCACGAAACATTGGCAAATGGCCATGAAAGAAACAGAATTTCCTATTCCTGGCGCCCCAGTTCACACCTGCAGCACAGAAATCCCCTCCTCCGGCTTTTCTGTATGAGTAAACACTTATTTTTGGCAATGCTGGCTTGAGAATAGCATCTCCATAGAAACCACTGTTTGGGTGAATGCTTTTCTTGTGATTGAGACTCTTTTCCACCTTTATATGTCATCTTAATTGATAAAACAGGTACATCTGTCAAGATCACCAAGTCTCTCCATCAGCTTGCAAGTCAAATCCTAAATTAGGTGCAACACCTGAACGGGCATGCAAGCAGAGAGGAGGCATCAGTGTTGTCATGACAACTGAGAAATGCCATGTCTCTCCACAGATGCTAATTCAACTGTCATGGTGGGTTTTACACACCAGTTGTTATTGCATTTCTTCTGGGAGCAAAAATAGAGTAACATTTTGGGTCTTCCCTGAGGGATTCAAAGCCATTTCTTTTGTTGTTGCTCCTGGTGTTGATGGTTGGGTTTCTTTCTTCTCCTACGTTCCAGCCCTGATATTCTAAGAGTTTCAGGGTCTGGTGGGAGCCAGCTCCATCAAGGCATCTTTAAAGGGTCCTGAGGAACATTTGGAGGCTGGAATTGGAGCAGAGAAGATCTAGACCACCTACCATTTTATACTTTGGAGTCTAGGTTCTCAAACAGAACCCTGTAAACCAGCTTTATAAGATGGCTTAAGGATAAATAGGAATAAATGAGAAAGCCCCAAGTGTATCACTTGTTCCAGTGTTATTACAGCCAGAAAGAGCTTTCATTTGATACCCAAACCATGGGATAAACTATATAATGCATAACGTTATTCCCCCACTTCCCCCTCCAGCTCCCAATTGTGTGAATAATTATAAAAACTTACCTGTTTTCTAGAGGATGGATGGTGAAATGATGAACTCTGGACAGAAACATTTTCCAGTGGGCCAGCTACACTTTCCAGCCCCATCAGCCTCAATCTAGTCCCTGATATGTTTAGAAGCAAAGAGGCCAAACAACTCTATGATCTGGTAGAGGAAACCCTAGCATAGTTTGCATCAAGGCTTGTGATAGGAAATAGATCTAGCTGTAAAACATGAATGGGCTGAAACGACTCATAATTTTGAAGACAGTACTTTGTTTGAATGTTGGGTGAACAGGGAATTCTCCATTCGGAACCATTCAAGACTTCCTGATTTGTGGCTGTGTCACAGGGAGCCAGAGTCGGTTTTTGAAATGTCAGTTTGATTGCTCCCCCTGGAATGCTCCTGGTGTTCTGACAAGGAGAGGAACACGCTCTGTTCAGAAGCATATGCTGTCCTCGTTCTTCAGGAAGGGTGGAGACAAACAGCGCAAATGGAGGCACACACTGCTTTTAATATTTTGGTGCAACACGTGTCTCTAAATTCACACCATGCTTGCTCAGTTTTTCATTTCCTGTGTAGATGTATTCTCAGATCAGGAACAACTTCATTACCCACACATTCGGATTAATTTCTGAGTCATGCTTAGCTTCTCCTCATGAGACCAGATCACAAAATCTAGGTATTGAGAGCTGGAATTTGACCATTTTTCAAGCTAAGGGTTCGAGAATAAGATGTTCCATGAAGATCAACTGTGATGACACCACTTCTGATTGTTTAGGTGGCCTGAGAATCTCAAGTCATGAAAAAAACTAGTAATAATTCAACCAAACCACCACCAGTGATGAAGGGCTATCTAGTTTCCAGGCATTTGTATTAACCTCCTTTAATTTTCACAGTTCAGTGAATTTGATCTTATCATTTAATTTTCACAACAATTCAGTGAATTTGATCTTATTTTCAGATGAAGGAACTTGTTTTGGAGACTAACTTGCCCAGGTCATACATCCCTGAGTGCTGGAATTAAAATGCAAACCTGACTTTGCTTTACTCTTAAGCCAGATACTGCCACACTAAGCAGAGCTTCATCACCAGTTAGTCACAGACAACGGTATATTTTTGTTGGTACCTATGATATTAGTACCAACAAATGTTAGTAAGGATTTTTAATGTAGGTGTCTTAGAAGACTAGGCTCTCTCTCGCAGACAAGGCATTAGAATCTTTCATAATAATGAAGAATTAAGCCCTGGATAAATAGAAATGGAATAAATAATAGGGCCAATATTACTTGGAAATGAGAGAAAATAATTCTTATTAGCTAAATGAGATTGTGGCCTGCCGTATGAGCCAGTCCTTCAGTATTTACTGAAAGGCCAGTGTAAGTGGAGTCCTACAGTACAACCTTTAGCAAAATTCAGCATCAATTGCCAGCTAGCAACTACTGGGGGAGGTTTCGGTTTTCATGAAGTCCAAGGAAAAGGTAAGTGTTGATTTCACTTCGTCAGGTGATATCTTGTTTGAAATACTGAGCAATGAAATTTCACTTAAAATGATTTCTCTGATTCTTTTTTAATGAAAGAATTATGCTAGGGCAACCGCACTGTGCAGGAAAAAGGGGCACCATTTGCCCAGATGGCAACAAAAGTGGTGCCCACCTGATTTATGCAACAGGGCAGCCTTCACTGATTTGAGAGAAACTCTAAGACTCTTCTCTACTGACATATGAGCTTTTTTAAAAAAAATTATTTCCCTAAGCAGCTGAGTGGACAGTGGTGTCATTTAGTGACATGCAAAATCCTCTGGGAGGAATGAACTTGTCTGCAGGGGAAGCCAGGAGTGCTCCTGTGGGGATGTTAAATTTGAAAGGTTGACTCTGGCATTGGCTGCACAAGACTGGAGAGGAGGGGATAGGCTGGGACCACATGTAGAATCTGGGGAGTTATCAGTATACAGATAATGCTATGGAACTGAATGAGATGTCCTAGAGAGGGGGAGTGGAGAGAGAAGGGAAGAGGCCCAGGACTGGGTTCAAAGTTCTGCCAATATTTAGAGGTCCGGTAAAGGCTGAGGAAATGGCCTCTGAGACCAAAAAGGGAGCAGTCAGTGAAATAAGACAAAAACTAAGAGGTGAGTGTCCAGAATCGAAGACAAGCGAGAAGAGCACCACAAGAACAAGAGCTGGTCACACGCTGTTGAGCACTAGAGGGGTCCTGCCGGTTCTTTCTCCTGCGTATTTTCTAAACCCGCTCCCTCCTTTCCACTTCTCTCACTGCTTCCCTGGCTCAGAAATACAACAGTTCCTCAAGGCGTCTCTTCGCCTCTTGATGAAGCCTCCTTAAAATCCATGCTCCACACTATCTGCAGACTGGGTAATCTCCCTAAAATGCAGTGCTACTATGTAATAGCTCTCTGTTGCCCCTGGAATATAATCTTCACTCCTTCATATGTCTGTAACCAAACAGAACCCTCTGGGGCCTTCCCGGGACAGACCCCTCTTCCATATATCCTTTGCTGTAGCTCCTCTCTGAAGCACCCAGATAGTAGTATCTCATGCATATTTCCTGAGTTCTTCAGATGCTAAAAACCACCACCAAATGGAAGAAATTAACTAGTTGATGACTGATAGACTCCACACTTTCTGGGGCTCAATGATTGATAATGTTAACTGCCCTGTTACCGCAACATCAACCAGAGAATTATGCATGAGCTGATCACACACCCTGAAACCCCTCTCCCTAGCCTGACATTAAAAAATGCTTTGCTAAAACCCTTTTGGGATTTCAGGGGTTGGGGGAGGGGACCATGAGCCACCTGTTCTCCTTTCATGGCCCTGCAAGTAACCTTTCTCTGCTCCAAACCTGACATTGAGGTTTGTTTGTCCTGTGCACCAAGTACAAGAAATTGCATTCAGTAGCGTGTCCTATGAAGACCTTTACCACTTGGAACTTAACTCCTGCCACTCCAGTTCTATCTCCCACACATCGTGTGCTATGCCCCCAGTGAGTCGCTATTAATGTGACCCACTTTTTTTTTTTTTAACTTCCAGGCAATTCCCTCTGGCTGATGCTAGTCCATCTAGTTAAAATGTTTTCCTCCACATAGTCCTCCTAAAACTGCTTAATATATAGATCTCAGTTCCAGAGTTATCTCCTCTGTAAAGTCTTCCTTGGCCTCCCTAAATGGATAGGTATTGTCCATCCCACCATCCCATGACTTGCAATCTGTATCTCCATGACAACACCTTCCAATTGTTTTGAAGCTGCTTTTTTTTTATTAGATTGTGATATCAGATGCTGCCATTTAACCATGAATTCCTTAAGACAGAGCCCATCCTTCTCTTTCAATGTTTCCAGTGCCATGTACAGTGTCTTGATTCTGATCCCAGAGAGGCAACAGTGAGCCCTGGGTTGAAATTAGATCTTAGCCCTGCCCAGGAATTGAAGCTGAGTAGCCTAGATGACAGAGAAGGCAATGGCACCCGACTCCAGTACTCTTGCCTGGAAAATCCCATGGACAGAGGAACCTGGAAGGCTGCAGTCCATGAGATTGCTAAGAGTCAGACATGACTGAGCAAGTGACTTCACTTTCACTTTTCACTTTCATGCATTGGAGAAGGAAATGGCAACCCACGCCAGTGTTCTTGCCTGGAGAATCCCAGGGATGGGGGAGCCTGGTGGGCTGCCGTCTGTGGGGTCACTCAGAGTTGGACATGACTGAAGCGCCGTAGCAGCAGCAGCAGCCTGGATGAAAACCGGGAATCCTAACCACTAGTACAGCAGGAGCTAGAGGCTAGAAGCAAAATTCTCCTAGCCCTGGCCTCCATTGAGAAATGCATTGAGAAATTACTAAAAGAGAGCAGTAAACAGGTGGTTAAATCACGTATATAGGGTAGCTCTGTATCTTTGTTTGCCTTTGGCCAGTTACCTGGTTTCTTTATCCACACTTGACCTGCCCTAGTGCTCTCCTCAACATGCGTGAGTAACTTTCTTTCCAAGATGAATTTCAACCAGGAGGCCTATAGCGGGCCTTGGCATCGCCTGTTCTGGGGTGCCCCCCCCCTCTTTTTGATCCCTAAGGAATCTTTCTGTGCATGTGCAATGCCTCTCTTGCCCCAGGGATGGGAAATATGTGACCTCTTGATCTTTTACTCAAAGAAGGTTTAGCCCCTCTCTGTTCCTGCCACAGCTATTATCTTAAAGTGTCCTCAGAAGACAAAGCTTGGCTATTTACCCTGTTTCCATTGTTATTTTTATTCCCAAGTGCAAATGGGAGGCTGATTGTAAATACTTAACCTNAAATATGTGACCTCTTGATCTTTTACTCAAAGAAGGTTTAGCCCCTCTCTGTTCCTGCCACAGCTATTATCTTAAAGTGTCCTCAGAAGACAAAGCTTGGCTATTTACCCTGTTTCCATTGTTATTTTTATTCCCAAGTGCAAATGGGAGGCTGATTGTAAATACTTAACCTGGAGCCCACCTACCTCCTGTCTCAGGAAGTGCAATCAAGAGGCTGGTTATAAATGCCTAACCCGGAGCCCATCTATCTCCTGCCTCAATTTCTGTGAGAAGCTCCATAGTATACACTGAATGAACAAGACTTTCAAGCCCTCATGATAGTCTGTATTGCCATATTGGCCGTACTTCAGCAAAACTCTCAGGGGTTTAGTCAATCATTAAAAGTCATGGCTAATCACTCACCAGGCCCTCACCTGGTGAATACATTGCCCAAGTAGTCCCAGGTGGCGGGCAACCGGTGATTGCTCTGTTTTATAATTCACAAGGGGCTATTCCTGACCATTTCCTGTAGGAGTTCACAATGTGAATCATGCAGCTGGTTGCTTAACCTAGGCAACTCTGCTCATCCCATTTCTTGAAAGTCTGGTGCTGTATTACTTCAATTAAAATGATCCAGTTTTTGTCAAAGTTCCCCCAGCTATAGAGAAATTATACCTCAAGACAATAATAAAATTTTATTAAGACTTCATACTTGTATTAATATAATTTTTAAAGAAAATGCCTTACATAACCTAGCCATTACCTATCGAGGAATATGATATAGGGAGGGAAGCGGGGTAGACTATATTAGCTTAGAGTTGAAATAGTTTATGATGCGATTCACAGAAAGCATTACAAAGTCAGATTCTGGCATTTAAGTACTTTCCACTAGAAAATATATATTTTTTATTTCCCTGACACTAAGGTTACATAATAGTAGAATTTGATCATCTCTGTCTTATTTTCTTCTCTTTTTCATATTAAAAAAAGCTACTTCAAGATATATCTGCCTCTGAAAGATTAAAAAGAGAAAATCCAGGCTTCAGAGTGTTATTAAAGCATGCATTTTGACCTCTCAAAATCTGACCCTTTAGAGATTGACTATTCTGGTCCTTCTCTCTGTGTTTCAATGGGCATAATCGAAATTATACCAGAAGAATGAGAATCTGTCCTATTTTTTAGAAGCCTGGAAAAGAAATTTCCATCAGTAACTCATTTTAGTATACACTACAAGGCTATGGTTTTTCCTGTGGTCATGTATGGATGTGAGAGTTGGACTGTGAAGAAGGCTGAGCACCGAAGAACTGATGCTTTTGAACTGTGGTGTTGGAGAAGACTCTTGAGGATTGCTTGGACTGTAAGGAGATCCAACCAGTCCATTCTGAAGGAGATCAGTCCTGGGATTTCTTTGGAAGGAATGATGCTGAGGCTGAAGCTCTGGTACTTTGGCCACCTCATGCGAAGAGTTGACTCATTGGAAAAGACTCTGATGCTGGGAGGGATAGGGGGCAGGGAGGAGAAGGGGATGACAGAGGATGAGATGGCTGGATGGCATCACTGACTCGATGGACATGAGTCTGGGTGAACTCTGGGAGTTGGTGATGGACAGGGAGGCCTGGCGTGCTGCGATTCATGGGGTCGCAAAGAGTCATACACGACTGAGCAACTGAACTGAACTGAACTGATCTCTTGGAAGGGCCTTCCAGGTGGCGCTGGTGATAAATCCGCCTGCCAATGCAGGAGACCCAGGTTTGATCCCTGGGTCACAAAGATCCCCTGGAGAAGGGAAAGGAAACCCACTCCAGTATTCTTGCTTGGGAAATCCTATGGACAGAGGAGCCTGGTGGGCTACAGTACATAGGGTCACAAAGAGTCAGACACAACTGTACACACACACACACAACTCTCTGAAACTTCTCTCATCTTCTTGAAGGACTTAATGCTTCCATGAAGCCTTTTGCTTCCTCCAAGTCTGGACAACACCATCCATAAAATCACACCTTCATTGGGATGTTTTTGGCTTCACTTAGCAGTAAGCTCAATTCAAACTGTCAGTCAGGGAACTTATTACCTCTCATAACTGCAAGCCTCAGATCATGTGGGTGCTGGACCCACGTGATTGATTTGGTGGCTCAAGAATATCCCTGGGACACAGGTCTCTCCATCTTCCCATGACTATCCTCAGAGCTTGTTCCAGTCTCAAGTTGGTAGCAAGATGAGTCCAGAGACAAAATACAGAAGTAGAAGAATGGTCACTTCTTCCTTTGTCTCTTCCTTAGAAGGAAGGAAACCTTTTCTAGAAACGCCCTAGCAGACTTCCCTTCATATTTGTTGGTCAGAACTGGCCACTCTTGAATCAGGCATTGACAAGGAGGAGGGAATATCCACAGCTGACCAATTATGGGTTGATTAAACCACAGAGGTCTCTACATCCACCTATCATTCCATCCAGCTTTCCTCTTTGGCCTCTGGTCCTCTCCCATTACCCATTTCCTCCAGTGACTGGGAAGGAAGGGCCAAGAAGAGGACAAGAGAACACAGACATAGAGACAAAGGGGTAGTTCACGTTTGTATTAAGAGTGCAACTTAAAAGTGGAGAATAGAATTTATTAAAAAGGAATCATTTCCCCCATTTATTAAGTAAAAGTTAGATCATGTGATCTGAGTTCCCACTGAACCCTGAGGTGTGATTCTGACTGATAGAAGCGTGGGCAGTGAAGTCAGAGAAGCTTGTGTGTCTTTAGGTCAATTAGTTTAATTGCGTTGAGCCTCAGGTATCTCATTTGAAAAACAGGAGTAATAACAATCGTCTTGAGTGTTGTTGTGAGCACTGGAAATATTATATAACCAGTGCTAGCATCACACCTGGTACTTTATAAATAACAGCTGTTGTTTATAATAATATTAAAAAGAAGAAATTAAAGATGCTAAAGACAGTCAGCATTAGGGACCATAGGAAACCTGAACACTTGACTGATTATCATGAGATATTAACTACCAATATTGAATAAGTCATTGTCTTAATGCATTACTTCTGTTGTCTCAACCCTTAATTGTTATCCTCCCTTTATGGATGAGCATTCAGAAGGTCCAGGATTGGTGAGTGAACAGCCTAGTCTGGAATCTGGATATGCTTTGTACGAGGGCCCGAGCTCCCAACCATACATGATACCATTTCCAGACATAAGCCCCCTTACTTGATGCCTGGGATGTGCATTCAGAACAGTTCAAACCAACATTTGCTTTGACCTGCTTTATTTATCCACTTATTTGAATCTTTTATAATTGCATGTATGTTGATAACCTGTTGTCATACACAGTCTGTAATACTGTAAAGCAATTATCCTTCTATTAAAAATAAATAAATAAAAAGATGAGTGAGGAATGCAGTTTTCCCTAAAGACCGTATGGCACGGAAGGAGAAGGGGGTTACACTGCCCACTGCACAGCCACCTACTGGAATTCTCACCCAGCCTATCAGCGCTTGAGGTTCCTCCTGCCCTGTTAGATCTGTGCAGTGTGGTAGATCGTTCTCCCTGGTGCTTCCCTACAGCCAAGCTCCCTCTCTGGGTCCCAGCTCCCTTCACCTGGTCTTTCTCACCTTCACTCTGATTACCCACCTCTTTTCTCTGCAGAGCATTTTTAATAGCTCTTCTCCACATTCTGCCTTGGATCTACATACCCAGCCCATCTTTGGAATCAACTAAAAATATGTTCCCTCATAGGAGCCCAACATCCTTAGAAAATGGATAAGGAAGAGAGATAGATAATAAATCTTTGTCTTTTGCACGTTTAATTTGCCTCAGACTATCTTGAGTTTGCGGTAGGGAATATGTAAAGAAATACCTCATGCTCTTCATCTTACATGCTGACCAGGTTTGTTCTCCAGTATTCATCCATCTCTAGCTCTGTTTAATTGTTTCATCACCGATTATCAAGATAGTCTGAGGACTAGTGGGAAATGTTCTTGAGATAATGTGTCTACAAAAAGAATGGTTTCTCCTTTGTATTACCACAGATATCCATATATCTTTAAAAAATATTTCCTCTAACTCTGTGCTCATTGTAGATTATTTGGAAAATTCAGAAAACTATCATGAAAAAACATCAAAATCATTTATAATTCTACTGTCGAGAGTGACTTTCTATCTACGTTTGGGTACATTTTCTTACAGCTTTTTCCCCCCTATTCTGTTTTTCTCTCCTGTCAGCTCCTTTAAATATTTAAGGGGTGAAATGGACAGAGGACACATAAAAAGATGCTCAACATCACTCATTATCAGGGAAATGCAAATCGAAACCACAATGAGACATCACTTCATCTTTGAGAATGATGGGGAATAGGATGGCAGTTCCTTAAAAGCTAAAAATAGAGAAAAACTCTTGTATAGTCATATACTTCTATAGCTACAATCTCCAAACTCAAGACATATAGAAGTATTAAAATATAAGAAACATAAGATATATGTTTATAATTTTTACATTTTAAGAATCTATAAGGCAAACATAGCAACACAACTTTAAACTGAGATTTATTTCTAAACAAGAAGAAAGCATAATTTTGGGCTTCCCGGATGGTTCAGCGGTAAAGAATCCACCTGCCAATCCAGGTGAGAAGATCCCTTGGTCGGGAAGATCCCCTGGGGAAGGAAATAGCAACCCACTCCTGTATTCTTGCCTGAGAAATCATGGACAGAAGAGCCTGGCAGTCTACAGTCCATAGTGTGGCAAAGAATCAAACATGACTNTGGGCTTCCCGGATGGTTCAGCGGTAAAGAATCCACCTGCCAATCCAGGTGAGAAGATCCCTTGGTCGGGAAGATCCCCTGGGGAAGGAAATAGCAACCCACTCCTGTATTCTTGCCTGAGAAATCATGGACAGAAGAGCCTGGCAGTCTACAGTCCATAGTGTGGCAAAGAATCAAACATGACTTAGTCACTAAACAGTAACAAGCATATTTTTTTATAAAAGAGATGAAAAGTTTGAAAACCTTTTCCCCATCACTTGATTTCTGCTTGAGAGAAAAGAAATTTGCACTTTTTTCTGAGTTTTTTGTTTGTGTTTCATGGGACTTCCCTGGTGGACCAGAGGATCCTCTGCTTCAGAGGAACACTCTTCACTTCCACTGCAGCAGATGTGAGCACAATCCCCGGTCAGGGAAATTCCACATGTTTTGAGGTGCAGCCAAAAAAAGAAAAAAAAAATTGAGTACTGAATTGTTTTGTTTAAAAGGTTCACATAAACTGATCCTTTTACAAGTGATAGGGGACTACATAAGGGCATGAGTCCCTGAAGGTAGGGATCACTGGGGTTAGTCCTGGAGGCTGGTGCCCACAGACTTGAACTGGTAATTCATAAAAGTAGAGGACAATGGCCAGCAAGTGTGCAAGGGTTAACCCGTAGCACTTGTGTTGCAGGGTCTGTACATCTCCCAAGTAGTAGGCTCTGAGGCCCACAGCTGACAGGCTCTTCTTGTGGGTCAGCCCAGGGTACATTGAGGGAAATTAGGATCAGATTGAGCTGCCCTCCGAAAGTTGACATGACACCCCGTTCTCTTAAGAAAAGGCAGAAGAACAATGCCTAAGAGATATCTTTAGGTTAACTGTTTCAGGCCACAGGCCAAAATGTGGTTGACCACGGTCATGGCCAAGCGCGAAAGTTGCTCAGTCATGCCCTACTCTGCAACCCATGGACAGCAGACTGCCAGGTTCCTCTTTACACGGAATTATCCAGGCAAGAACAGTGGAGTGGATAGCCATTCCCTTCTCCAGAGGATCTTCATGACCAGGAGTTGAACCCGGGTCTCCTGCATTGCCATCAGATTCTGTATGGTCTGAGCCACCAGGAAGCCCAATGGGCAAGAGTCTTCCAGTCTAAAAAGTCAGTGCTGGCAGATGTTGAGGTTCTGTGCTGCCACTCAGAAGCAGAATGATGCACCAGGAAGCCCCACTGAGCCCAGACCTTAAGGCCAACTCCTTGGCATTTTGTTCTCTTTGAAGACATTTGCCAGTAAATAATTGTGCCTGGAAAAGTAAACACTGAATCCAAACAGCAAATTCTGCCTTTAGGACCTCTGTCAAGGTCCAGGAGACCAAGAAAATCACAGCTTTGAACCAGTGATGGCTTCTTAATCCTAACTAAAATGATGCTACTCTGGTGCTGAATCTGGTAATGAAAATCTTGCTGTTGGTGATATTCCATATTTGTGTTCTGATATTGTATAAAGGGAACAAAGAAAGATTGAGATCTTGAGTTTTAAATTAAAAAATAATAAAAATGTGGCAGTGTTGAATTTTCATGAAATCAAATAAACAAAATGAATCAAAAAATTCTATTCAGACTCATCTAGGAAAACAAATCTTTTATTTTGGCATTCTCAATTTCTTCACTGTAGACTCTAACCTCAGTTTTCATCTTAACTCCAAGTTTTTACTGTCTTCCATCCTTCTCTTTGGCCATATCAGTCTAGTCCACATTCCTTATTTATGTCTTACATTTCTGATCATGTTTATCCTGTTGCTGTCTCATCTGTCTTGTCATTGCTTCTTTCATCTTTCTACATAATTCTTAGACTATTTTTTAAGGCTTGTATCAAATATCTTCTCTTCCATTAAAATTTTACAGACCAGTCCAGTGTTTTCCATTCTCTGAACTCTAAAGGCATCTTTGGTCTAATTTCTCACATCAACTAGGCATTCACTAAGGTATTATTGAGAAGAAACTGAGAAAGGAGTAAGACAGGGCTGTGTTCTTTCACCCTGTTTGTTTAACCTATACACTGAGCACATCATGAGAAATGCTGGGCTGGGTGAGTTACAAACCAGAATCAAGATAAGCGGGAGAAATATCAACAACATCAGATATGTGGATGATACCACCCTAATGGCAGAAAGTGAAGAGGAACTAAAAAGTCTTTTGATGAGGGTGAAAGAGGAGAGTGAAAGAGCCGGCTTAAAACTAAATATTAAAGAAAACGAAGATCATGGTATCCAGCCCCATTATATCATGGCAAATAGAAAGGGGGGGGGAAATTGGAAGTAGTGACAGATTTCCTCTTCTGGAGCCCTAAAATNTCAACAACATCAGATATGTGGATGATACCACCCTAATGGCAGAAAGTGAAGAGGAACTAAAAAGTCTTTTGATGAGGGTGAAAGAGGAGAGTGAAAGAGCCGGCTTAAAACTAAATATTAAAGAAAACGAAGATCATGGTATCCAGCCCCATTATATCATGGCAAATAGAAAGGGGGGGGGAAATTGGAAGTAGTGACAGATTTCCTCTTCTGGAGCCCTAAAATCACTGTGGATGGTGACCGCAGCCATGAAATCAGAAGACGATTGCTTCTTGGCAGGAAAACTATAACAAACCTAGACAGTGTGTTGAAAAGCTGAGACANAGAGGAGAGTGAAAGAGCCGGCTTAAAACTAAATATTAAAGAAAACGAAGATCATGGTATCCAGCCCCATTATATCATGGCAAATAGAAAGGGGGGGGGAAATTGGAAGTAGTGACAGATTTCCTCTTCTGGAGCCCTAAAATCACTGTGGATGGTGACCGCAGCCATGAAATCAGAAGACGATTGCTTCTTGGCAGGAAAACTATAACAAACCTAGACAGTGTGTTGAAAAGCTGAGACATTGCCAACAAAGGTCCTTATACTTAAGGCTATGGTCTTCCCAGTGGTTGTGAATGGTTGTGAAACTGGACTGTGAAGAAGGCAGAATGCCAAAGAATTGATGCCTTTGAACTGTGGTGCTGGAGAAGACTCCTGAGAGTCCCTTGGACAGCAAGGAGATCAAACCAGTCAATCTTAAGGGAAATGTACCCTGAGTACTCATTGGAAGGACTGATGCTGAAGCTGAAGCTCCAGTATTTTGGTCGTCTGATGCAAGCAGCCAATTCACTGGAAAAGTCCGTGATGCTGGGAAAGATTGAAGGTGGGAGGAGAAGGGGATGACAGAGGATGAGATGGTTGGATGGCATCACCAACTTAATGGACATGAGTTTGAGTAGGCTCTGGGAGTTGGTGATGGACAGGGAAGCCTGGCGTGCTGGAATCCATGGGGTCACAAAGAGTTGGACACAACTGGGAAACTGAACAACAACAACAAGAAAGCTGTTATTTATTTTTGGTATGATTACTTAACATTTGACATGTATATACACTACTTTTTCAAACAGATTGTAAACATTTTAAAGGTCTATGCTCTATCCTTTGATCTCCTTGTCTCATTCTACCCTTTGGGGGCTACCTCCTTGTCTCTCAGCAGGTGGTATAGCACTTTGTAACAAGTAACTAATCAGTAAGTACTTAATGGATTGATTGATCCATTGATTAAAGGATCCATTGCAGGCGACCATACTATACTCTGACCATCTTGCGGCAACAATTTATCTAAGGGAAGGAGTGCTGTGTTCAAGCCAGTGTAAACCTGGTGACTGATGGGGTGGTGATTCATTTTTGCTTTGCACTAGATATGAAATCGGCAGGAGTTATACCAGCCCAAGAAACTCTGATAATATATATGCCATCACATGAGATGGTCAGGGTGATCCATTTCTAGTGACATTTCTACAAATTTGGGCAATTTTCTCTATATCAGGCTTTAAAGTCCCATTCTTATGATTAAATGGAGCTCATTAAATATATTTCATGAGTGTCAGTCAAGGGTAAAAGCACCCAGAACCAATATTGATACATAGCAGGTGCTCAACAATCTTTCCTTCCACACTGGTTTTGGGCGGTAAACATTCTGGTTATTTGCCAAGATGGTCCCTTCTTCCTCACTTCCCCAGTCCTGCCTCACTATTTGCACAAGGTGAGCTTTTGCTTGTTGATGATTGTTCCTTATATTTGTATAGTGCTTACGGTATATAAAGCAACTTCAGGTACATAATTTCATTTGGGTGTCACATGACTCCAACCAGATATTATCTTTAAGATATATCTTTAATCCCCAATTTTATATCCTCACTGAAGTGATGTGAAAGGAGCTCAGTCGTGTCCAACTCTTTCTGACCCCATGGACTATACAGTTCGTGGAATTCTCCAGGCCAGAATACTGGAGTGGGTAGCCTTTCCCTTCTCCAGGGGATCTTCCCAACCCAGGNTTTTTTAATGTTTTTACCCATGGATACCAAATTGTTTTAGCACATTTCTTGACAATGGTATCTTTCCTCCATTAAATTGCTTTCGCATCTCTGTTAAAATTCAAGTAGCCAAAACTTGCCTGGTGGTCCAGTGGTTAAGAATCTACCCTGCAATGCAAGGGATGCAGGTTCAATCCCTGGTCTGGGAACTAAGATCCCACATGCTGCAGAGCAACTAAGCTCGTGTGCTGCCACTAGAGAGTCTGCATGCCACAACTGACACGTGATGCAGCCAAATAAATACTTTTGAAACAATTAGGTAGCCATACCTATGTGGAGTGATTTCTCGGTTCTGTTTATTCCATTGATCAGTGTGTCTATTCTTTTAATAATATCACCCAGTTTCGATTACCATAGATATATAACAAGCCTTAAAATCAGGTAGACTGATTCTTCTCATTATATTCTTTTTTTTTTTCAGCATTATTTTCACTTTTCTAGTTCCTTTGCCTCTCCATGCGAACTTTAGAATACTCTTGCTAAATCTGAAAAAAAAAAAAATTTTGCTGGAATTTTGATAGGAATAGTATTCAGTTATATATAAACTTGGAAAATTGGACATCTTTAGTATGCTGGGTCTTCCAATCAAGAAACAGGGAATATGTGACATTCATTTTTATCTGCTTTCATCAGTGTTGTGCAGTTTTTAGCATTCAGGTCCTGTAGGTATATATTTTTAGATTTACGTGTTAAGTATTTCACTTTTTTTTTTTTTTGAGCAATTGTAAATGATTCTGTGCTTTGAATTTCAGTTTCCAGATGCTCATTACTAGTATATACGTGAAATGCAATTGATTTTTGCATGTTGATCATGTATCCTGTGAACTTGCTGAATTTGTAAGTTTCTGAGATTTTTGTAAATTCCTTGAGTTTTTTTAAATGTAGAATATCATGTCATTGACAAATAGGGGAGGTTTCATCTCTTCCTTTCTCATCTGTATGCATTTCATTTCCTTGCCTTGCCTTATTGCACTGGCCAGAGTTTTCAACATTATGTTGAATAGTGGTGGTAAGAATGGCCATTTTTGCTTTATTTTTGATTGTAGGAAGAAAACATTCATTCTTTTGTCATTAAGTATAATGCTAGCCATAGATTTTTTGGGGGGAGGGTAGATGTTCTTTATTAAGGGCAGGAGGTTTCCCTCTTTTGCTAGTTTCATAAAAGTTTTTATCATGAAAGGCTATTTAATTTTTCAAATGCTTTTTCTGCCTCTATTGGTAAGATCATGTGATTTTTCCTCCTTATACTCTTAATATGATGAGTCGCATTGATTGATTTTTGAGTATTTAACCATCCTTGCAGTCCCTGAGAGAAACCCACCTTGGGTATGGTATAAAATTCTTTTCATATATTGCTGAATTTAACTTGCTAAGATTTTGTTAAGAATTCTTGCCTTTATTTTCATGAGGGATACTGGCCTGTGGTTTTCTTTCTCTCTGTTTTTATACTGTCTCTGTTGGTTTTGGTATCATGTTAACATTTGCTTCATAAAGTGAATTGGAAAATATTTCATTCTCTTTCAGTTTCTACGTAAGACTATAGAATTCATCTTGATTCTTCTTTAAATATTTCATAGAATTCTCCAATAAAACAGTCTGAGACCAGAGTTTTCCTTTTTGAAGAATTTTAGTATTACTGATTCAATTTCCTTCGTAGTCATAAGGCTATTCAAATTATCTGTTTCATACAATGTGAGTGGTGGTAGTTGATGTTTTTGAGGAACTGATCTACTTACCTAAGCAGTCAGATTTATTATACATGTAGATTTATTCACAGTGTTCTCTTATCTTTTTGATGTTGACAGGGTCTGTAGCAATATCCGGTTTCACTCCTGATATTGGTACTTTGTGTCTTTTTCTTTTTATTTTTATCAGTCTCCCTAGAGGTTTGTCAATTTCATTGATCTTTCCAAAGAACCAGCTTCTCTTTCACTGACTCTCTGTACTTTTTGTTTTCAACTACAGTGATTTCTGCTATCTTTATTATTTCTTCTTCTTTCCTTTTTATTTTGTCCTTGAAAGTGTGACATCACTCTAAGTCAGTATCTCAAAGGACAGGTACCTTTGATTTGTGACTGGGTAATTGGCAGGTCTGGAAAACTAAAAAATACAGAAACTGAGGGGGACAAAGCCCTTTAGGTAAAAAATCAAGTCCTTCTGAGCAATTCATTCAGAGCATTAACAAATCTCTATGGAAAGGGAGTTGCTTTTGAGTCATGTGTTTTGGCCCTGAGCCCATATTTTATTTTCTCAGATGCCAAGGAGCACAGTATGAAGACTGAGGACTTCCCTGGTGGTCTAGTGAGTAAGAATCTGTGTTCGAACCCTGCTCCCAGAAGACCCCACATGCCAAGAGGCAACTAAGGCCCTGCCCCACGACTACTGAAGCCCGTGTTCTAGAGTGTGTGCTCTGCAACAGGAGAAGCCACGGCAATGAGAAGCCATTGCACCACAGCAAGGGAGTGGCCCCTGTTCTCCAACAGGGAAAGTCCATGCACAGCAACAAGGACCCAGCATAGCCCATAAACGAATAAATAGGTGTTCAAACATATGAAAACAGAATGAAGGAAAGAAACCGAACGGTTCCATGTGATACTGTGACATACTCATTCCGCATGGCACTTTGCAAGCTGTGAGTGTCTTCTCTTTGAGTGCCAGAAGGATGGTACAGGTGGAGGAATGGGAGCTTCAATTCAATCAACCAACTATAGTATCTATAGGACCCAGAGATAAACCTTGTGCAGAATTAAGGAAAAAAAAACTCTAAAAGTTGCTGGGAGGTGCTTACCCTTAGTGAGCTTTTGGTCTTAAGGCATAAAAATCCTGTGCTCTAAAATGGTGAGTCCAGCTCCCCAAATAACAGCTCCAAGCTTTCTCTGATTCACCACTGAATAAGAAATGCTCCTTGGCAGATAAATGGAGCAGTTAGAACAAGTCAGCTCTCCTGGATCCTGCAGGGAGGGGACTTGTGGAACACCTAATCAGGACTGGGAGACACTGTTAGTGAACACCTGTCACTCTCCTGTCAGCTGGGGCTGGAATGTGGCTGTCACTGCATTTCCGTTAGCGTTACCATTCAGAAAGCTCCGACAGAGCTAGCAAGGAGGAGGAATGGCTCAGCATCACGACAAAATTTGTTAGCACTTGGACAACTAGACACGGCTCCCCAGGGGACCTTCCACTGCTTCGCCAAGCTCTCCTCCCACGCTACGACCTGGCTGCCTCTTGCAGCCCTCTCTCCTCCTGGAAACATCGACTCTGTTGTGTCTGGGTCCCCAGGCAGCTTGCAAGGATTTGTGACACCCAGGGGCACGCTTTGCAGCATTGTCCTTAGAAACATTACACTAGAGATCTGTCCTTCATTTTACATGTAATCCTGTTCTTAGCTCACAAAATAGAGACCCGAAAATGTCAACCATTGAATATAAAATGAGGTTTTCTAAAGTAGATTCTAAAATTGACAATGGAAAATTTAAGCTCAATATTAAGGAAGAGCCAGTGTTTCGTATTTATTAGCAATTAGATCTTTCAGATTCTTTATTCCAAATTATGCTATGCTGTGAGGAGTGTAAGAAAGATGTCCTTGGTCTGAACCAGGAGCATGAAAATGTACACCCCCAGGGAATTTGCAGAGAGTGTTTGACTGCCTAGAGTCAGTGGGAAAGGTAAGGTTTCATATACTTCAGTAATATCCTAGAGCAAAATAACAGCTGCTCCTCTGTGCTTGCCATGTGTCAGGCACAGACACAGGCATTATCATCCCCACTCTCAGGATTATGAAGCTGAGAGCTAGAAAGCTTAGGTGACCTGCCCAGTGTTAATCAGGGAGTGCATGTTTAAGCCCGAATGAATCCCTAATATATCCACTACCCCTTGCTAGAATTTAAAGCTAAATGAATAAGGGCAAGGAATCCAATTATCAATTTATTCTACGGATTGTTACTTATAGCCCTATGATCGTGCCACAGCTTTACCTGAGAACTTTAACTAAATGTGGCCTGCTCCAGAGTGGTACAAATCTACAATAAATTTGATTTCTAGACTTTATTTTCTCAGGCTCCAAAATCACTGTAGATGGTGATTGCAGCCTTGAAATTAAAAGACACTTTCTCCTTGGAAGGAAAGCTATGCCAAATCCGGATAGCATATTAAAAGGCAGAGACATCACTTTGCTGACAAAGGACTGTATAGCCAAAGCTATGTTTTTTCCAGTAATCATGTATGGATATGAAAGCTGGTCTATAAAGAAGGCTGAGCGTTGAAGAATCGATGCTTTTGAACTGTGGTGATGGAGATTCTTGAGAGTCCCTTGGACAGCATGGAAATCAAACCAGTCAATCCTAAAGGAAATCAACTCTGACGGTTCTTTGGAAGGACTGATGTTGAAGCTGAAGCTCCAGTACTTTGGCCTCCTGATGTGAAGAGCAGACTCACTGGAAAAGACCCTGATGCTGGGAAAAATTGAAGGCAAAAGAGAAGGGGGCAGCAGAGGATGAGATGGTTAGATAGCATCACCTCCTCAATGGACATGAATTTGAGCAAACTCTGGGAGAGAGTGGCGGAGAGAGGAGTCTGATGGGCTGCAGTCTATGAGGTTGCAAAGAGTTGGAGACAACTTAGCAACTGAACAACAAATACTCTACCTAATACAATATGTTGAAACTTCCAAAGCACAAAAACATGTTTCAAAATGTTAGGCTGGTTTCCTCTTCCTAACATCACCTGAAAAAAATGCACAACCTAAAAGCTGAGGATTGTTTTATTTGGCGGACAAAACTGAGGACGTAGGTTGGTACACAGCCTCTCAAATCACTCTGAAAGACTGTTCTGAAGAGGTAAGAGAGGAGCCAGGATATATAGCTTTTGCAGACATCAAAATGTTACTGTTAATTAAAGGAAACTAGACATCTCACCTTAATGAATTCAGTGCTGTTGCTGTGATTAGTTGATAAGTCATGTCTGATTTTTTGTGGTCCCATGGACTATAGTCCTCCAGGCTCCTCCACCCTTGGAATTCTCCAGGCAAGAGAATACTGGAGTGGGTTGCCATTTCCTTTTTCAGGGGATCTTCCCGACCCAGAGATTGAACCTGAGTCTCCTGCATTGGCAGGCAGATTCTTTACTACAGAGCCACCAGTGAAACTACAAAAGTCTGGACTCATTGTGATCATTCCTTTGATATGCACCTTTACTATGCAGGGCCAGTATCATGTGCTTTCTTATCCTGAGTCTCCTCAGGGTGTGCCTTTTGGGGGAGCGGTGGCTGCAGTGGCTGATGGCTTGATCAGGCTCCTATTTCTCTCTTGAGCTCCCTTGGGGCTCACCATGGAGAGAGGAGCTACAATGTGATGACTTGCAGGGGGCATCATCTTTTGTTTACTGATATGAGAGGTGACATTTTTTCATTGACACTAAAGATGATCTACTTAGAGCTTAAATATTCATGTCTATTGGGAGCTCAACATTAGTCCTCAACTGAATGAAATCCAAGAGACACTGGAACGCACTGTTTTTCTAGGTGAGTGAGCCAGCAGACATCCAGGTCCATGTGTCATAAGATGATACCCTCCCCCTGGCTCATGAGCTTGTTTTACATCATCCACTAGGATCTTAGAGAGTCTACTTGTACTGGCCAAGTTTCCTCCATCACTGGCATGAATATTGACAGATAAAAATGTGTAAATAGAACAAGACATATTCTGATTTAGAAGGTAGAACAGAGTGAAACAAAGTGAGTGTAAAGATCCCTACAATAATTAGTATCATAGTCTTTGAAATGGATTGAGGGGCATCTCCAGGGAGAGTGAATTAATAACAGTTCCTCTTTATAGGAGTGAATAATAAGAATAATTAAGAAAATGAATGTGCTGCATGGAGTTCTTTTTTGCCAGTGGACACACAACACTGGGTGATTCACTGGCTGCTGGAACAGGATTCTGTACCCTGGATCAATTGTGTGCTTTCTGATGACACTTTAATAAAAGAACAAGTGGGCCCAGAGTGACGGCTGATGACGGAAGGCACAGGCACAAAGTAGAACTGCCATTGTCTGGAGCGAAACAAAAATTAGACCTTTGAAAACCTTAAAGCCCAAGAGCTAACGTGTTGTCAACAAAAGGCAGAAGGTTTCCAATCAAATGCATAGGTTATACATGTCAGGAGCTCATAAAATGTGCATTTCTGACTGAGGCTGAAAGAGTCAATATATATAGGGTAACAGATGGAGGACAGATAACCATAAAAATCGCAAATGCTGTGAGATTCATAAAGGCACATGTGGCCTGTGGACTCAGACCTGCATGTGGACCCAGAGGCCTTTCAGAGAGGGACTTTGCCTCTCCAAGTCCTAGCCTCCTTGCCTCAAAAATGACCTTCATGCTGTTGAAAGAGGCTCCTTGGAGAAGTTCCTTTCTACTGAATCACCTGCACAAAGGTGAATATTCTTGGGATTAATGGGACTGATTTACATGGTTAATTCTATCAAATGGCTTTAAAGTTAATCCACAGAAAGATGGAAAGGAGCAATGCCACATAGTAATAACAGCTCTTTGTGATGTTCTTTTTCTCGTCATTTAAGTGAAGGTACAAACCAGGACACAAAACTTTCGTCATAGATGGAAGGAGAAAGAGAGACGCTTGTCATTCTGCTGTAATTCATGTACAAAAAAGAAAACGAAATCTTCCCCCTCGTGGTTTCCCTAGCTAGCCCGCGCCTTTGGGTCTCATCTGCAGCCAGCCTACAGGGGAGGGCAGCGACCTGTGGCACTGTNGGCTGATGACGGAAGGCACAGGCACAAAGTAGAACTGCCATTGTCTGGAGCGAAACAAAAATTAGACCTTTGAAAACCTTAAAGCCCAAGAGCTAACGTGTTGTCAACAAAAGGCAGAAGGTTTCCAATCAAATGCATAGGTTATACATGTCAGGAGCTCATAAAATGTGCATTTCTGACTGAGGCTGAAAGAGTCAATATATATAGGGTAACAGATGGAGGACAGATAACCATAAAAATCGCAAATGCTGTGAGATTCATAAAGGCACATGTGGCCTGTGGACTCAGACCTGCATGTGGACCCAGAGGCCTTTCAGAGAGGGACTTTGCCTCTCCAAGTCCTAGCCTCCTTGCCTCAAAAATGACCTTCATGCTGTTGAAAGAGGCTCCTTGGAGAAGTTCCTTTCTACTGAATCACCTGCACAAAGGTGAATATTCTTGGGATTAATGGGACTGATTTACATGGTTAATTCTATCAAATGGCTTTAAAGTTAATCCACAGAAAGATGGAAAGGAGCAATGCCACATAGTAATAACAGCTCTTTGTGATGTTCTTTTTCTCGTCATTTAAGTGAAGGTACAAACCAGGACACAAAACTTTCGTCATAGATGGAAGGAGAAAGAGAGACGCTTGTCATTCTGCTGTAATTCATGTACAAAAAAGAAAACGAAATCTTCCCCCTCGTGGTTTCCCTAGCTAGCCCGCGCCTTTGGGTCTCATCTGCAGCCAGCCTACAGGGGAGGGCAGCGACCTGTGGCACTGTGGCCTTCTCGCCATCCCATGGAGCTGCACACCCTGTCTGAGGTTGATCCAAACCCTCAGACGCCCCCCAGGAGGGCAAAGCAAATCCAAACAGAATCCTCCCAACTCAACAATTGCCCTTTCTCTTTCCCTTTGAAATTCTTATCTATAAGTAGCAAGGATGTCCTTCAAGCTAAATACAAACTAAGGCATTGAGGTAAATTATGATTATGTAATAAGTAAAAACAGACATATATTTTAAATAGTTCCAACATATATATTTCATATCATTTTGTGCCCAGTTTGAGGCACAAAATAAGATCACATTTATTTTAATGTTGACAATGAAAAAATGCTCCCAGACTGACAGACCTTTCTCCCAGGGCCCCCTTCCCCAAATGATTTTTAGGATGTAATGTTCCTTCACTCTATCGAGAGACACAGTTTCTGGTCCTCTTCCAGCCTTCTCACATCTTCTCTGAAATTGCCCTTCAAGGTTGTTTTCTGCCCCATAATCATTCATTCCAAGTGTCAATATAGTCCCCTCTCTTAACATTCCCAAGCAGAAATAGGTCTGGTCAGTGCTATTAAAAACTCTTTACTGAATGTTGAAGAATGTTCATTCTTGGGCCGTCTGGCTGAAAAACCTTGGGGTTTGTGCCTCAGTCCTGGGAGGCTCCACATGACTCATCCTACACCAGTGAGAAGTCTCTGGAATCAGAGCCCCTCACCCATTTGCTCCTTGCTTCCAGTCCAAGGTGAATATCATCTTAGCACGCTAATGTTCCTTAAGGAGAAATTCCTCTTCTGCTCCCCTCCCCTCGAAATGCACATGACAGATGGTTTTGCATGACCCAGTCAAGTCTAATGCATGGTTATAGGTCTTCTGATTAAAGATAGTGGGTTGAATACACATGCTTATTTCCCCCCTGAGAGTCCACTAAAGAGACATAAAGAAGTCAGTTCAATTCAGTAAGGTCAGTTGCTCAGTCGTGTCCAACTCTTTGCGACCCCATGAGCTGCAGCAGGCCAGGCCTCCCTGTCCATCACCATCTCCCAGAGTTCACTCAAACTCACGTCCATCGAGTCGGTGATGCCATCCAACCATCTCATCCTCTGTTGTCCTCTTCTCCTCCTGCCCTCAATCTTTCCCAGCATCAGGGTCTTTTCCAATGAGTCAGCTCTTTCCATCAGGTGGCCAAAGTACTGGAGTTTCAGCTTCAGCATCAGACCTTCCAATGAACACCCAGGACTGATCTCCTAATGTCAAGTCTCCAGTAACAAAGAGAATGAGTGGCAGCCTCAGTAGAAAAAGCTATGTGAACAAAATCCTAAAAGATGTAACCAGAGGACGTAAAATGGATTGAGGAAGCCATCATTTTGGATTGTTGTGAAGAAGCATGTAGGCAATTTGCTACACAAAGCCTCAGAGAAGGGTCGAGTTGGAGTTGCTGGATGTAGTGGAGAGCAGGAACGAAGCTTGGAACTCAAAACGGGGTATAGAAGGGTCAAACCTTGCTTTCTCCCTGACTCACTCCCAGTATTTATACAATCAATGATAACAGTTAGGTATCTCATCCAGGCTGGAGACTGGTGTTTCTTCTGGGGGAAACTGAACGGTTCTTGGGGAAAGACATGCATTCTAGCACTGCAGAAAAGATGATTTCTCACTTGATAACTAAAGCAGATTTCAGCAACTCATGAACCCTTTCCCACATATATACAGCTCCAAATTAGCTTTTCACTGCCTCACTCTGAAACATGAACAGCCAAACAAGGACCCACCACACATTAAAGGCACCCTCCAATGGGGATGAGATGGGGTATGTGGGCCCAAAGGAAACAGTGAAACTACAAGGAGAAGAAGAGAAGTTTTAAGAAAGGAACTACAGGGCTTCCCTGGTGGTCTAGTGATTAAGGATCCACCTGTCAATGCAGAGGACACAGGCTCGATCCCTGGTCCAGGAATCCCAGTGCTGCAGAGCAACTAAGCCTGCATGCCAATTGCTGAGCCTCTAGTTCATCCAGAGCTCAGGAGCTGCAAATACTGTGCCTCTGTGCCTAGAACCTGTGGTCTGCAACAAGAGAGGCTACCACAATGAGAAGCACGCACACGTCAACTTCAAGCGGAGATCAAATTTCAAAAGGAGATACAACCAGTCAGCCCTAAAGGAAATCAGTCCTGAATACTCATTGGAAGGACTGATGCTGAAGCTGAAACTCCAATCCTTTGGCCGCCTGACGCAAAGAACTGACTCACTGGAAAAGACCCTGGTGCTGGGGAAGATTGAAGGTGGGAGGAGAAGGGGAAGACAGAGGATGAGATGGTTGGATGGCATCATCAGCCTGATGGACATGAGTTTGAGCCAGCTCCGGGAGTTGGTGATGGACAGGGAAGCCTGGTGTGCTACAGTCCATGAAGGTGCAAACAACTGGACATGGAGTGACTGAACTGATCGAATCATCAATTTCATCTGCCCATTGCCTTTTTTACGAATACAGTCTGCACAATGAAAAATAAGAATTGTAGGACTAGAAAAGCTCCTTCTCTCACAGACATTGGAAATAGTTGCCAGAAATGAAATGATGGAAAACAGTAGAAATAAATTCCACCTGGCATACTCTGATGCTTTATAGCCTGCAAAGCTCTTATCTATCTCACATTATCCCATAACCCTATAAAGTAGAATGTTTTTCCAGCTGTCCCTTCACTCCAAGCCAATGTTGAACCTACTAGGAAATGTAAAGATGGAATGAGGTAACACATGCAAAGATCTTCTCGAGCCTGCTATATCAGTGCTCAGTAAGATAGAGCTGTTATAGTGAAGATTAGGAGCTGGAAGAAATTGAAAGGAAGCAAAGTTTACCTTTTGTCATCATAATTCCTCCTTTTTGTGCTTACCTGCTTTTCTCCATCCTTTGCACGCCAATGCATCTACATGTCTAGCTCCCAAGTGCCTAGAGTGCCTTAGGTCTTTAATATAATGTGAGAATGATTGATCTTGGAGACCCCAAGGATTGTTTCAGAATCCCGTAAGAGTCTTCAAAATAGGAAATTTCTATCTTTTTGGCAAACTGAATGGTATAAATGTAAATTACATTTATTAAAGTCTTCAGAGAAGGTTGGGGTCTCTCTCAGTGTTTGATTGTACACACAGGCAGGTGGTTGTCTGTTAAGTTGTCACAAATAACTTGCCACAAGATCTGCTAAATGGAAGCAGAATCACACTCTTCCGAACTGCAAAAACATGCACTGAGGATTGGGATAAGAAAAGGGCTTTCCCAAGAGAGATAACCACTGACCTGTAGAATAAACCTCAACTTCTTAAAGAGAGAAAACAGCTTTTAACCTCTTCTGCAGAAAACTCCACCTCTTAGTCAGGCATCCAGCAAATTTCCTAGGTTGAATAGATCATTTCTAGAGTGAGGTAGTAGGTCCCTTGCGGAACATTGATAAAGTATAAACCTGGTTCCCATTCAGAGACTGCACAGTGTATGGTGTCAGGCCGGTGGTGTGCTAGTGGTGATGATAACAGTGGTGTGTGTGTGTGTATGTGTGTGTGTGTGTGTGTGAATCCGCCAGAGATACCAGAAGAGCAAGATAGCAGAATATTTACCTATAAAACTTGACTCTAAAAATTTTTTTAAAACCTCTGTTTTCTTGAATATTATTAAAACCATTTCTAGCCAGAGAGTGCTGTTTCACTTTGATTTTACAGGAAATAAACTCAGCATCCCGTTGAGTGGCATGATCATGCAGTGCTGTGCGATAAGAATTAACCATCTGCTGAACATCAAAGCAAGAATTGTTACTGCCCAGATCCTGAGATAGAACTTCCTGTGGAGTCAGACGATTTCTGAAGAATTTCTATGGTGAGAATTAACTCTAAATGGCCCATCTGGCTCCCTGATCCAAATTAACACTGCCTCAGCCATAGTAATCAAACCCTGGGAGTAAAAGAGGTCTAAGTAAAGCCCCAGCAGCCACCTGACGGCCGTGGCTCTGAGTACTGCAGTCTGTGATTCTGTCCTGCATAAGATGCGCTTTGTCAGTGGCTATATGTTAATGAAAGGAAAGTGTACACTGTGTGCAGATAATCTAATTTTATGCTGAGAAAATCTAAAAGAATTCACTAAAAATTTAGAATAAAGTGACAAAGTACACTAAAATCAGCACGTAAAATTGTGATGAGAAAAATGGTGCCGTCCCGGCTTAGTCCTGATTCAGGTCTAATGACAAGATGCCATCAGCCATAGCCCAGGGACAGCCTGACCTGTGAGCTCCCTGGTAAACTCTCAAGGTTTGAGGGGAGAATCCATAATCAGTTCATTTCTTTCCTTTGATAACCCCTCATCTGCCTACTTAAGAACAGAGTGTCCAGACTGACTTTTATTTTTGTTAGAAACAGGCTAATCAGTTTACAAAAATGTGCAAACAAAATTCATTCTCCCAGACTGTCATCAGTATTCTTTCTCTCCTTTCTCCTGTAAATTCTTGTTTTTGCCTTCTTCCTTGACAATAGTCTATGGATTATTCCTCCCCCTATGAATACATTTGCATGCATGCAACAAACTGAACATTATTCCATAACAATAATCACTTGGAAAACACTGTTTTAAAAGAGAGAACAGACTTGCAGTTGTCATGGAGGAGTGAGGGAGGGAGAGGAATGGATTGGGAGTTTGGGGTTGGTAGTTGCAAACTATTACATTTAAAATGGTTAAACAACAAGGTCTTAATTTATAGCTCAGGGAACTATATTCAATATCCTGTGATAAATCATAATGGAAACATATGAAAAGGAATGTATATATTTGTATAACTGAGTCACTTTGCTGTATAGCACAAATTGGCACTACACTGTAAATCAACTGTATGTCAATAAAAGGAGAGAAAGAGAGAGATCACATTGGGAAAAAGAATCAATCAAAATTGAAACCTTCAACCTGGCATCAATTTTAACAAAAGAGAATATCTTTTTAAACCAATGTACATGTTTATGTTTTATTGCTAGGTAACAAACCACTCCAGAACTCGGTGACTTAAAATAACCACAATTTTATTTGTTCATGGTTTTGTGGGTTGTGGCACCCTGAGGGTGGTTCTTCTGCTATCTTACTTGGGGTTCCTCACGCTGTTGCAGTCAAGGGATGGCTGGAGCCAGAACATTTAAAGTGGCTATTCTCTCAGGTCTGGAAAGTTGGTGAGGACAGTTGGAAACCTGGGAATTCTGTCTCTCTCTTTTGTGGCTTTCTCTATATGACTAGTTTGGGCTGTTTGTCATGACGAAAAGGTCTTCAGGAGCAAGGATTTACCGATTCTCTACTAGCAACATGCTTGCTGCTCTCTGAACAAAATCAGGGCAGGTGGGGCCTATATAACCATGGATGGGTTGCACTTGCATTTGAAGGAGGGGGCACAAAAGCAAAAGTCTGCCACGTTGACTGTTTCTGCTCATTCTTCAGCAGCACCTCTTCTGTAGTTGCTATTTTTTTTTTTTTTACCAAACTGTAAGTGCCTTGGGTTACAGTCTTACGTAAGTATCCTCAGAACCCGACATAGCACCCAGTCAGTGTGTAAATACCCACTGGATGGACCAGTGATGGGTGAACAGGTTGAGTGATGTACGCCAAATCCTTGCTGGGAGCGCTACAGATGGAAGCCACATGACATCAATTCCTACCCTGATTTCCCCAATACCCACACTACATCCTTCCCCTGCCAGGTGTGAGGGGTGGAAGAAACACAGGAAGAAGTGCCTTCTGCTAAGCTCTGTCTGCTTTTGTCAGAGCTTCACAAGTCTCTGGATCATACCTCTCCTTGCTGCTTTTAAGGAATAATAAAATCCTGCAAGCTATTTGGTCCAGAGTGGTTTTGTACAGAAATTTTTAATGAGACCAGTTAAGAAAAGAATTCTAACATTAGCCTTGAAATTCATGGGTATAAGTGAGGGGTTAGAAAAGGGAGGCACAGGGCAGGTGGTGCTGGCCAGGCTGAGAGGACCAAGCCTGCTACAGTGTGATCACTGGCAGATGAAATGCTTTACCAGACGTGATTGTACTTAGAAGCAGCCTGGTAAGTCCAGCCAAGGGAACACTCTTTAAGTATGGTATTAGATCCTTTTGAAAGGTTGCTACAGTTTAGTTAGAAGGATGAACAGGCATCAGGAACCCAGGTTTGAGTGTCGGCTCTGAAGTGTCCTTATTTGCCCTTGAGGTGTGGGTTGTCATTCTGTTCAGGGCCAATGAGACAAGCAGGTCTGGCTGTGTCAGGAGGTCTACCCTATGCTCTTGTGTTAGGGGCCAGGGAGACATCTGGAGGGCTGGGGTGAGGTGACTGTCCTGACCACAGCCAGACCACCTCTGCTTTACCTCTCTTTTATGTTCTTACGTGTTCTGCATAATAGGTTGGAGCAAAAGGTTCTATTACTGAAAAGCATTATTTTTTTAAAAAAATTCCTTTATCTCTGAAATTGTGTGCTTCTTCTCCAAATCCTCAGACCACTTCAAATGATCAATTAATTTATAGTTTTATGTTACTTTTCTTTCTGGAAGTAGAAAAACTACATAAAGAAATTATGTTAGAAAAGCAATCGTATGTTTATTTTGATATCTATACCAACGGTTAGTTGGGTGCTAACCCAATTTCTGGTCTCAAAAATGAAAAATCAGTTTGCAAACAACCCTTTATAAACCTGTGATAGTTTCTTTCCAAATTACCCCTAATTTCAGAGCCTTTGGAGTCTGAAGACAATATACAATTTGGTGTTTTGTATTCTCACGTGTTCTCCACTTTCCAACATTTTGGTTCCCTGGTCTTATTACAGAGAAGATTTTTGGTGCTTAGAGGGCAGTCTTCAGAAGTATATGTCATTTGCTAATTGTCAGGGTTCTCTCTTGGCTGTTGTTTTAGACGTGCTTTCATTTAGTCAATTAACACTGAGCAAGAGCCCACTATATATGTTCTAGGTACTGGGGATTCAGTGGAGTATGAGACAGAGTCCCCACCCTCACATCAGCAGGAGAGGGAGACAGTAAATGTATAAGTGAATAAATCAGGTGCTTTCAGATAGTGGCAAGTGCTACAAAGGAAACCCAGCAAAATAAAAGGAAGGAGATTTCTAATCATAGGACTGTAGAGTGATCAGGGATGGCTCTCTGAAGAGGTGTTATTTTTTTAGCAGGAAGATGAGAATGAATGCGACATTTAAAGAGCTGGGGGCATAGGAAGGGCCTGCTGATGGGGATGAGGTGTGAGGAGGATGTTCCACAAAGAGGAAACAACAGGTGCAAAGCCTGGAGAGAGAACAGAACTTTATATTTTTTGAAGGACACAAAGAGGGCCAAGATGACTGGAGATGATTGAAGAAGAATCAGAATGGTGGAAGATGAAGTCAGAGATCATGCAGGGACCTGAAGGACGTGGAAAGAGGTCTGGATTTTATTCCAAGTCCAGTGAAATTGACAGGTTTGAAGCCAGGGTGTGAAACGATCCATTTTTAAAAGCTTGCTTGGTTGCTGGGTGATCAGTGATTCTCCTCCGTATCATTTACCTATTTTATCTTTTTAACAGCACGCATCGTAATCTGAAATTTATGTATTTACCTGTTTATTATCTGTCTCCTCTTCCTCCACACCAATAAAAGTAAACTCTTAATGGGATGATTTTGCCCATTCAGTTCACTGCTGTTCACCCGTGTCTAAACAGTGCCTTGCCTGTAGTGAATTCTAAGAATTGCTTGTTGCCTGAATGAGTGAATATAGTTGTTCATTTAGATAACTGAGCTTGAGAGGAGTATCTGTGGTACATGAGTGGCGAAGTAGGAAATAATATTTGCTGATCTTTTCTAGTTGTCCATGGGGTCAATGATCCCTGAACACTGCTCACCACTCCCACAGTGTGCACAGGTGCAAGTGATGACAAAGAACTTGAAGTATATTATTCCAGTGCAGGAACATGTGTGTGTGTGTGTGTGTGTGTGTGTGTGTGCGCGCGCGCGCGCACGTGTGTGCGTGCTCACACCACTCGAAGTGTGGTGAAGCAGGGGGAGAGCAGGCACTGGAAGCTTGGGACCAAATTCCTCTCCTGGCCCTTGCCAGCTATGAGATTTTGAGTATCTTGTTTTAAAACCACCACCACCCTACCAGGGGAAGGATAAGGGCAAGGATATTTAGGGAGTTTGGGATGGACATGTACACACTGCTGTACTTAAAATGGATAACCACCAAGGAACTACTATATAGCACAAGAAACTCCGCTCAATGTTATGTGCCAGCCTGGATGGGAGGGNGTGTGCGTGCTCACACCACTCGAAGTGTGGTGAAGCAGGGGGAGAGCAGGCACTGGAAGCTTGGGACCAAATTCCTCTCCTGGCCCTTGCCAGCTATGAGATTTTGAGTATCTTGTTTTAAAACCACCACCACCCTACCAGGGGAAGGATAAGGGCAAGGATATTTAGGGAGTTTGGGATGGACATGTACACACTGCTGTACTTAAAATGGATAACCACCAAGGAACTACTATATAGCACAAGAAACTCCGCTCAATGTTATGTGCCAGCCTGGATGGGAGGGGAGTTTGTGGGAGAATGGATACATGTGTATCTATGGCTGAGTCCTTTTGCTGTTCACCGGAAACTATCACAACATTGTTAATCGGCTATACCCCAATACAAAATTAAAAGTTAACCCCCCCCCCATCTCATGTCTTTCTGGAGTGTTTCCATGAGGCAGTTACCTTGTTCTGTGCATAGTAAATGAATGAATCAGAAACTCAGATAAATGCTGCTTCCCTTCCCAATGTGAGAGGAAAAGGGCTTGCTGCCAGGAGGAAGAGGTTACAGATCAGTTACAGATATGGCTACAGCTGGCAGACGGTGCACCAGCTAATAATTCCCAGCTTCCTGCTCCCCACCACCCCTTGAGCCACTGCACCACATCAACCAGGGCACCTAGAAAGGGTGACCCAGAGCCACAGAACTGGAAAGTTCTGCTTCTTCAAACACGAGTATCAGGGAGCATCATGATGACACAGCTTCCTGTGTACCAGGCACTGTTGCAGGCATCACTGTTTTCAAGGACTTCTATCGTTCCTCATTAGAAGCCTATTTTACTGTGCACGTGAGAGAGCCGAGTTAGAGGGCTGGGTCACACACTCACGGCACACGGGTGGTCAGTGGCAGAGCTGGCTTTCGGAATCCAGCCAGTTTGGTTCCACAGCCTGATTAGTCACTACTTTGTGCTCGCTTCTCTGCCCAGGGCATGAGAGGTTGTCTGCAAAGCTGAAGATGAAAAGTCTGTAACCCGTGTCTGTGGTCTCAGCCAGTGCGTGGCACCCCTGTACCCCTACCAAACCCACCGCCGGACCAAGCTTCTAGTCAAGGACACCAGGAGAGGCTTCTTTCGAGGTTATTCTCTGTGTCCCGGAGCCCAGTGGCTGCAGAATGGCCCCCGCATGAGACAGACACACTGCTTATACATTCCTCTTCGAGGTACCGGGAAGGGCATCTGGTTTTTACGACTGCTGTAGGAGTTTTCTTTCCCCTGCGCCTGCCACTTCCTCCACGAGCGTGGGCAGCGTCCCCTGAACACCTGTGCTGCCATCATAAACCAGCTTTCGGTTAGTTACGGTCTTATTTCACTTCCTCTCTCACTTGTATTCTCACTGCCCCCACAGAGCAGTCGCACAGAGTAGGTTCTCAGTGCTCCCTCAATGACTAGGAAATAAAGGGAAATTTTCAGACAATGATGAAGAGCCATGTTAGCAGTGGAGCCCCTGCCTTCTGTACGCCCGGGAGCTACGCCAGGCGAAGCGCTGACATTGCGCCATTGGAACAGAGAACCGTTTTAAAGTGCAACGGCAAATTTAAACATTAAAGCATGAGGAATATTTTCATGACTGCAGCTTGCCAAATGGAACTGAAGCAGATTTTGATATAAAAATTGACAGGAAGCAAAAGTGGAATGAATAAAAATAGAAAAGAAATTACCAAGCTCTGAAAGGAAGTACACAAGATGAAAATGGAATGAAATCTACCTTGACTGGATGATATTATATAAAAATGAATAATTTGACAGTAAATTAACATGTAGCACATCTCCAATCTGTCTTTAGAGGATAACAAAAGATATTTTTATTATCTCAATGCAGAATTTTGGTTGATTTTTTTTTCGTTGGCGCCTGAAATGAGAGGTTTAGTTTTATATAGAACTAAGTGTTATGCTTTGCCCAACTGCTCGGGGCCCACAAGAGTCTGGAGTCTGCTCTCTGTTTCTTTCTAAATCTCCCTAGATGCAACTATTTTCTTGGATGGAATTTTCTGTGAAGCTAAGGGTAAGTACTTAGGGATTGGAGTGTGTTTGTGTGGGTTTAGTTTGGGATTGTGGGAGATGGAACATTCTAGAACCAAAATTTTCTGAAGTCTGATATGACAAGTGCAGAGCCCAATTAGGAAACAAAAGACCCAGCCCCTTCCCTGAAGCTTCTAGCAGCTTCTCTTGGGCAAATCACCTACTCTCTGGGTCTCAGCTTCACTAATTATAGGGTGGAGATTCTAATTCCCATTTTTCCTATCTCATTTAGGAAGATTATGATAATCGACATGAAAGTACTTTGAAAAGTCCAAATCTGATGCTAAATGTAGAGAATTATTGTTATAATTTTTCTAAGTAATAAAATTATTATGTGTGTAACTTTAAGGTTGAAAAGATTAATTTTGAAGTAGAAGAACTGCAGTATGTAGTAGTTGCTTCTATTTATACAATATCTTGTAATTTTGAAAGTCTACAGTCTACAGTCACTCACTGGACTCAGCTAGTAAATCATCAAGACAGGCAACTCTTGGGCAGATGGAGAGAGTCCGAGTTAACTGGACCAGGTTTCTCAGCTCTTGAATATGGAGCCGGCACTAGAACCCATGTGATGTCACAGCTGATCCAAACAGCCACCATGCTGACGTTGCGGCCATTCTTCACAGCTGTGTGTGTAAATAATGTTTTCTAATTAAGAAAAGCATTTTTAAAAAGTAGAGTTTTTGTTCCATGCTTTCCTCTTCAGTTCTCTCTCATGGATATGATGTGTCCTTTTTTGGACACTTGGTGGCATTTAGTCAATAATAGGTAGTCCCCATGCTGGATGTTGGGGAGACCTTGCAAAGTGGTCATCACTTTGGTCTTCAGGAAACTTCTGGTCGAGAGAAGAAGGCAGACACATTAACGTGCAAGTACCTCATGTGATAAACGTTATGACTGAGGTAAAACGAGTTCTGTGGGAGCACCCATGAGGTCAGAGGAGGCCTCCAGAAAGAAGTGGTGCCTCAGGTGAGACCTGAGGAATTGGGTGTTAGGCAGGTCAACAAGGAAGAGGCTCAGGCAGAGGCAACGGCTGTTTCAAAACCCTACAAGAAAAAGCAAGATTTTGGGGGCGACAAAGTATTTCAGAAAGCCTGAAGCACAGAGTACGGTGGAATTAAGGAGTGATGAGGAGCAAGAGGCGGGGAGCTACCGTAGAGAGTGAAGCTGAGACAGGGGTTTTGATTTTAGGATCTTGATCACTTTCATCAGGAGAGGGACAGATTGTTCCGAAAATGTGTAGAGAATGGTACAGACAAGAGTTGGTGAGCAAAGAAGACGACCAGCCCTCCAGGCAAGAAAGGGTGATGACTTTGGGACCAGGGTCTAGGCTGCCTACAGAGTGCTTTAGGGAGCAGAGTTGGTGTTCAAGGATGTGGAAGATTCTGGTCCTTTACCTAGAGGATCAAGGACAGTTTGTCCTAACTTGGACAACTGTAAGTGGATATGTGTGAAATGCAAGCAGGCAGGTGGATGGGTGGGGTTAAACTGTGGATCTCAGGGCTCTGGACTGGACTTAAGAGGGTGTTTTGGTCTTTGGGGATGGGTACTGATGAGGACAAGGCACAGCCCTGGCCCCAGGGTTTCTTAAAATATAAACCAGACCAGGAGGGAAAGAAGAAGAACCAAGGCAGAAACCTAACTGTAAGAACTGGAGCCTCAGGGGAGGACTGGACTTAGCTGGGTCATCAGAGCGAGGGTTCAGAGTCAGAGCATTTGAAGATCCTCATCAGTCATGAGCTTATGGTACAGGGGTGTGGTCTGGGCATAGGAAGACAGCAGGCGCAAAGGAACAGAACTGGGACCCAAGGACGGAGGTGGACAGAGGTGACCACACTGAGGGTGATCAGGTCTGGGATACATTGCTGCTGCTAAGTCACTTCCGTCGGGTCCGACTCCGTGCGACCCCATAGACGGCAGCTCACCAGGCTCCTCCGTCCCTGGGATTCTCCAAGAAAGAACAGTGGAGTGGGCTGCCGTTTCCTTCTCCAATGCATGAAAGTGAAACGTGAAAGTGAAGTCACTCAGTTGTGCCCTACTCTTCGCGACCCCATGGAATGCAGCCTTCCAGGCTCCTCCGTCCATGGGGTTTTCCAGGCAAGAGTACTGGAGTGGGGTGCCATTGCCTTCTCTGCTGGGACACGTTAGGAATTCTAAATGCTTGCCTCTCCCACATCTATATTCAAAATGCAGCAATATTAAACCTTATGCTGGGACTTCCCAGGTGGCACTAGTGGTAAAGAACCCGTCTGCCAATGTAGGAGACATAAGAGACACAGGATCAGTCCCTGGATTCGGAAGATCCCCTGGAGGAGGGCTTGGCAACACATTCCAGTTTTCTTGCCCAGAGAATCCCATGAACAGATGAGCCTGGTGGACTACAGTCCATGGAGTCACAGAATCAGACACGATTGAAGCGACTTGGCAAGCACACGCACAAGGCTATTTGACTGTCTCTGGACCCACTCTTTCCATTTTAGACAATCAGGAAAAAAAAAAAGTGACATATGGAGAAACACAGTAGCTCTGCTCGGGTCTTTTAGGGGAAAATGAACGTCTGATTCAGTGGAAGTCTCAGGATAATTTTGTCAGGCTTAGCTGAGGGCTGGCTTCTGTTACATATGTAGTGACTTCTACCTCAGATGGTCTTTGTCCAGTTCCTATAACATTCCTCAAACTTCAGACATTCTTATAACACCCCAAAGTATAACAGTGATTGACAGTGATTGATTCTTATTTTTCTTTTTGTTGAACTAAAAGCATGAGTGATTTTGTATCGTGGTAGGAAAGATTCATTCACTGTTGAAAGAGGATACGTTTTGAATCGCACCGGGCTCCAGGGATTAAATCACATGTTTTCAACAAACAGATACTTCGATGTTTCTAACGATTTGCAAACATACGCAGTCCAGAAATAATTGTTTGTCTTTCCCAAAGGTCTGGATAGCACTTCTATTGAAACTTTTTATTGAAGCTGCAGCATGTGTCCAGAAATGAGCACTGGTGCTAAGCACATAGCTTGATGAATTTTCGTGAAGTGAACATATTTGTATTCAGATCAAGAAACAAAATGAGGACTTCTCTGATGGTCCAGTGGTTAAGACTCTGAACCTCCAATGCAGGAGGCGCAGTTTCGATCCCTGGTTGTGGAACTAAGATCCCACCTGCCATGTGATATGGCCAGAAAATAAAAGGAAACAAAGTGGCTCACCAGAAGTCCCCTGGAAACCCCTTCCAGCCACTCCCTGCCCTCTCCCTCCCATCACCACCATGATGGTAGCAGCTTTGCCTGGTTTTTGAACTTCACATGAGTGGAGGCACACACTATGTACTCTTTGGGTGTTTGGACTCTTGTTCAGCAATGTATTTGCTAAGATAAAGATGTAGACCCGATAGCAGGAGGTGGAGAAAAAAGAGGCAAAGGTATTCTGTTCAGAAGGCTGGTAGACCAGGGAGCCAGGGAGCCAGGGGCCCAGTGTCCTCCAGGGCAGAAAGAAAGACTAGAAGGAAAANATTTGCTAAGATAAAGATGTAGACCCGATAGCAGGAGGTGGAGAAAAAAGAGGCAAAGGTATTCTGTTCTGAAGGCTGGTAGACCAGGGAGCCAGGGAGCCAGGGGCCCAGTGTCCTCCAGGACAGAAAGAAAGACTAGAAGGAAAACTCCTTGATTTCCTCTCGGTGAAATTTCATGTGCTTTTCTTCCTGAACTAGATTTCCCACGCCACTGCCTCCCCCAGTGCCATTTTGATTATAACTGGAGGTCCACCTGACGGGACTTAAAAAAAAAATTAATTAATTAATTAGTTGGATCTTTGTTGCTTCCCAAGGGCTTTCTCTAGTTGCAGTGAGCGGGACAGGACTTTTATTTATTTATTCATTTTACTCTTGGCTGCACTGGGTCCTTGGTCCTCCCACAGGCTTTCTCTAGTTGCAGTGAGCAGGGGTTACGCTTCTCTTCCTTGCCGAGCACAAGCTTCACAGTGCAGTGGCTTCTCTTGTAGCAGAGCATGGGCTCAGTTGTGGTGGTGATCAGGCTTAGTTGCTTCGTGGCATGTGGAATCTTCCCAGACCAGGGATCGAACCCATGCCCACTGCATTGGCAGGCAGAGTCTTATCCATTGTACCACCAGGGAAGTCCCCTGACAGGACTTCTTGAAGGAATGGTTGCACATGTGGAGAGAAGCAGAATGGAAACAAGATTGATCCTTTAGGTCTTTGCTTGCAAACTGGGTTGCTGCAAGCAACCCAGTCCTGAGATGAAAGAAAATGGGAAGAAACAAGCATGGAGGCAGCATGAATTAGCTGTTTGGTTTTGGATACGTTTGAGATGCTTCTTAAAACAAAACCCAAATGGATCTGGAGCTCTAGGGAGCAGTCAGAGCTTGTGTTACAGATTTAGGAATCATTTGTGTGTAGATGATTTAACTCTAGAAGGGGCACACAGTAAGATACTGAAGATGAAGTGAAGAGCAACATGGGGGCTCAGATAAAATTCCTTTTTTGTTCTTCCCCACCCACCTCCTCAACCTGCGCTTCCCTTGTGCTGTGCAGTCACTCAGCCTCTGGCCCCAACCCTGCTCTTTTCTCCTGCCTCTACCGTCCCCCTTCTTCCCACTCCTTCGCTTGTTTGGTATCCCCAAAAGCCCAAATAATTGGAGAAGGGGCCATTACCCTAAGAAAGGGGGAAGGTGGAGAGTAGAAAGGAGGGAGGCAGGGCTGGCTGTTGGAAAGAAAGACTTAGTAACATACCAGTTAGCACTAGCTAGCGCATATCCTCATAATTTTTGGACCATCAAATTTTTGTTTTGGTTCTTCATACATGAGTTGTTCCTGGGGTTTTCTGGAAAACAGGAAATTTCTCTCTGTGTTCCAAGAGAGTTTCACTATAGTGTAAACCAAAAGGTTTAACAAAGCCTATTTATTGGACAAATTTTCTCCTTGCCAAAGGACTAAATTGCTTATCTATATATTTATTCCAATAATTAACAATTGAGCTGTGATAGGGCAAAGGTTTACTGTGCCTGTGTGTGTGTTCAACTCAAAGAGTCAGAAGTAGACTCCTACATTCTGTGAGCAATGGTATTTAGGAGCAGAAAAAGAGTCATTTCAGATTAAACTCCCTCTCTATTGTTCAAGAGTTGCAGCCTGGCTGTGAGTACTTGTTTTTCAACCAGGGCTAACATGCTGGAATGAGGCCCTGGCAATTCCTGGTGACTAAACTGAAGGACAAACATGTGCCTTCCCCCTCAGATATTTTTGGCAATTAATTCACTTATATCCTCCCTAACAGATGTAGCTCTTGGGGGAAAAAAAAAAAAACTCTTTCTTCATGCCTAGATTCCTCCTCTTCTCTTAGTTAAACCATAAAGAAAACAAAGGATGAAATGAAATAGGCATCGTCGCCTTGAGAAGGAACAGAAATGCAAAGGAAATGGCGCAGTCTTCAGATGGACAAGCTCCCTGGGAGCTGCATTCTGGTGGGCTTCCAGCTTACTGGTCTGCTTCCTCCCACACCCCCTCCTCTCCTCTTTTTCAATCTTTTTGTGTTACCCTGACTTGAGTCCCTGGGCTCTTTCCCATCTCTGCCCGGCTCACTGTTGCTCATTCTCTTGTAAAACTAGAATTTTCACATTTCCTCTGTACAGTACTGCAAAGCAATATCACATTAAAAAAGAAGGGAAAGAAATTAATATTCTACTAGCAAGATAACTGATGGACAAGTTGAAGAGAGCCTAAACAAGTTGGTTCCTGAGAAATAAGCCGTGGATAATAGGGTTGCCTTTCTTTTAGGAAATACACACATGTGGTTTTTAACATTTAGGGCTCTTTGGAGACCAAAAGACATACGATAGGTTTAAAGAGGATAAATTACCGATGGGGACCGAGTGCTACTCCCTAGACTGACTGATCTAATGTGCTTCTAGAAAAGTCAGATTCCCTAAAGCATGTCTCCTTTTTGTTCTGCTGCCGTCACTGTTTTTACTTGAGAACAATGTTAGTAAAGTCTTATATTTTATTGTTGTTGTGGATCCTGCTGTTGTAAATATCTCATTCAGCTACATCTGCCTGTGTGTGCTAAGACCCTAAGTTGTGTCCAATTCTTTGCAACCCTTTGGGTTGTAGCCCACCAAGCTCCTCTGTCCATGGCAAGAACACTGGAGTGGGTGGCCATGCCCTCCTCCAGGGAAGCTTTCCGACCCTGGGATTGAGTTTAGGCCCCTTATGTCTCCTGCAGCTGGGTTCTTTTCCACCAGCACCACCTGGGAAGCCCACATCTGCCTGGCTCATTGCTGTTTATGAAGTATCTGCCTTCTGTGCCAGGCACTGAGCTACAAGGAGGTGTGCACTCTCTCTCCTGGCTCTCCCAACAACTCTGCGAGCGGGCGTTATTATGTCCATTTAACTGATGAGGCCACTGAGCCTCAGAGGAAAGTTGTCTAGGTCAGACTTCTTACTTGTGGTGGGACTAGGAGTTCTGAGTCCTTATTCAGACCCTCCTCCCATTCCAGCCTAGTCAGGGGTTGACTGTTTTAGAGGTGTTAACAGCATTTGCTAAAACACAGATATGTGATTGCCAGGAGAGCCCTCACTTTATCCTGAGAATTTGACATTTTATGGTGGGATGTTTCTGGCATGATTTTCTACAATCATTCCATGTATCACTTTTCCAAATGGAAAAGTGAAGAAATCTGATACATGTGATGTTATAATCCTGTATAGGGGTGGGAGTGAGGCAGGTGCTCAGCAATGCTTCTCTCCAGGGTATTTGCATTTTAAGAAGGGATTGAGTTCTTACCAGGATTTTTCAGACTAGAACCAGCAGGTGGGGTTGTATTTCTTCTGGTAGCAGCGCCACTGAAATTGTGTATTCCACCTATGTGTGAAGCTGAAGCTAGGACTCCTGACGGAGTCCTAAGTTTGAACACTGGCCTATCTCTGTCAGTGAGGCTTTGGGGATGTCAGTTAATCTCATAGCTCTTTTGGGGCTAGACACAGTGTGTTTGCCTTATGAGACCACTGGGAAGGTAACAGCAACTATCATAAGAAAAGAGAGGAAAATCTATAGAGCTAAACTTTGCAAGGGTAAGTGTGCAAATTGAGTGCTTTTTCTAATGCTCACCATATCTTATTTGCACTATTATCTGATGCACATTCTGGCTGGTGAGATTTACAAGAAAATGTAGCTAGGTGTGGCTGGAGATGGAAAATAGGATGGAGAGGCTAGTGTACAGTGGCCCCTAATTGAAACAATTTTGTAGTATATTTGGTGACTTCTTAGGACAACATTGGACTTCCCAGGTGGTGCTGGTGGTGAAGAGCACACTTGCAAATGCAGGAGACCCA
This sequence comes from Neotragus moschatus, assembly GCA_006410615.1. Classification (NCBI taxonomy): domain Eukaryota; kingdom Metazoa; phylum Chordata; class Mammalia; order Artiodactyla; family Bovidae; genus Neotragus; species Neotragus moschatus. The sequence continues at coordinate 1,031,971 of SJYA01000881.1, forward strand.
GGTTTGACCCCTGGGTCTGGAAGATTCCCTGGAGAAGGGGGGAATTCTCCAGTATCCTTGCCTGGAGAATTCCATGGACAGAGGAGCCTGGAGGGCTATAGTCCATAGGGTTGAAAAGATATTATTGAGTGACTAACACTTAATACACTTAAGACAACATTAACCCGACATTAACAGCCTCTGTACAAATGTCTGTCTCATGGGTTCCATGTGGATTTATGGAAGCTGGGGACTGGGCAGGCGGGCAGGGAGAAGGGACGGAGGCTGGATGGGAAATGGTCTCATAAAGGTCCAGGCAGGCTTTTCTGGTCTTCTTCCTTGAGAACATGAGCACCATACTAGGTCATCCACAGGCTGCCTGTAAAAACCTTGGCATCAATGAGACAAAGAGCCCTTTGGGGGAGTCAGTAACACCCCGTGTTAATATACTATTGCTGCTCTAACAAATTACAGCAAATTTAGTAGCTTAAAACAACACACATTTATTCTCTTACAATTCTGGCAGGCGGAAGTCCTAATATGGTTTCACTGGGCTAAAGTTAAGGTGAAGGAACTGGAGGCTAGCTCTTTCTGGAGACTGATTCCTCCCTTGGCTTCCTTCCTTGCTTCTGGTTCCTTCCTTGGCTTGTGGCTCCTTCTCCATCTTCAGAGTGCATCCCTCCAGTCTGTGCTCCTGTCATCATGTCAGCTTCTCCTCTGACTCTGACCATCCTGCACCCTCCTTATAAAGGTAACTGTGAGGACATTGCCCATTCAGATAAGCCAGGACAATCTCCCCTTCTCAAGGTTCTTACCTGAATCCTCTCTGTAGAGTCCTTTTTGCCACGCAAGGAAACAGTCAGAGGTTCTGGGGAATAGGACTTGGACATATTTGGAATTACTCTTCAGCCTACCACATACATACCATTTAATCACTACCAGAGAAAGAGGTGATTGTGGCTTAAGAAGAGAACGGAGTTTCCGAGACAGTTATACTAAGTTGGCTTGAGATCAGTTCACTGCATTTCAATTTCCTGAAGGCAATGGCACCCCACTCCAGTACTCTTGCCTGGAAAATCCCATGGATGGAGGACCCTGGTGGGCTGCAGTCCATGGGGTCGCTAAGTTGGACATGACTGAGTGACTTCACTTTCACCTTTTGCTTTCAGGCATTGGAGAAGGAAATGGCAACCCACTCCATTGTTCTTGCCTGGAGAATCCCAGGGACGGGGGAGCCTGGTGGGCTGCCGTCTATGGGGTTGCACAGAGTCGGACACGACTGAAGTGACTTAGCAATAGCAACAACCATTTTGTCTAACTTTTGAATTTTACTAATATTTTAAAAGTTGATGCTTCTACTGATTTGCTTATCATCTGTCTACTTTTCAGTGCTTAGTATTCTTTGTCAATTCTTCAAATGGTATGTCAGCCTTAATTTTGAGCTTCCAGCAATTAAAACTTAATTATAGTACATTAAGTCAAATTAGATTAAAATGGTAAAGGCTTAAGATAAAGGGATGAAGTGTTAACTGGGGATTTTTAGGAAGAAACAGTTGAGCTTATATTTAAAGATTTAAATATAAAAGAACCTGAGAAAAAAAATTATGAGCAGTCCAATTATCCCATACGAAATGATGACATTTTATATTCCTAACAAGAACCAATTGAGATAAAATAAACCAAGGCAGCAGAAGGAAAGTGAGGATGTCCAGAAGATTGTCACAACAGTTCCTGTGACCAATGCCTCAACTTTGATATTCGCTGACTGTCAACACAAAATTATTGTGAAAGTATTTTGTTTTAAGGGCTTAAAAAAATTCTAAAATGCGAAAAAGATTGATAAATCAAGAAATGGACTGGAAGTGACAGGAATTATCATATTATACAGTAACTTTACATTATTGTTAGAAAAGTTGGATTGGCAAAGTACTTGAGAAATTGGTGGAACAACCACAAATTTAAATGCTTAAATATTGGTAAAACCAAAACAGCATGAAATAACTAAAAAATTTTGGGAGAAGGCAAGCACTGATATGCTGGTTATGGAATGATTTCTGAAGTTTTAATAGTCTAAGGACATTAAAGGATTTCTTTAACTGCTTCTAGGAAGACAAAGTGAAATGTTGTTAGTGAAAACTACAGAAATCCTCCCAAACTACTATACTAAAGTGGTTCCATTGGAGACAAATTACTATAAGTTTATAAATAATTAAGAGAAACAAGTTTGAGCCTTCCCTAGTGGTCCAGTAGTTAAGACTTCCCCTTCTAATGCAGGGGGCGCTGTTTCCATCCCTGATCAGGGAAATAAGATCCCACATGTGGCGAGGCCAAAAAAATAAATAAAGTTTAAAAAGAGAAGCAAGTGTTTCAGTAAAATAGTAAGTTTGGTGAACCGTTGATTTGACAAACTGTTTTTTGGCAAACTAAAAAACAGTTGTATGTTTTGTGATTGTATGATTACTATTTTATTTACTTCTTTTGGTTGCACTGGGTCTTTGCTGGCTGCACATGAGCTTTCTCTAGTTGCGGCGAGCAGGGGCTGCTCTCTGGTTGTGGCACATGAGCTTCTGATTGTGTAGCTTCTCTCGCCGAGCACGGGCTGTGGGCAAGCAGGTGTCAGCTGCAACACGTGGGCTCTGTAGCTGTGGTGCATGGGTTTAGCTGCCCTGTGGTATGTGGAGTCTTAGTAGACCAGGGGTCAAACCTGTGCCCCCTGCATTGGCAGGTAGATTCTTAACCACTGGACCACCAGGGCAGTCCAAACTGAGCTTTAGGTTCTTTAAGCTTCAGGAAGCTGCCCTGCTAAACAGTCTCTTGGAGAGGGGACTTTCTAGTGGGTGTGCCAGGTCACTCAGTGGAACTGTGGGCAAGGCCAGGACTGTTCTGCTTCTACCATACTTCCTGGGTCCTGCTGCTGGCGAGTGTGAGTGGGCTAGGGGCTTTCTCACTGTGAAGGTTTGGTTCTGTCCTACTGGGAAACATCTCCCTTCGTGGAACCCAGTCCCTCCTAGCCACGCTTCTAGCACATTCCTAACCTTTCATTGCACTTGTGGTTTACACATTTGTATCCTTCAACTAAACATTAAAGCTCTTGGACAATGGTGATGCCTTTTCCAACATTTTCTCTCCAGCCCTGGACCTGTTGTCTAGCATATTATGCTTAAAGAGTGATACTGAATGAATGGATAGATGTGGGAAAGATTCTTTATTTTAATAAATGTGTTATTTCTCAGATGCCTTCCTTCTGGACTCCTTGTCCCTGTACTTTCCTCTCTTGTGGTGAATATCACCCCTGAGTCCTTGTCCGTCTCCTTCTCATGAAAGCAGGGCAGGTTTCTCCTCATTTCTGCATCCCCAACCCAGGAGAAGGAAATGGCAACCCACTCCAGTATTCTTGCCTGGAGAATCCCAGGGACAGAGGAGCCTAGTGGGCTGCCGTCTACGGGGTCACATGACTGAAGCGACTTAGCAGCAGCAGCAGCAGCAGCTGCACATACTAATCTAATTATTTAATGATCTGAAGTGAGCCCCCAAGTTTAGAAGGNCCACTCCAGTATTCTTGCCTGGAGAATCCCAGGGACAGAGGAGCCTAGTGGGCTGCCGTCTACGGGGTCACATGACTGAAGCGACTTAGCAGCAGCAGCAGCAGCAGCTGCACATACTAATCTAATTATTTAATGATCTGAAGTGAGCCCCCAAGTTTAGAAGGAAATTCTCTGTGTGTGGTATTTCCAGCGTGACATTCCAGACTCCTATGTAATGTCAAGATCTTCAAGTGAGTTCATTCGATTCATCTTAGCTTACTTTTTCACTATCTTTTGGCTGAAAATCGAAAGTGTTGGTCGTTCAGTGGTGCATGAGTCTTTGCGACCCCATTGACTGTAGCCCTCGCCAGGCTCCTCTGACCATGAGTGCATTGCCATTCCCTTCTCTAGAGGAACCTTCTCAATCCAGGGACTGAACCCAGAGTCTCCTGCATTGCAGATTCTTTATCGTCTGAAGGGAAGCCCCTTTTGGCTGAGAAGCGAGCAATTTATTCAACAGCATCTTCAGAACCTACTTTGTGCTGTAATTCTAACCAATAGGCTACTGTTGTGGACAAAGGAGACAAACAATTTCCTAAGTGTTATATATCAGTAACTCCTTTTCTGTTTTCTTTCCAAAAGTAACATTATTGGAAACAACTGTTCCTACATTTTTCATTCCTACCATCTTTGTAATTTGAGTAAGATTTCCCAGACTATCTTTCATATTTATCACTGAAATAAACACATTTTTAATTGCTTGGATCATCCATGAGTATCTGGAAATAATTCATCATTGCTTCACATGTTTTCTCATTTCTCTTTTCACAGAAACAAATTATTCATATTAAAAGTGCTGGTCTCACTCTTCCCTTTTGCATTTTTCATTTAATACTTGAAAACCCTGTACTTGTTTTTGTAGTGATGAAGGAGGCATGATTTTGTCATGAAAGAGTCTAAAAAAAGCTGATGATGTAAAACCCGAATTGCATTTGGATGAATCAAGATGATGACTTCAGGTTTCTATAAATATTTCCTGAATATTTTCCCAAAGGTCTTTCTGTGAATCCTTCGTGTTCCTGTAGAGGGTTATGAACAGTCTGATTATGGCACTCCGTGCACAGCTGTCTTTATTGACTTGTTTTTCTTCTTCATGAGACTGCAAGGATCTTACCCACCTGTGCCTCCCTAGTGCCCAGTGTTCTGCAAGTGCTCAGGGTCACTGTGGTGAAGGAATGATTTCATGGCTGTATTTTCATCTCTTTTTAAAATAATGATGCTAACGGCTACTGTGCACTGACTGTGGTTTATGAACCAGACATTAAGCTAGCCTCACTTCATGCATTATTTCACTGAATCCTCACTGCAGCTCTATCTGTGGTGCAGATCTTACTATCCCCCATCCCGTTCCACCAGAAAGGAAACTACCAGAGAGGTAGAGAGGTTAATTAGCTTTCCCAAGACAACACAACAGTAAGCACAGAGTGTGGCACGAACCCACGTCTGATGAGCCAAGAAGCTCCTATTTCCCCTTCTGCTATGCCTCTAAGGTGTGTTAGTTACCATAGCTTGAAACTTTTTAAAAAGGCTGCCTCTAGTACCACTCTTTGTATATAAGACACAGCTGGCTGCATATACCATGGGTATAATATCCAGTAAGTGGCCTCAAAACAAAAGCCAGTCCAAAGGGAGGAAACAGGTAAAGGAAACCTGAGACAGAGGAAAGTGGGAGGCAAAATAAAGAGGCTCTCTATTTGGTAATAGATGGGGCATGAAAGTGGAATTTTTATTGAATCATTGTGATGTTTCTGGGTATTCATCCCTAAAAGCCTAATGATAATATTCTGATGATAAATGAGAATTTCCATCTTTTTTTCTGGGTGAATGCTGTTTCAAAGATTCAGCTAAATCAAGGACAGGAAGAGGGAAAGAAAGCAGAGAAATTAAGCAACCATTCACATAGGGGTGTTTCAGCCTCAGCATTAATGACATTTTGGGCAGTATCAAGAGCTGTGTCTCTCCCAAATTCATATGTTGAGGTCCTGACCCTTGGGATGTGACCTTGTGTGGTGACAGGGTCTTTACAGAGGTTCAGTTCAGTCACTCAGTTGTGTCGGACTCTTTGCAACCCCATGGACTGCAGCCTGCCAGGCTTCCCTGTCCATCACCAGCTCCTGGAGCTTACTCAAACTCATGTCCATTGAGGCAGTAATGCAGAGGTAATCAAGTTAAATGAGGTCATTAGGGCGCCTTAATCCGAAAGGACTGGTGACTTCAAAAATTGAGAAATCTGAACACGGAGATACATATGAAGGGAAGATGATTAAAGAAACTGAAAGCTTGCCATCTGCAAGCCAAGGACAGATGCTTCCTTCAGCCTCAGAGGGAAGGAATGTTGCCTTATTTTCAGACTTCTAGCCTCCAGAACTAGAGATGATAACTTTCTGCTGTTTAAGGCCCCAATCTATGGTTTTCTTTTTTAATTTAAATTGAATTTTTTATATTGGAATATAGTTGATCTGTAATATCATGTGAGTTTCAAGTGTACAATGAAGTGAGTCAGTTATGCATATACATGTATCCATTCTTTTTCCTATTCTTTTCCCATACAGGTTATTACAGAACATTGAATAGAGTTCCTTAGGCTATACAGTAGGTCCTGTTGATGATCTATTTAGAGTTAATCCCAAACTTCTACTTTATCTCTCCCTCTACCTTTCCCTTTCATAATCCTAATATATGGAATCTAAAAAAACAAAATGATGCAAATGTGCTTATTTACAAAACAGAAACAAACAGATTTGGGGGAAAAAAATCTGTGGTACATTGTTACTGCAGAGCTAGCAAACCAATACAGGTCTGATAAACCTTCACTGTGGATGGTTGACCTGTGAGACTCGAGTTTGACGGCTGGGTCAGGAAGATCCCCTGGAAAAAGGAATGGCAACCCACTCCAGTATTCTTGCCTGGAAAGATTCCATGGACAGAAGAGCCTGGTGGGCTGCGGTCCGTGGGGTCACAAAGAGGTAGACACGATTGAGCTACTGAGCATGGCACAGCCTGTGTATTGCAGGATGTTTAGCAACACCCCTGGCCTCTACCCTCTAGACGCCACTAGCACCTCTTTCTATCAGTTGTGATAACCCACAGTGTCTCCCACCATGGCCNTGGGGTCACAAAGAGGTAGACACGATTGAGCTACTGAGCATGGCACAGCCTGTGTATTGCAGGATGTTTAGCAACACCCCTGGCCTCTACCCTCTAGACGCCACTAGCACCTCTTTCTATCAGTTGTGATAACCCACAGTGTCTCCCACCATGGCCAAATATCCCCTTGGGGCAACCAGACTAGACCCTCTGTAGCCTTGAGGCAGTTGTTGGTCTCAGATGTCATGGGTACGTCCACTGCCGATTTCCAAGCTTTCTGTAGGCTGTGGTGATTTCCCAAGCAGAGGAACATTCTTCACATGGAAAATTTCCCTTCATCTGAACAGGGACTGCTCACAAAGTATGCTATATAATGGGGAAGAAATTCTAATCAGTTGGAGATCTAGAAAAGAGTCTTTAAATCCCTCGGTCATCCTCTGGGAAAATATTCGGTTTTCTATTTCTTAAATGTAATGTGGATAGTGCTTCATCTGAAGTCAATGTCCACCTTTCGTAAAAGTGTGAGCCTTGCCATTCTGCAGGAGCAATCACAGAAGGAGAAGGATGCTTCTGTGCTTTTAAAAGGACAAACATGTTTGTGCCTCGGTATGAAAACTGTAGGAGAGGGGGCCTAAGGAGAGAGTGGAGAGTGATGTAAGGATTTTAATAAACTAACACAAAGGCTCTGATTACATCACTATTTATCCACATGTGAGTAGTTAGTTGTAATGAGTTGAGCAGAACAGAAACAAACAGCAGCAGACACATTGGTGATGTGGCTAAATCCTCTTTACAGCCTTTGCTGCCGAAGGGATTCTAAAAGGGCACACCCTCAGAGCTGCTGTAATTGTATTTTCCTCACCCCATGATCTCTTCCTAATGGCAATGCTGCCAGCGATATTCAGGTGATGAATTTGCTCCAACAGGTCAATGCATCATTTTAAACAACAGAAAACTCTTTCTCTTTTGCTAATAGTTTAAGCATGTTGACAAAGTCTTGATTATAAATCTTTCAGAGATCCTTTCAAGTAGGGCCACCTACAAATTTAATTAACTGCAAGATTTAGCTGACAGTACTAGTTCATAATTGATCACACATTACTTGGTTTTCCCTTTTTTTAAAATTTAAATGTCTTTGCTTCTTTCTCTCTTTGTGCACAGATGTGCATACACTATATTTCTCTTTGTGACATTGTTTTATTATGACTTAAAACTGGAAGTAAATATCACTATCAATACTTCTTTACTTCTGAAGCAGATACACCGATCCTGTCTGCCCACCTCATAGGACTGTGAGAATCAGACAGGGTAAAAGATATGGAAATGGTTTATAAGCCACCAAGTGCTTCAACATGGAAGATAATATTGTCATTACTCTGTCCCAGTGAATAGAGAGGTCAAAGGACTAAGAAGGTTTAGCCCTGGGGGGATCAGTAACCAAGTTTCCTAGGAGTCAGTGAGCTCTGGAAGGAACCTTAGAGACAGCTGTCTTTGGCCTTCCAGGATTAGAGTTAGCTTCTTTAAATAGGAGTTTATAGCTCTATATTTCTGAGAGTTGCTTTCCAAAGATTTGTAATTTGGAGCATAGGAACTGTTAAACAGTGACATAATCTGATATGTGTTATTTTACTTCACGATGTGAAACAAAACATGGGAGTTCTTATATAAGTGCTGTGTATGCAGGACACTTGCTTTTTAGGGGATCTTGGAAAGTGATAAGACATTTTCCAGGCAGAGGAAGGGAAAAAGAGCTTTACAGGGAAACCAGACCAGCAAACCACAGACAGGAGGTAATCTACAAGGTTGTAGAATGTGTCAGAATGGGCACTTGGGTTGCTTAACGTCAAGTATAATGGAAAAAGTTTTGGAGACTAGGTTATATAACCATGTGAATATACGTAACACTACTGAACTGTACTCTTAAAAATGGTGAAGAGTAAATTTTCTGTTATGTATACTTTACCACAAGGAAACATTTGTATTATGTATACTTCACCACAATTAAAATTAAACATTTTTTTTTTAAAAAGAAGAAGTTAAGACATCAGTGCATAGTGGCCACAGTTAAAAATATTTACACTCCACTTCTGACTCAAAGTCTGTAAAGCTCTGCTGCACTGTAAGGAAGTGAAAAAGAAACAAAATTCCAACAAGAGCAAAAGGAGAGTGCAGAGACCCCGCCCGCTCCTTTTTCTCTTCATTTTCAAAATAGTGAAGTTCAGTATCTGGAGACTTCTAGAATAAAATTCTTTTTTAAGAGGTGGGATTATAGGATATTTTTCCTCATTCTCTGTGTTATTCTATATTTTCTTGCGTTTTGTAATGATTGTGGATTACCTTTATAAGTAGATGGGAAAGTGCTGATTCAGTATTAAAGGAGCCACGGTGCACAAACCTTTGAGATGCCAGGTTATCACAGCTTCACAATGATCCATGAGGGTGAAGTAACCCTGTTATTTCCAGTGCATCACCAGCCAGCCCCAGGAAGGATCTGGCCCTGACACATGGGCGCTCTAGATGTAGGAAGAAACAAAGACCCACAGAAAGCAAATACACTCTCCCTAAGCTTCCAGCCAGTCATCAGGCCAGGACCAGGAAACAGACCTTACCACCTTCACTACAAGACCCTTTGCCCAGCTTCACTGTTTCTCTAAATCTGAGGTGCTTGGTGTATGATTGAGGCCATGTTTATATGCAGCTATGGTGGGCTATAATCAATGCGGTCACAAAAGAGTTGGACATGATTTAGCAAGTAAACCACCACCAACTGCTTCATTTACAGCAGGGTTCCTCAGCCTCAGCTGGATATTTGAGGCCAGATAAATCTTTGTGGAATGGAGCTGTCCTGTGTATTGTAGAATACTTAGCAGCATCCCTAGCCTCTCTCCACTATTTGCCAGTAGCACCCCAGCACCCCATCACACCCATGTGACACCTAGCAGTGTCTCCAGACACTGCCAAACGTCCCCTGGGAGGCACAGTTATACCGGTGGAGACCACTGACCTACTCTTGGTGAAAATTCATATAATCAGCAGACTTTTCCTCTGGATCTTTGTCTGTCCTGTTCATAGTTCACCAGACTCTGGGGGGTTTATGTTAAAAAAAAAAAATCCTACTGGGGATGGGGGCAGGCTGGATTGGGAGTTTAGAATGAGCAGATACAAACTGTTACATGTAGAATGGATAAACAACAAGGTTCTATATAGCACCGAGCATATAGTCAATATCCTGTGAAAAGCCTGTTAGGAAAAGATAAAGAAAGAATATATATGTATAACTGAATCACTGTGCTGTACAGCAGAAATTAATACAACATTGTAAATCAGCTATACTTCAAGTATAAAAAAAAATCCTGCTAAAAATCTTTGGCCTGTTCCTTGACCCTTGTGCAACTCAACCTCACTCTTTCTTTATGAAAATTTAATTAACAATCAAGTTGAGGAGAAAAAAAGGGAATCTTATTTTGAGCCAAATTGAGGATTATAACTTGGGAGACAGAAAGCTCTGAGAATGGTTCTGCCTGTTAGAAGTCCAAGGCACAGTCATGTACATTTTTGAGACAAAGGATCACACACCAGAATGAGATCCTGATATTTTACATAAAGTTCACCAAGAATACATAGTCCAGGTAAGCACGTACAAAGCCAGCAGCAAGTCACCATGACCTCCTACAGAACCGGGTGGTGGTTTCGTTGCTGTCTTTCCGATTCTTGGACCCCATAGACTATAGCCTGCCAGGCTCCTCTTTGTCCATGGGATTTTCCAGACAAGAATACTGGAGAGGGTTGCCGTTTCCTTCTCCAGGGGATCTTCCTGACCCAGGGATTGAACCTATTGTCTTCTGTACTGCAGGTGGATTCTTTATCACTGAAATAATTCTATTCTTTTAAGAAGTTACATTGCTAGCTTCAGAAGAAAGAGGGGGGAAAAAAGATCTTTAAGGCTGAGCACACAAGCCTATCATTGAGGAAGTCTACTTAATGCAAATTCCCACTGCACATTAGGGAGGAAGGGAGGAGCCCCAAACAGACACACAGAGAGACACACAAAAATTCTGTTTAATTTTTATGAGAATTTTCTTGTCCTGCCTTAAAATATAAATTTTATTTAGTCACTGCTAAGCGGACTCCTGGGTGGTTAGAGTGAGCAGCTGTAAGGGTGGTTTTGCTGTTTTACTGGTACCCACCTCCAAGTCTCATCCTTAGCCAAGCTTCCCTGAGACTCACTGCGTTCCCAGTGCAGTGCCAGATTCCTTCCTGCCAAGGCAGCAGGCCTGCCTCTTTCTCTCTCCCCAGCTCAGAGCACGTCCTGCAGCTAGACACCCTGCCCTCAGTGGAGAGGGCCCCACTGGCGAGAGGGTGCTGGGAGCAGAGCTTGCACTGCACTTGCGTCAGAAAACCTGGCTTTGACTCCTGACTCTGTCTCCTCTTCTGGTATCTTGTAAGATGTTGTGGGAACAGGATGAGAAGTTATGTGAGCGCTTGGTGCCATCGCGGGTCAAGTCACCCTTGTTGTCTCTGTCCCTCTGGTTTTGAAAAAGCCACTTAACCTTTCAGGGCCTCAACATCCTCATCTAAAAAAGGAAGGGGTGGGGTCAGGTTAACTTCTGAGGTGGAACTTCTAAGGTAGGTTTCGGTTAACTTCAGGGTCAGCTTTCAAAGACTATTTGGTTTTTACAACTGTGTGTGTACGTGTGTGTGTGTGTGTGTGTGCATGCGCACACGCACACACGTGCTAAATCATATCTGACTCTTTGCAACCTGGACTGTAGTCTGCTAGGCTTCTCTGTCCATGGAATTTTCCAGGCAAGAGTACCGGAGTGGGTTGCTATTTCTAACTCCAGGGATCTTCCTCACCCAAGGATCGAATCTATATCTCTTAAAACTTCTGCATTGGCAGTCAAATTCTTTACCATTGTGCCACCCGGGAAATTGCAAAATGCAGTAGTTATAATTCCTGACAAGATTATGGTGCAAAGGACATATTTTGGGAAATCCTTGCAAACTATAAATCAGATTAAACCCCTGGTGGGTTGGCCAGGTGGTTGGAAGAATGGTGGGCAGGGAGGACAGACACGAGGCTGTGGGGACGGCTGTGTCTGAGGGGTTAGACCACACTAGGACTGCTCAGGCCATCTGCAAGTGAGACCTCTGTTTTCCATTTCTCTGTAGGGACATGCAGAAGGTAGCAGCTGCCCGGAACCCTCTCTGACAGTGGAGGATCAAGATCAACTACCAAGACGGGAGGAACTGAGGAAGCTTGTTATTCCTCCAAAAACAGACTAGTTTTCCCTTCTCGGAGGGCTCAAGGGGCCAAAGTGGAGGTGATAACTCTTGTAGGTTATAGAGAGGCTGCAGTCCATGGGGTCACGAAGAATCGGACACGACTGAGCGACTTCCCTTTCACTTTTCACTTTCGTGCATTGGAGAAGGAAATGGCAACCCACTCCAGAGTTCTTGCCTGGAGAATCCTGGGGACGGGGGAGCCTGGTGGGCTGCCATCTATGGGGTCACACAGAGTCGGACACGACTGAAGCGACTTAGCAGCAGCAACAGCAGCAAAGAGGTTGCCCTCAAAACTCTATGAGGCCAAATTCTCAGCATGAGAATGTAAAGGTCTGAGACAAGCAGAAATAAATTCTAATGGCTCTCTGATGAATTCTTAGAGAGTGCTGTTCTGATTGGTCAACTTCTGGCTGTAATGCTCATCAACCGGGGGGCATGCGACAAACTCTTTACCTTCAAAGAAAATAGTGGTAATGAGATTACTTTAACAGTATTACTAGTGATGATGATAACAAGGGTAGACTCTTACAGCTACTGTTCTAAGGGCTTTACATATATTACCATTTAAATCCTAACAACAATATTTAATATTTAGGTATTATCACTCTCAGTTCCTAATACACAGTACCAAAGCCCAAAGAGGTTATAGAAAGTGCCTCAATTTTCCGGGAAAGACCAGCAGAGCTTATCTTGAAGTCTTAAGTGGGAGTCAGACAAGGAATGGTACTGCTGTCTCCCAAGTGACAGACTTTGCACAGGAATTGTCATTTGAGTTCCCTTCCCTGCTGGTGACCATAAATTTGTTTTCTATGTCTGTGATTCTATTTCTGTTTTGTAAATAAGCTCATTTGTACCTTTTTTTTTGATTCTGCATATAAGCAATATGATGATATTTGTCTTTCTCTGACTTATTTTACTCGATATGACAGTCTCTAGGTCCATCCGTGTCATTGCAAATGGTATTATTTCATTCTTTATGACTGAGTAATATTCCATTGTAATGTTCCATTCCCTTCTCCAGGGCATCTTCCTAACCCAGGGATTGAACCCTGGTCTCCTGAATTACAGGCAGCTTCTTTACCATTTGAGCCACCAGAGAAGATTCCAATGTTCTATTGTATATATGTACCACATCTTTATTCATTTATCTATTGATGGACATTTAGGTTGCTTTCATTTCAGTTCAGTTCAGTCGCTCAGTCGTGTCTGACTCTTTGCTCCCCCATGAATCGCAGCACGCCAGCCCCCCCTGTCCATCACCAACTCCCAGAGTTCACTCAGACTCACGTCCATCGAGTCAGTGATGCCATCCAGCCATCTCACCCTCTGTTGTCGCCTTCTCCTCCTGCCCCCAATCCCTCCCAGCATCAGTCTTTTCCAATGAGTTAATTATTCACATGAGGTGTCCAAAGTACTGGAGTTTCAGCTTTAGCATCATTCCTTCCGAAGAAATCCCAGAGCTGATCTCCTACATCCTGGCTATTGTAAATAGTGCTGCAATGAACATTGGGGGGCATATATCTCTTTGAATTATTGCTTTCTCTGGATATATGCCCAGGAGTGGGATTGCAGGATCATATGGTAGCTCTGTTTTTAATTTCTTAAGAGACTTCCATACTGTTCTCCATACTGTTGTACCAATTTACATTCACACCAACAGTGTAGGAGGGTTCCCTTTTCTAAACACCTTCTCTAGCATTTATTGTTTGTAGATTTTTTTTGATGATGGCCATTTTGACTGATGTGAGGTGATAGATACCTCATTGTAGTTTTGAGTTGCATTTAACTAATAATTAGTGTTGTGGCACCCCACTCCAGTACTCTTGCCTGGAAAATCCCATGGACAGAGGAGCCTGGAAGGCTGCAGTCCATGGGGTTGCTAAGAATCAGACACGACTGAGCGACTTTCCTTTCACTTCTCACTTTCATGCATTGGAGAAGGAAATGGCAACCCACTCCAGTGTTCTTGCCTGGAGAATCCCAGGGCCGGGGGAGCCTGGTGGGCTTCTGTCTATGGGGTCGCACAGAGTTGGACACGACTGAAGCGACTTAGCAGCAGCAGCAGTGTTGTTGAGCATCTTTTCATATGCTTTATGGCCATCTGTATGTCTTCTTTGGAAATATCTCTTTAAATTTGCTACCTATTTTTTGATTAGGTTGTTTGTTTTTTGATATTGAGCTGCATGAGTTGTTGGTATGTTTTGGAGATTAATCCCTTGTCAGTCGTTTTGTTTGCAAACATTTTTCCCACTCTGTGGTTGTCTTTTCGTTTTATTTATGGTTTCCTTTCCTGTGCAAAAGCTTTTTAAGTTTAATTAGGTCCCGTTTGCTATTTTTGCTTTTATTTTCATTCATTATCCTATTATTTTCATTACTCTAGTTGGATCAAACAAGATCTTGTTATGGTTTATGTCAATGAGTGTTCTGCTTATGTTTTCCTCTAAGAGTTTTATAGCATCCAGCTTTACATTTATATATTTATCCATCTTGAGTTTGTTTTTGTGTATAGTGTTAGGAAGTGTTCTGATTTCATTGTTTTACACACAGCTGTTCAGTTTTCCCAGCAAAACTTATTTTTGTCATTGTATATTCTTGCCTCTTTTGTCATAGATTAGGTGACCGTAGGTGCTTGGATTTATCTCTGGATTTTCTATCCTAAACAGCCTCTATTTCTTACCAGCTTTGTCATCTGAGGCCAGATTCTTCCCTTCTCTCCACTGTGGTTTCCTCATCTATAAGAGGGAATAAATTATTTCTTCACAGGGTGATGATAAAATGCCATCGAAACAATGGACTTAAAAGTTCTTTGTAAAGAGTAAATTCTCATAACAAGACAAAGTATTCTAATTCTTGGGGGGAAAACTTTTTACTTTTCTATCACCAAATAAATACCAGTTCACCTCATGATCATCCACATCCATGATAATAAGGGAAAAGAAGATGTAATCTCTTCATGTAGAGACAGCAGTTAACACTTTAATGTAGATCCTTTGAGACCTCTCATTGCTTCCTTGGTAGCTCAGCTGGTAAAGAAACTGCCTGCAACGCCAGAGACCCTGGTTCGATTCCTGGGTCGGAAAGGTCCTCTGGAGAAGGGAAGGGCTACCCATTCCAGTATTCTGGCCTGGAGAATTTCATGGACTGTATAGTCCATGGGGTTGCAAAGAGTTGGACAGACTGAGTGATTTTCACTTTCACTTTTCATTAAAATGAAAGGTACTCCTGCTATAATTTTGCAACAATAGGTGCTGATGAGGTAGAGAAAGGGAGGAGTTTGAGGGCCGCAGGCTGATCATGTGGAAGAGGGCACTGGGGTGGGCCCAGTGGACACATCCTTTCAGAAGCCCCACTCTGGCAGGGAGTTGAATAGTCAGATAAAGCACTTAGTCAATTAAAGTAGGGAAACAGTGAACATGGAAAACACTGATTTTATTAAAGTAGGACTTTTAAAAAAAAATAAGAAAACATAAAATATAACTTAATTTAACAATATTTTGAAGGGATGAGCCTTCTTCTTTAAGTACATAACAGCTGATGGGAGTTCTGTGTGGAATTTTTAAAAAGTAGAAGTTGACACAAGGTCACTGGTTTCCAGTCCCAACATCTTTAAAGAAGGGGGAGAACTCAGAAAGAGTTGAGAAGCAACTGAGTTCAGCATTCTTCTAGATTAAACAAAATTTCCCCAATTTTTTACATTTGTCTTGCACATACCAAACTCCCAGATTTTGCTTTTGTTTTGTTTTTTAAGCTACTTTCCTGTTACTGTTTATTAGAAGCATTCAGTTTAGATTTTGCATAATAGCAATTCTTTTCCTCACTCATATTTCCTTGGTTTACGTAGTTATAAAAACAAGTATAACTGACCAAACTAGTTTGTAGACAAACACACCTACCTCTTGGTGAACCTGAACCGTGGGAGCAGAAAAGGCCTTGAGTCCTGCCTCCTGGACATAAGCATTTGCTCTGCCATTACACAGAATGTTTAACTGGGAGCAATCAATCAGTTAATCCAGCTTTGAAGGTTTCTAATACAAAGGAGAAAAGGAAAGATACAAGCATCTGCATGCAGAGTTCCAAAGAATAGCAGGAAGAGATAAGAAAGCCTTCTTCAGCAATCAATGCAAAGAAACAGAGGTAAAGAACAGAATGGGAAAGACTAGAGATCTCTTTAAGAAAACCAGAGATACCAAGGGAACATTTCATGCAAAGATGGGCTCGAAAAAGGACAGAGAGGGTATGGATCTAACAGAGTCAGAAGATATTAAGAAGAGGTGGCAAGAATACACAGAGGAACTGTACAAAAAAGATCTTCATGACCTGGATAATCATGATGGTGTGATCACTCATCTAGAGCCAGACATCCTGGAATGTGAAGTCAAGTGGGCCTTAGAAAGCATCACTACGAACAAAGNGCGTGCTGTGATTCATGGGGTCGCAAAGAGTCAGACATGACTGAGTGACTGAACTGAACTGAACTGAAGTAACTTCTGTTTGATGATTTTCTTTCTATCTTTCATGTTAATAGTTTTCTAAAAGGATGGCTGGAATCTTGGTGTGTGTACAGGACTGGGTAATGGGAAGGACTTACTTACTGAGGTCATTAAGGTAAGTTTAGATCTTATCTCTTGGCCTAATTAGAATCCCCTGAAAACATCATCCTGTCTCATGTCTGGCTTTCAGCATTTGGGAGAGAAAGGTTGGTGATAGAGGAAGAAGCAGTAGGCATCTTACCATTCACTATGTTGATGTTCATGTAATCTCAGTATCTCTCTCCAGGATCTTTCCTCTCACTATAAATCCAGTATATATCTAGTTTATCCTCCTACAGTGGTTGGGGAAGTCTGTTTCCCAGCTGTGGGAGATGGTGGGGGAATCAGGTGCGGAACTCTTTTTCAAACAGCTCTCAGACCCACATTTAGCCTTCACACCCAGTTGAACCTCTAAGAGAGATTCCTGAGCCTTTTAGGTGTTCTATCATGGCATTCAGAGTTAGCTAGGCATTCAGTTTTCACAGATCTGAGTCCCCCTATTTACATTTATAGCCATGTTTTCCAGCTTCTAAATTGTATTTGAGGAGAGTACGTGATTTAAAATTTCCNACACCCAGTTGAACCTCTAAGAGAGATTCCTGAGCCTTTTAGGTGTTCTATCATGGCATTCAGAGTTAGCTAGGCATTCAGTTTTCACAGATCTGAGTCCCCCTATTTACATTTATAGCCATGTTTTCCAGCTTCTAAATTGTATTTGAGGAGAGTACGTGATTTAAAATTTCCCTTATTGTCATGTAGTGAGATTTTGGAAGGTAAACGCACATATTAAGTCAGCTATCTGTAACCAGAAGGCTCCTTATCCCATGCCCTAAAGAGAAGGCATCAACCCCCATAACCTAAACTTGCCATTCCTCTTACCTTCCTTTCTTTGGTCAATGGCTCCACCATATACAGTGCTGCCCAAACCAGGAGCATGAGAATCATGGTCTGTCTCTTCTTCTCTCTTACTCTCCACATCCCATCAATCATAAAATCCTTTCCTTTGACTGACACCATATCATCCACAGATTTATCCTTTCTTTCCTGAATTACTGCCTGACTCCTTGCCTCTCCACCAATCTTTTCTCCCACCAATTCATGCTCCACCCACCCCCAGTGAAATCTTCCTACAATCATATTTAATATTCGTCAGTGGCTCCTCTTTGCTGTAGGATAACACTCAAACTTTTAGGCATGGCATACAAAGTCATTTAAAATGAAATTTCTATCAAATTCCTAAAATTTACATCTTGCTATTTCTCTTTCTTTCATCTCCACCTTGCTCTGATGCCACCATTCACACTAGCAACATCACACTTGCACAATGATACGCAAGACATAAGTTGAATAAATATTTCTGAGTTACATTCTCAAAGAAGTATGTTTTTCATGGTTATGCTGTGTCCTCATGTTTCTCGATAAAGGGAGGATCCTTAGAGTCAGCGTATCTGACAACCTCAGTTCAGTTAAGACCTCGTCTGAAAGGGGTAGAGCTGTGCTTTTGAAGGAACCTGTACAGACATGGAAAGGAAAACCTGTTTGTTTCCAGGTTCATTGTTTCCAGAGAAGAGCTAAACCTTCCTGTTTTAGTCACAGGCTCCTCCTGGCACTGTGAACTTCCTCAGGTCACTGGACTTGCCACTGCGAAGCTGCCAGTGTTTCCATAAAGAGATGTCATATCTATTTTTTACATTGATGTAAACAGCTTTTCAAACAGAATAGGGAATCTAGTTATTCTTTATAAACCTCAATGGAATACTTAGCACCCATGAGTAGAAGCTACCTTCATTTCTGCTAATTCCTTGGGCTCAAAGAAAAGGACATATTTCTGGAATTCCAGGCTCTCCAACAAATGAATGGATTGACTGGAAAGGTAATGACTCACCCATCACTGAGAGTATTCAAATATAGCATAAATATCCACTCTATGGTTATTAGACATTTCAAAGGAATCATATATTGGACTAGGTATTAAATCAAAGGAGCACAGATGTCCCTTCCCCACTTTGATATTCTTATTTGTTTCTGAGTCAAAGGATAGTTGCACAATCTTCCATTTTGCTTTGGCTGTGTAGACCTAGACTTTGGATAACAGATGGGAAAACAGACTTTGAAACTAAAAGCCCAGGAATTATAGTGCCTATTTTTATCAGGTGGTTTTGTATAATCCGAAGATTAAGAAAAAAATGCTCTGAAGAAAGTTGTTTGTAGAATAAATTTCATCACAGTCAGTATTGTCATGATAAAATATTTTCATAACCAGTACATTGTCAAACAACAGATGATGAGCAGCTATTATGAACACTTTTCAGTACATTAACTAATTTAGATCCTTTCTTGAAGTTTATTGGAGTTTGAGAAGAACAATTTTTCTCCCCCTTACATTCTGTTGATTTCATTCTCTGAAATGAGCAGCTGGGTGTATCCATATTTTTAAAGTTCTGGGTTTCAAAATAAAGAGCATAGAGTAGCTTTAAATTAGCTTAAGGATTCAGGCTCTGAAAAAGTGTATATAGTATTGGTCAAGGTCCATTTAGGAAAAGAGAAATCACTTAGGTATTTCAAAAAGAGGGAACTTAACACAAACATTGGTTATGAGGATATTGGAAAGGCTGAAGGAGCAAGAAAAAAGAATTAGGTTGCTGAAAGATTAGAAACTGCAGGAAACAAATTTCTCTCTGAAATAGTGCCACTGTGACTTGGGAGTCAGGAGCAGAAACTCCAGGACTGGCCTGCTGGGCCCGGTGACACTGCTGCCAGCTGGGGTCACCAGCCCATCACCGCGCTGGTGACACGGCTGCTGTGTCTGCTGCCACTTACATCCCAAGCTGACACCCAACAAGGGGAAAGTCACTTCTCCCTTCTTACCTGCCAGTTCTCCCCAGTAGACCCCGTTTCTTGAATCCAATGGGAAGCCAGGGAACAAGAAGGCCTGGAAAGCATGGTGGCAGAACCACCATCTTTACAATCCAGAGCATGCTCAGTGGAGAGCACATAAGCAGATGACCACAGATTGGTCAACATGGTCCTAGTTTTCAAAGGGGAGAGAAGAGTCATTTCTGTAAAGAGCAAACCAATCAGCCTGACACCAGCCTCTAGCAAGATTCTACAATGTGTGACTGAGTGGTGGTTTATGAGTCCTTACATGGGGGGAGATAACCAGTCAGGCCAGCAGGGGATTACTAATGTATTGTGTTCAATACCTCTGAAAACCACATCATTGCAGGGGCCCAATTTTAGCTATTCAGAAAATAGCAAATGTCAGATTCCTTAGGAATAAATATCTGAGAAATGTGTCCAAAATCAGAGAGAGCAAATATTTTAGGTTTGCATAGAGCCAGTCACCTGTTCCATCAAAGTCCTTGTATATACTACATTGCATAGATGGAAAAGACTTGATTGACCTGAAAGGATCACAGAGATCTCTTTTATCTCTGTAAAGGCCACCGGGATTCAGAATCACTGAGTGTCCTGGCTGAAGTCACACAGCTGGTTAATTGCAGAAATGGATCTGCAGTTCAGATCTCTGAACTTGCGATTCATGCTTTACTGGCACCACACCCCACAAAAGACTGACTGTATTACACAGCCTTGTATCATCTTCACAAGGATGGCTATTGTCTTTCCTGTCTGGATAGAAGATTTGCAAAGAATCACTCAAATGCTCATTCTCTGGATGCTATGCTTCCAATGGCAAGCATCTGTGAGCACTGCAGGAGAGGCAAGGGGCTGAGGAATGTCCTTGACACCAGGCTTATGCCTGGGCACCCTTGAAACTGCTGGTTTCCCTTGTCTCCATTTCCTCTTTGTAGTTACAGTTAGAAACTTTTTTTGAAACTACTGATTACAGGAAAGATATAGCTTCCTAAATTTATTGAAGTTTACTTGAATCATTGCTTTTAAGAATCTTGTTTACCTCTAGGAAAATCTGATTAAATCACAAATAAATTTGAAAAGAAAAATGACTATGTCCACTCTCTCAGCTTATTTGAGATGCTAAATCAAAATACCACCGACTGGGAGGCTTATAAAGAATAGCAATTTATTTCTCACAGTTCTGGAGGCCGGAAGTCTGAGATCAGGTACCAGCACAGCCTCTTCTGGGTAGCTGACATCTTCCTGACGTGGGGGAAGGGGCCACAGAGCCCCGTGGGGTCTCTTATAAGTACATTAACTCCATTCAAGAGAGGTCAACCTTTATCACCAAACCCTTCCAAAGGTCCCACCTTCCAAATGCCAACACATAGGACATTAGGATTTCAACATATGAATCTGGGGAGTGAGAGGAAACAAACATGCAAGCTATAGTACCCGCTTAACTCCCTGGTGAAGCATCTGCCTGCAGTGCAGGAAACCCAGGTCCAAACCCTGGGTCCAGAGGATCTCCTGGAGAAGGGAATGGCCACCCACTCCAGTATTCTTGCCCCAAGAATTCGATGCACAGAGGAACCTGATGCGCTACAGTCAATGGGGTCACAAAGAATCAGACAGGACTCAGTGACTAACACTTTCACTTTCAACTCCCATTCACTAAATTACCACTTGGAAATCTGCTGTGTGTTGGGCTCTGATTGTGCATTTTAAATGCATTATTTAAAACCCTTACTACCATCCTATGTATGTATGATGTAGGAATTATTTCAATATTAAGGATAGGAAACTGAGGTTCAGAGGGCTGTCACACCCTAGTTCAGTTCAGTCGTTCAGTCGTGTCTGACTCTTTGCGACCCCATGAACCATAGCACTCCAGGTCTCCCTGTCCATCACCAATTCCCAGAGTTTATTCAAACTCGTACATCGAGTCAGTGATGCCATCCAGCCATCTCATCCTCGGTCATCCCCTTCTCCTCCTGCCCCCAATCCCTCCTAGCATCAGAGTCTTTTCCAATGANTATCTGGGTCGTGAAGATCTTTTTTGTACAGTTCTTCTGTATATTCTTGCCACCTTTTCTTAATATCTTATGCTTCTGCTAGGTCCATACCACATACTAATAGGAGGAGGAAAATCTGAGAGTTGAACCCAGTCCCTCTGCCCCCAAAGGGGGCTCTTCCCACTCTGATATGTGCTCTTTGTTTATTCAATATTTTTGCTGGTGTATGTCAATTTTTTTTTCTGGAAAAATCACAGAATTGTACCTCAAGTACTTGTAAAGATATTTGTTAAAGAAATAAAAATCCATTTTTATTTATTTACTTACTTAAAAAGTTGTTTTGTTTGCAGTGGGTTTTCATTGCTGGGTGTGGGCTTTCTATAATTGCAGCTGGGGAAGCTGTTCTTTTGCTGCAGTACACAGTCTTCTCATTGCTGTGGCTTCTGCTGTTGCAGAGCACGGGCTCTAAGCACACAGGCTTCAGGAGTTGTAGCTCATGAGCCTAGTTGCTTTGTGGTATTTAGAATCCTTCTAGATCACAAATCGAATCTGCGTCTCCTGCATTGGCAAGCAGACCTGGGAAGTTCTAGAAATCCATTTTAAAACACAGACCAATGCCATGTTCCAATAACAGAAAATAAACGTATAGATCCATTACATGAACTGCTACTTCTAAAATAACCACGTGGTTCCCAGAGAGAGGTTGTTCCTCTAACCATTGATGATGTCCTAGGACTTTCCTAGCTTTAATAAAATTAGGTCTGGCTCTTTAAATGAAGGAAGAATAATGCAGAACTGAAGTCAACTACTGGCCCAGAGTAGGATGTTGCGCATGGCTGGTCAATGTGTCACTGTGATGACACTACGTATTTGGAAGAACTAGTGAACAGCCTGAGGTTAAGGGGAAACCAACTGTAAGGCTAATAAATGGTTGCTATACTAGGAAACTGTCTTATTGAAGACAAATGATTTCTTTGGGTAGATATTTTAAGGATGCAGATTATAATTTTTTTTTTCTTACTACATTTTTTCTTTGCTTATTCTCCAAAGTATCCCAACTAACTGCCTGCAGCAGAGCTGGGCAATCTTTCCGTAAGGACCAACTAAAGAGTAACTGTGCTTGACATTGCAGTTCTCATGGTCTCTGTTGCAGCCATTGGAGCCTGAGAGCAGCCTTAGACAATAGGTAAGAGAATGAGTTTGGCTGTGTTCCAATAAAGCTTTATTTGTTCACCCCTGGGCTACAAGGTCAAAAGCACCTAATAATAAATATTGCTTCTACTTATATGCCCCCAAAACTTTCAACTCAAAGAAACCAAGTTACATTTCTTATTTTTTTACAGCACTGTGAATGTTGCATCATTCACACCCAACCCCGAATGTGCCATTTCTTTAATGTGAATGTTTACTAGACTTGTTACAAATGACTTGCATGAAATCTTTGGTATTTGCTTATCTGCTGTATTTCTTACTGGCTCTGTATTCAAACAGAGAAGGATCTGGATGTGGGTCCTGGAGGGGCCTCCAGGATGAGCCTCCAGGCATCCAAAATCACACACCAAGTGGCAGTGCCAGGGCGGTATTTGATGACTAGGTGATGAGTATTTTTCTAAACCTGCCATCTGGGACTCTCAAATAGTTCAGACTAGTAGCAGGGTAATTTCACTTGAATAAAAAAGTGAAGTCTCTCAGTCGTGTCCGACTCTTTGTGATTCCATGGGCTGTAGCCTGCCAGGCTCCTCTGTCCGTGGGATTTTCCAGGCAGTGGTCCTGGAGTGGATTGCCATTTCCTTCTCCAGGGGATCTTCCCAACACAGGGATCGAACCCGGGTCTCCCGCATTGTAGACAAACACTTTACCGTCTGAGCCACCAGGGAAGTCCTTGAATAAGTTACTGGAATTTTCCATGGTCTAAGTACATGCTAAGTCTTTTAAAGTATGGGGCTTCCCTGGTGGCTCAAGTGGTAAAGAATCCTCCTGAAATGCAGGAAANGGGTCTCCCGCATTGTAGACAAACACTTTACCGTCTGAGCCACCAGGGAAGTCCTTGAATAAGTTACTGGAATTTTCCATGGTCTAAGTACATGCTAAGTCTTTTAAAGTATGGGGCTTCCCTGGTGGCTCAAGTGGTAAAGAATCCTCCTGAAATGCAGGAAACCTGAGTTTGATCTCTGGGTTGGGAAGATCCCCTGGAGAAGGAAATGGCAACCCACTCCAGTATTCTTGTCTGGGAAACCCCAAGAGTAGGACACGACTGAGTGACTAACACTTTCACACTTCCGAAGCATTACTTATGATTAACCAATTGGTCATGAGTGAGTCGGAGAAGGAGATGGCACCCCACTCCAGTACTCTTGCCTGGAAAATCCCATGGACAGAAAAGCCTGGTAGGCTAGAGTCCATGGGGTTGAGAAGAGTCCGACACGACTGAGTGACTTCACTTTCACTTTTCATTTTCATGCATTGGAGAAGGAAATGGCAACCCATTCTAGTATTCTTGCCTGGAAAATCCCAGGGACAGCGAAGCCTGGTGGGCTGCCGTCTTTGGGGTCGCACAGAGTCGGACACAACTGAAGCGACTTAGCAGCAGCAGCAGCAGCATGAGTGAGTAATGAGTGATAGTTGTTCAGTCGAGTCCGACTCTTTTCGACCCCATGAACTGTAGCTTGCCAGGCTCCTTTGTCCATGGAATTCTCCAGGCTAGAATACTGGAGTGGGTTGCCATGTCCTTCCAGGGCATCTTCCCGACCCAGGGACTGAACATGGGTCTCCTGCATTGCAGGCAGATTCTTTACCATCTGAGTCACCAGGAAAGCCAGTTTGTCATGCAGACTCCTGATTTTGTTTGTTTGGGTGTTTGTGTGTTGGATCACTAAATGAAGTATCATTTTTTAGATAGCCAATAATAGCATATTCAATATGGTTTATGAAGCTAATAAATTAACTCAATTGCAGCTCTTTTCCCTAGAGGTTTTTTTCAAGGTTATGTTCCTTATAAAAGAAGACACTCATTTACATATTTTTCTTAGTTATGATGATATATGCTAATATGAAACTTTAATCTCTAATGATATAGAGTGTGTGTGTGTGTGCTCAGTTGTGTTCAACTCTTTGAGGCCCCATGGATTGTAGCCTGCCAGGCCCCTCTGTCTATGAGATTTTCCAGGCAAGAATAGTGGAGCGGCTGCCATTTCTTACTCCAATGATATAGTGATATAGTATCTCTATGATAATATGAAATTCCAATAACATATCGTTCCTTACAGTCTTAGTCATCAATCACATTAGGATGTCATAGCATATTAGATTTTGGAGCTCAACTTCTTTTTAGGGAAGAGAGAGCATTAACAATTTATTTGAAGGAAGTCCCTGGTGGTCCAGTGGTTAGAACTGCACTTCCACCGCAAGATGCCTGTTTTCAATACCTGGTTGGAGAACTAAGATCTCACATGCCTTTCAGTGCAGCCATAAAAAAAAAAAAAAAAAAAAAAAGAAGGAAACATTAAATTGTGAATTAAGATTAGATTAGTTGCTCAATTGGTTAAATGCAATAACAGGAGAGAACTACCCAGGACAACGGGGGGCTCGCAGTTATCATTAGTTTCTAAGAGCTTATTTCTATTATATAAATATCAGCCATACTGTATATTGTGAGGTTAATTGTTAGAAGCTGTGCCTGAACTGCCACCAGAGTTAGGAATTCTGTTTTCTAAATGGAGGAACATAGTCTATTTAGAGAGGAAAACAGAGGCAAATATGAATAAAATTTACTTACTGTCAACCAAGGCCTTCAAAGATTGAGGTTTTTAAAAAATTTTTTAATTTGATTTGTTTATTTTTGGCTACACTGGGTCCTTGTGCTGCCTGTGGGTTTCCTCTAGTTGCAGGGAACAGGGACTACTCTTTAGTTGCAGTGTGTGAGCTTCTTATTGAGGTGACTTTTCGAGTTGCACAGGCTCTAGGTGGGCAGGGTCAATAGCTGAGAAAGTGAGAGTATTAGTCACTCAGTTGTGTCCCATTCTTTGTGACCCCATGGACCGTAGCCCACCAGGCTTCACTGTCCATGGAATTCTCCAGGCAAGAATACTGGAGTGGGTTGCCATTTCCTTCTCCAGGGGGTCTTCCTGACCCAGGGATTGAACCCAGGTCTCCAGTGATGAAGGCAGACTCTACCTACTGAGCCACCAGGGAAGGCCTCAGTAACTGTCGTGCATGGGTTTACTACATGTAGTTGTCCAGAGGCATGTGGGGTCTTCCTGAACCGAGGATCAAACCTGTGCCTGCTGCACTGGCAGGCAGATTCTTAACCACTGGATCAACAGGGAAGTCCCAAAGATTGTTTTAAGTTAAAAACAAACCCCTTATTCTGTATTTATCGACATGCCCATTGTTTTATCTGATTTTAGGTAATCAGAAATACACACATTTGACAACATTCCTTTGAGAAAAACTAAAAAATAGTACTAGCAGTTGTAATCTGAGTGGTGAAGATGATGGTAAGCAATGAGATTCAATAACAAATGGATAATAATGGATCCTATCAATGACATGTTTTTGGGAGATTTTAATGAATGCTACAATTGCACTCATCTCACACGCTAGTAAAGAAATGCTCAGAATTCTCCAAGCCAGGCTTCAGCAATATGTGAACTGTGAACTTCCAGATGTTTAAGCTGGATTTTGAAAAGGTAGAAGAACCAGAGATCCTTCTTGGAAGGAAAGTTATGACGAACCTAAACAGCATATTAAAAAGCAGAGACATTACTTTGCCAACAAAGGTCTGTCTAGTCAAGGGTATGGTTTTTCCAGTAGTCATGTATCGATGTGAGTCGGACTATAAAGAAAGCTGAGAGCCGAAGAATTGATGCTTTTGAGCTGTGGTCTTGGAGAAGACTCTTAGAGTCCCTTGGATTCCAAGGAGATCCAACCAGTTCATCCTAAAGGAAATCAGTCCTGGGTGTTCATTGGAAGGACTGATGTTGAAGCTGAAATTCCAATATTTTGGCCACCTGATGCAAAGAACTGACTCATTTGAAAAGACCCTGATGCTGTGAAAGATTGAGGGCAGGAGGAGAAGGGGATAACAGAGGATGAGATGGTTGGATGGCATCACCGACTCAATGGCCATGAATTTGGGTAAACTCCAGGAGTTAGTGATGGAAAGGGAGTCCTGGTGTGCTGCAGTCCATAAGGTCTCAAAGAGTCAGACATGACTGAGTGAATGAACTGACTGACTGACCAATGATATAATTTAGTGGGATAATTCTAGTGATTTTTTAAAATTTATACTTTCAAGACCTATAAAATGTCTCCCCCAACCCTGCTTTCTTTTGCCTCCCAGTTTTTGCAAACTCCACATGCATGTGGCTCAAAATACCAGGTATAATTGAAAGTTCCCACATGAAGAAAGAAAGAAAAACACAATGCTATTTAACACTTATTAATGTGAAAAAAACAGTAACATGTTCTTTTTGTTTGTTTTTTGGTAGGTTGTTCTGCGAACTACTTCTCTTTCAAAGAATTAAAAAGGTAAGGTTTGAAATTCATCTGAAAGGCAGTGCTTAATGATGTGAGCTTCCAAATAGGAAAAAAAAAAGGAGAACCAGTACTTTGTGCTGAAACAGATCCAGAGTACAGAGTTCTACAAGTGTTCGGTGCCCATGCCTGGCCACCTGGCACATTGACCAACCCCCTCCCCACACCGGCCACTGGTCTTAGGATGAACAGGAACACAGGAAGGCTCAGTTTCCAGAAAATCTTTCACTCTGGCTGCCCTGGATCATCTCAGGAATGCAGAGCTTTCCTCAAAATTTTTAATGTTTCTGGGGAGTCCTGGGACCAACCAGGACTGGTAGTGCCATTTGGGTGGAACATCTCCAACCTGGACAAAGGTCTGTCAGTCTCCATCCTTCAAGGCACTCTTTAACCCTTGACCCTGTGTGTGATGTCTCCACTAGCTTCAAGGAGCTCCAGGACTCATGCTTGGAGTCATAGTCCCTGCCCATAACCTGGCCTGCTTCCAGGAGGGTGGACTTCTGAGCTGATCACTTTTGCAGGCTGGTGAAATATTTCTTTCATGAGATTGTGATCCCTGCCAAAGGGGCTGACACTCTGATGTGAGATGGCTTATTCACACTGGATACAAGAGGTGATCAGGACTCTGGGATGCTAGGACAGAATGCCCCCCACCCCCAGCTTTAGACTTGAGCTCAAGCAGCATCAGTGCTTGCCTGTGCCTGTCCTGACTGTGGCCTCCTCCGATCAGCACCCAAGGGCAGCGAGAGGCTGCAGGCATCTCTTACCCTGTGGACCTTTCACTGCTGGGGTAACCCTATCCTTCTGTAAGTTCCTTGCCCAGCTGGGCAGTCTGCTGTGGTGGCCAAGCCTATCTGCTCTAAAGGGTTTCAGATCATTGCTTTAGAAAACTGATTGGCCCTTCTGATTTGGATTCTCCTTTGCCCCAAGGGAATTTGGTGGCTTCATAATCCCCTGGGATAAAGGGAGAACATCTCTTGCAGTTTTACTAACTTTACCCACAGGCCCCTCACCTACTCTGCTGGCTGATGGCAATGGATGGAAGGTAGAGGTAGGGTCAGCAGGGAAAGAAATCACATTTTGGGAATGTAGTGAAAGAGAAAACAGAGTTGGAAGACAAGTTGTTCTCCCTTTATCCTATAAAATTCCACTCTGTAAAGTTGATATGACCCCCAAGTAGATTATTGCTCACATTCTCTGGTATTCTCTGGATGAGATTTGCATTTGTGGTTGTCATCAGTGGAGCACAGTTATTACTTCTGAGAGAGTCCTTGGAAACCAGTACTCACAGGCTACATGACCGATGAGCCAGTATCATACATAAATGTTACAAACAGCATTAAATACATGCAGGGGTTGTTCACTTCCTAAGTCGTGTCCTACTCTTTGAGACCCCATGGATTGCAACATGCCAGGCTTCCCTGTCCTTCACTATCTTCTAGAGTTTGCTCAAATTCATGTCCATTTAGTTGGTGATGCCATCCAACCATCTCATCCTCTGTCATCCCCTTCTCCTCCTGCCTTCAACCTTTCCCAGCATCAGGGTCTTTTCCAATGAATCCGCTCTTTGCATCAAGTGGCCAAAGTATTGGAGCTTCAGCTTCAGCATAAGTCCTTCCAATGAATATTCCGGGTTGATTTCCTTTAGGATTAATTGGTTTGATCTCCTTTCTGTCCAAGGATTCTCAAGAGTCTTCGCCAGAACCACAATTCAAAAGAAAGCAGTCAGCCTTCTTTATGGTCCAACTCTCACATCCATACATGACTACTAGAAAAACCATAGCTTTGACTATATGGACCACTGTTGGCAACGTGATGTCTGCATTTTTTTTCTTTCCTGTTTTTTAATACGCTGTCAAGGTTTGTCATAGCTTTTCTACCAAGTAGCAAGTGTCTTTCAATTTTCTGGCTGCAATCACCATCCACAGTGATTTTGGAGTCCAAGAAAATAAAATCTGCCACTGTTTCTTTTTTTTCCCCATCTACTTGGGATGAAGTGATGGGACTGGATATCACGATCTTCGTTTTTGAATGTTGAGTTTTAGGTCAGCTTTTTCCACCCTCCTCTTTCACTGTTATCAAGAGGCTCTTCAGTTTCTCTTTGCTTTCTGCTGTTAGAGTGGTATCATGTGCATATCTGAGCTTGTTGATATTTCTCCTGGCAATCTTGATTCCAGCTTGTGAGTCATCCAGCCCAACATTTCAAATGATGTACTCTGCATTTAAGTATTTTGGGGGGGGGAGGAAAATGAAATTATCCAAGAATAGCACAAGTGATGATAAAGACCATGAAGAGAAGATCTCGGAACTTAGAAAAAGAAGGTCCTTGGACGTTTGCCACAACTGGATGATAAATACATATCAAAGTATCTCTTCCACCTCTTTCTATCCATTATTCTGAGTCTTCATCAATGAATCACTATACTTTCCAGGGACCCACACGTTTTGTAAAACATGTTTTAATCACAGTGTTTAGTTAGACAGAGCCTTTAAAAAAATAAAGACGACTGGGGCCCCATATACCCCACATGGGGGCAGCTCTGCTTGGCTGTGATCTTTTCTTTCAAAGTTAGTATAAACTGACTCACTACAGAGTATCATGTTCTGTATCGGACCTTGAGATCATACCACAAAACCCCTGTGATGTAGCTACCATCCTGGAGAACCACACTCTTGGTGATTTACACAAAATTCAGACATAGGAAACACACCAGGAAAAATGTAACAGTAGGCATTGAATGGTGCTTGATTAGACACATCTGAAAATAAAGGGCAGAAATGGCCATGGCTTGGGGTTTTGGAAAGGGCAAGTTCAATTTGGGCTGGTGTCCCCAGAACTGCTTGGTGGCTCTTGATGCAGGCACTGAAGTTCCAGCTGGACTTGGACCAGCTCAGAAGTATACAGACAGTGGGCTGGGCAGGGGACAGTGGGAACCCTTGAGTAGGGAGACCTGAGGACACTCTGAACTGAAGAAGGCACAGCTTCCGTTTTCTTGGAACTAGGCTCTCCCTGAAGAGTGTTTGACTGCTGTGGAATGGACGTGGTGAGCCATTAGGGAACCCTGCCCTGCCTTGCCAACAGGTGAGGTTGATGGAATACCCTCTAGGGTAGAAGTCTCTCATTGGGAACAATCTCGGTGGTTTCTTCAACACCAATTTCTTGACATAGACGTAGCCCAACAATCACACTCTTTCCTGTCTCTCTTGCTATCCTGTTTCCATCCTCCCACCACCCTGCTGGCCCTGGTTTGGTTTCTGAATTTGTTGTCTGCCCCAGTGTCCAAGCACAAATGTTGGTCTTCTCCTTGTATCCCTAACCCAGCATCGACTCAGTGTTACGTGATGGTGGGAGCCTCGGACTTGATGTCAGAAGACCCAGGGCTGAGGCTGTCTCTGTGACCTTGGGCAGGTCACTGCATGCCTCGGAATTTCTGTTTATTTATTTAAAATGAAGATTACGATGCTTCACTACTTACATTATGTGGTGTTTTGAGGAGAAAAATGAAGTACTTTAGCTTAAAAGAGTAATGTGCTGCGCTTAGCCATGTCAGACTCTTTGCGACCCCGTGGATGGTAGCCCACCAGGCTTCTCTGTCCAGGGAATTCTCCAGGCAAGAATACTGTAGTGGGTAGCCTATCCCTTCTCCAGGGGATTTCCCAACCCAGGAATTTAACTGGAGTCTCTTGCATTGCAGGCAGATTCTTTACCAGCTGAGCTACCAGCGAAGCCCCAGAAGAGTATTATCTAATACTTAAATAAAACTTATTTTCTGTTGGGCAATTGTCTAAGTGTTTTAGATATATTGACTATTTTAATTCTTGAAACAACCGTATGAAGAAGCAGCTGTTAATATGGCCATTTACGGTGGGGAAGTTTAGGCACAGAGAGATTAAGTAATTTCCCAAAGAGTAACACATTTATTAAATATAAGACCTGGGGTTTTAACCTGGCACCCTGATACCCTCCGTCCTTTGAACAGCCACATTATATTGTTTATCTAATTGTTGCTATAAGAGCTAACAGTCACATAAGGCTTAATGTATTCCGGTGTGTGGGCTCAGTCACTCAGTCGTGTCCAACTCTCTGTGACCCCATGGACTTTAGCCTGCCATGCCAGAGATGGTTCCAAATGTCCAGTTAACTCACTCAAATCTTACAGAAGTCCTTGGAGGGATGTGGAGGCAGGTATTGTGGTTATCTGTATTTAAATCATTTGTAAAAACGTCCACAAATGGGAACATGGAATAAGTAGATGTAGCTTTCCCTGTTCCTCCCACTAAGTGCAACTGAAGACCCTGTACATTATGTAAAACAAACACAGGAAGGCTCAGCGGGATGGAGAGAAGGCAGACTGACAAGCGCTCAGAATCCAAGGAACCGTGTGATCATGGGTTCCCTGTATTT
Organism: Neotragus moschatus; assembly: GCA_006410615.1. NCBI lineage: Eukaryota > Metazoa > Chordata > Mammalia > Artiodactyla > Bovidae > Neotragus > Neotragus moschatus. The sequence goes on from SJYA01000881.1 coordinate 1,063,247, forward strand.
TCTTTTCTGCGTCATCTATCCCAGACGTGGAGCTGAAGAAGCTGGCAGCTTGGAAATGCCAATGAGCATGGACAAAAACGCCTGCTCTCTCCAGCCAAAGGACAGCCTAGCAAGACAGAAACCTCTTAGACAGTAACCGCTCTTCTCCAGCCAACCACCACAGCAAATCTGTGGCCCCACTTCCACCCCTGCCAGTGGCGAGACTAGATCTCCGCCCTTGTGAGGCTTATACCCAGGAGCCCCATTCTCTCTGCCAGGATGGTGTCTGGAAAGGCAGAATAGAGAGCCAGGACCTTCATCCGTAGCCCTGGGAGATAATGAGGCCTCCTCCCATGCTGTCAGTGGAGATCAGCAGAGAGCCATCTGTCACGAACGGGGTGCCCTTCCCCCATCCCCATCCCTGGGAAAGTGACGAAGGAGGTCTAATGGGGTGTCAGGATTTCCCCCACTGCCTGGCAGTAGTGAGGTCCTCTTACGTCTGCAACAACCTGTCAATGAGGCTGCGAGAGGAGCAGTCATGAAGACCTCCAAGCTGTCCACCCAGAGAGCTAACAGCACTATTGGCCTAGTGCAGAGTCGNAGCCATCTGTCACGAACGGGGTGCCCTTCCCCCATCCCCATCCCTGGGAAAGTGACGAAGGAGGTCTAATAGGGTGTCAGGATTTCCCCCACTGCCTGGCAGTAGTGAGATCCTCTTACGTCTGCAACAACATGTCAATGAGGCTGCGAGAGGAGCAGTCATGAAGACCTCCAAGCTGTCCACCCAGAGAGCTAACAGCGCTATTGGCCTAGTGCAGAGTTGAACTCCCACCCACACCCAGCAGTAAAGAGGAGTCCCACCTCGGGGGTCCGTGACAGCCAAGTGGAAGCCTGTGCTTCTACCCCCACCTGACAGTGAAGAGGTGGTCCCTGCTTCCCCACCGCCCCCTCGCCCAGACAAAGTGATGTTACAGGAAGCCGGAGACAAGCAAGGCTTAAATAAGATCAGTCTCCTAACAGAGGCGTCCCTGGTCACTCAGTGGCACAGAAGCCCCTGCGAATGTGGGAGACCTGGGTTCCATCCCTGGGTTGGGGAGAGCCCCCGGAGAAGGAAATGGCAGCTCACTCCAGCATTCTTGCCTGGAGAATTCCATGGACAGAAGAGCCTGCTGGGTTATGGTCCATAGGGCCGCAAACGATCTGGATGTGACTTAGAGACGAAGCAAGGACAGCAACAGCTCCTCGGCTCAGTTTCAAAAATCGCTCATCACACCAAGAGCAAGGAACAGCTCAAACTAAATGAAAAAAGACCAATCGATAGATACCAACACCAAGATGTCAGAGACGTTGAATTATCTGACAAGGATTTAAAGCAGTCATCATAAAGAAGCTTCTGTGGCTTATTTCACTTAACAAAATGCCCTCCGGGGAGGCCTTTCTCAGGAAGGAGAATAAAAATAAGAAAATTAGGTCCATGTGCGCTCATTTTTTCTTATTTTTCCTTCTAATATCTTAAAGAACTCTTTGACAACTTTCTGAAATACTGCATCCGAAGTGTCCCCTAACACGATGATCAGAATTTCTCTAAATCTACTAACTCTCCTAACAACATAGAATGTGTGTTATAGAGACATTGGTTGAAAGATATTTCACCGATTCTCATATACTGGCTTTTATTTTATCAACAACTCATTTCACACAGTTTCCCTTGCTTACTTCCCCAAATCTCTTTTTCTGGCCTTTTTTAAATCAAAAAGCAGAATTTAACGTTGTACCCCGAGATTTCTGATCATAGTGGCAACAAATTTTCATCCTTTTGTTGTTGTTGTGACCTCCGTTTATATAGATTAATTGGTATCTTTTATCTTTAAGAATCTTTGTTATCACTAACAAGCTCCTATTTTCCTTTCTGGTTTTGTATCTTTTTCCCACATCTTTCTCAAACTATAATCTTGCTCTGTGTTTTCTTTTCTTTATTTCCACCATGACATTTTATCAATACTTTATCCCTACACTGGAAACCTAATATTATTTATTATTATTTTTCTTTCTTGCTCCTGTGAACTGAAAAAGATGGATTTCAACAGTGCAGTAAACTTCTTTCTTTTTCTAAATTACCTCAGAACTGGAGGTTTCACATCAAGTGCTTTACACAACAGAAATCCCAGAATTAATTTTCGTTTTTCACTAAGATGAAGAATGATAGTGATTATACAAAATCTTTTTTTCCTATCCTCAGGTACTTAAAAGATCCTTCTGAGAAGGAATGAAATTTAGAAATATCTGAGACTAACATGGGGTCTCTACGGAGTCGTGTGTCATGGAGTCAGCCGGTCCGGAGACTCTTGTAAGAGATGATTTCAGGTCCCCAGCCAGTGCCCGTCATCAGCACTAAAGCATGCTGGGCAGTGTGTGTCCCACCGTTAAGCGCTCTTGTCCCTAATTTTCCTGATGCAGCACCCTCAGCCATAAGGTGTCTTGGGTAACCATCATATCTCAGGCTGGGAGGGCTCTGAGGTATTGATTCGTGAGATTTGAGTTTATTCCCCCCAATCCAAGTCAAATCAGCCTAGGTATAAATAACTCGTTGATCTAGGGAGCTTCTGGAACCCAAGGGAAGGATTAGTGTTCCTCCGGGATCTCGGCTTCTTATTCACCCATGGCTGGGACAGTGGGCAAGATAAGACTAGCTAAAAAAAGATGGAGCAGTCCTTTTAAAATGCTAGCATACTCTCTGAGGATATTTATTTGTTTATTATAGTCTGGCAATACTTTTCAATAAAGCTTAACATTTGCTCTGGAGGAAAATGTTGCTCCCTCACAATTCAGTCTGAGCCAGATGGGGACACTTTATTCCCCCTGGCTATAGTCTGTGGAAGCCGCTATGAAAGTATGAGAACTGTGGTATTTGGGGGGTGGAATACTTGAAAGAACGATGGGTTGATGAGTGGAAACCCAACATGATCCCAATTCACTCGTGACATGGAGCAAGTCCAGCTTCTGGACATTTTTTTGTTTGTTTGTTTTAATTTGTATGGAATTAATCGTAGTTTTCAGATTTTTACAGTATGAAAACACTTTTTAATTTCAAAAAGTTATGGATAGCATGTGTAAAGGTATCAGTTTTGTTGCCCGGTGGAGGGGAGAAAAAAACCTGTAAGGGTATACTAGTTTTAAGACTTGCAGCAACTCCAGTCTCTGTAAGTTCAAATGCTGCAGACTGGAACCAGTGACTTTGCGATCCCTTCTGGCTCTGATATTCTGGGATTCAAGTCAGAAGAATTGGGACTTCTTAGAAAACATTCATTTATTCAAGAAGAAAGCTGACATTAAATATTACCAGAATCAAGAGCAGCATTAGAAATTTTGAGAGAGATGAATTAAGGCAGATTTCAGGGTCAATAAAAATCTGACCTGAGAGAAGCTGGAAGGAGGGACCGATGCTAACAGCAGTGGGAGGCACTGAGACACAGAACGGGGAGCCTGTTACATAATGTGGTTCTATTTTGTGCCCATTTAATCTTACTAAAAACCACTGTTGTGGTTGGACCAGCCTTGTGATTTTAGGATTGCAACACATCCTGAATAATTATCAAGAAACTTTGAAAGAATAAAGGTTTATTACTTACAAGGCCTAGAAATCGTATAGCACACACCTGGGCTCCTACACTGAGGTCCTAGGTAGGAAGATAATGCTTTGGGGCCTGGGTTTCTGCTTTTATTGGGGGCCTAGGGTTTTGTAGTTCACTTATTGAAATCAACCAAGATCTGTAAAACAAAGGAACCTCCTTGGAGGGGGAGGCCTGGGTTCAATCCCTGGGTTGGGAAGAGGCCCTAGAGAAAGGAATGGCTATCCATTCCAGTATTCTTGCCTGGAAAATCCCATGGACAGTGTAGCCTGGTGGGCTGCCATCCAGAGAAGTCACAAAGAGCTGGACATGACTGAGTGACCAACACTTTCACTAACAGGAACAGGGTCAGATGTCATGATGGCTAAGCAAAGGAAGCAAAGGAGAAGGCAGTCTTGACTCTCTGACAAGCTGGACCAACTCTTCTGATCTTAAGCAAATATATTATATAATAATATTTAAATGTAAAATAATAATATAATTAATTATATGTGGTAACATTTGTTCTATTAAATAGTGTTCTCATATAAAAGCATCAGGACAGTGGGTAGTATAAAGTAGGCTACTTTCCCTTCTCCTTAATCAAAATGACAGTCGATGTGTTACTTATAGCATCCTAGTTGTTGTTCAGTCACTGTCATGTCCAACTCTTTGCAACCTCATGGACTGCAGCATGCCAGACTTCCCTGTCCTTTGCCATCTCACGGAGTTTGCTCAGATTCAAAGTTAGCACCAGTTGAGCTGACATCAAGAAGTTACTAGCAAGAGACACAGATGTATAGAGCAGTCTTTTGGACTCTGTGGGAGAGGAAGAGGGTGGGATGATTTGGGAGAATGGCATTGAAACATGTATAATATCATATATAAAATGAATCGCCAGTCCAGGTTCAGTGCAGGATAGTGGATGCTTGGGGCTGGTGCCCTGAGATGACCCAGAGGGATGGTACGGGGAGGGAGGAGGCAAGGGGGTTCAGGATGGGCAACATGTGTATACCCATGGTGGATTCATGTTGATGTATGGCAAAACCAATACAATATTGTAAAGTAACCTCCAATTAAAATAAATAAATTTATATTTAAAAAAAGAAGTTACTGGCAATGTTTGGGGATAATTTCTACATTGTATTGATATGCTTATAGAAAAATACATCTTTGTAGCTTGTCTCTTTTTTATGTTTTCTGTATTTTGTATGCTTCACATAAAAAAGGAGATTGATTCTCAAAGACATTCTGCCTTCCAGCACTCTTCCTGAAATTTTAAGGACATCTGAACTTGACAGTTTTTATTTCCCAGAGTTAAACACAGATTGGGTATTAGGTTGAGGATATCAAGTCACATTTCTACCCAAATAGTCATCTAACTGATGAGAAATAAGTCAAGCAAATAGGGACAATCCTCAAGAATTCTTTTTTAATGTTATATATTGCGGTTCATAATTCACTGTTTTTTTTTCCCAAAAATATTTGTTTATTTATTTTTACATTTTTGGCTGTGCTGGGTCTTTGTTGGTGTGTGTGGGCTTTCTCTAGTTGCTGCAAGCNCTGGTGGGCTGCCATCCAGAGAAGTCACAAAGAGCTGGACATGACTGAGTGACCAACACTTTCACTAACAGGAACAGGGTCAGATGTCATGATGGCTAAGCAAAGGAAGCAAAGGAGAAGGCAGTCTTGACTCTCTGACAAGCTGGACCAACTCTTCTGATCTTAAGCAAATATATTATATAATAATATTTAAATGTAAAATAATAATATAATTAATTATATGTGGTAACATTTGTTCTATTAAATAGTGTTCTCATATAAAAGCATCAGGACAGTGGGTAGTATAAAGTAGGCTACTTTCCCTTCTCCTTAATCAAAATGACAGTCGATGTGTTACTTATAGCATCCTAGTTGTTGTTCAGTCACTGTCATGTCCAACTCTTTGCAACCTCATGGACTGCAGCATGCCAGACTTCCCTGTCCTTTGCCATCTCACGGAGTTTGCTCAGATTCAAAGTTAGCACCAGTTGAGCTGACATCAAGAAGTTACTAGCAAGAGACACAGATGTATAGAGCAGTCTTTTGGACTCTGTGGGAGAGGAAGAGGGTGGGATGATTTGGGAGAATGGCATTGAAACATGTATAATATCATATATAAAATGAATCACCAGTCCAGGTTCAGTGCAGGATAGTGGATGCTTGGGGCTGGTGCCCTGAGATGACCCAGAGGGATGGTACGGGGAGGGAGGAGGCAAGGGGGTTCAGGATGGGCAACACGTGTATACCCATGGTGGATTCATGTTGATGTATGGCAAAACCAATACAATATTGTAAAGTAACCTCCAATTAAAATAAATAAATTTATATTTAAAAAAAGAAGTTACTGGCAATGTTTGGGGATAATTTCTACATTGTATTGATATGCTTATAGAAAAATACATCTTTGTAGCTTGTCTCTTTTTTATGTTTTCTGTATTTTGTATGCTTCACATAAAAAAGGAGATTGATTCTCAAAGACATTCTGCCTTCCAGCACTCTTCCTGAAATTTTAAGGACATCTGAACTTGACAGTTTTTATTTCCCAGAGTTAAACACAGATTGGGTATTAGGTTGAGGATATCAAGTCACATTTCTACCCAAATAGTCATCTAACTGATGAGAAATAAGTCAAGCAAATAGGGACAATCCTCAAGAATTCTTTTTTAATGTTATATATTGCGGTTCATAATTCACTGTTTTTTTTTCCCAAAAATATTTGTTTATTTATTTTTACATTTTTGGCTGTGCTGGGTCTTTGTTGGTGTGTGTGGGCTTTCTCTAGTTGCTGCAAGCAGAGGCTACCCTTCATTGAAATACACAAGCTTCTTATTGCAATGGCTTCTCCTGCAGTGGAGCACAGGCTGTAGGCACGTGGACTCAGCCATTGTGGCACATGGGCTGAGTTGCCCCATATCATGTGGCAACTTGCTGGACTTGGGATCCAAGCCCCCACGTCCCTTGGGACCCCAAAATTGGGATCAAACCTGTGTCCCCTTTATTGGCAGATGGATTCTTAACCCCTGGGCCACCAAGGGAGTCCCTTGAGAATTTTTAAAGTTAACAGTTGTCAAGATTTTTAAAGGTTACTAATATTTGGTTCTCATTTTCAAGCAAATATTCCCTTAGAAGAATAGAAACTCCCTCTATTTCTCCAGCAAACTCTAGAAGCTCTAAGAAAAACATAGAGCTTAGAAGAGAGTGTTGATCCAAATATGAATCAAATTAAATGTGGTAGTGTTCTGAGAAGTTCATGCAATGTAAGGAAAGTAGATCCTTTTCATTTTCTTTGAAGTTGTAGAAATGTACTGACAGAGGAATTACGTTATATTTTTTCAATGAATCACGTTACTTGATTCTTCAGGGAATAATGATCATATACTCACGGGCTGTGAGTGATGTACTGTTTTCACTTTTTAGAATCAACCTTAATGGCAAAGCATGTTTAGGTAACGACGTATAAATGTTCTTTCTAATCTAAACCTTGAAATCTGTAAATTGATACATAGCTGATAGAAACTGAAAGTGGATACACGAGAAAGAGGAAATGGAAGTTCCAAACAGAGAAAATAGTGGGGAGAAATCTATCAAAGAAACGATAGAAGACATTTTTCCAAAATAAAGCGCATGTCTCCAGGTTGAAAGATTGGACTGATTGCTCAGCTCAGTGAATGAAATATATGTCCACCATGAAGCCACATCATTGTGAAGTTTCGAAAGCTCAAGGATAGAGAAAAGATCCTGAAAGCTTCCAGATAAAGAGAAAACCACTTTAGAAGTAAGTCAGACAGAGGAGAAATACTGTATGACATCCCTTATATATGGAATCTAAAAAAAATGATACAAATGAATTTACTTACAAAACAGAAAAAGACTCACAGACTGAGAGAACGAACTCATGGTTGCCTGTACACACTGCTATATTTAAAGTGGATAACCAACAAGGACCTGTTGTTAAATTGCTAAATGTTATGGGACAGCCTGGATGGGAGTGGGATTTGGGGGAGAATGGATACATGTACATGTATGGCTGAGTCACTTTGCTGTTCACCTGAAATTATCACAACATTGTTAACTGGTTATACCCCAATACAAAATAAAAAGTTAATTCCAGGAAAAACTAAAAACTGAACAAAAAATACACAAAGGATTGGTTTTAATAATGGCATTATTTGTAGCCTTGTTAATCTTGCCACAGAGATTTTTTTCTTCTACTCCAGCCAATATTACTGTAGTCAAACCCTTTCTCCTGAAAGCCTGTCTTCTGAGTTTTACCTCTGAACTCTTCCCTCACTGCCTTTCTTGTTCCACACACTGAAACTCTTCCTACAAGGTTCTATCGAATACCCACAACAATCTCATCTTTCTTTAACCCATTTCCAGATCTGACGCTGGGACAGACTAAGTGAACACTGGCCTGGATCTGCCTCTTTGCTGGGAGAGGCATCTCTTCAGCTGTCCTCTGCTCTGGGCAGTACTGAGTGTGGATTTCTCACTCCAGGCCAGCTGGCCTCAGAAAGGTTGAGGAGATTGCCTCCAATCTGCGGAGATTGCCTCCAATCTGCTCTTGTCACACCAAGATATTGATAATTCCTTTTTTTTTTTTTCCCTGCTTGGAGCTGAGTCAGTCTATAAACACCATCACACCATCACTAGAATTCTCTCCGCTGATTTCAAAACAGACCAATCTACACAGCATTACTATCAAGTGGAGACGGCGAGGTAGCAAGAGTCTGCTTAAACTGACAGGAAATACATGGGTGGGTGGGCACTGTGCCTGAGGAATGCTTAAGGATTCATGCTTGAATTTACATATTTGTACAAGATCAAAACCCCTTCGTCACTTTGTTCTGTCTCTGCTCTCCCCAGTCTCCCTGTATTTCTCGCATGACAGTCTCACGATACTACACTCCCGGGGCCCTATTGGCCTCCACACATCTGTATCTTCCACTGTGTGTGTTAGTCTCTCGGTTGTGTCCAGCTTTTTGCTATCCCAAGGACTGTAGCCCTCCAGGCTGCTCTCTCCATGGAATCCTCCAGGCAAGAGTCTGGAGTGGGCTGCCATTCCCCTCTCCAGGGGATCCTCCCCATCCGGGGACTGAACCTGGGTCTCCCACATTGCAGGCAGATCCTTTGCTGTCTGAACCATTGGCTTGTTCCTGACTTTCATTACCATTTCATTATTCCATGCATTTTTAGGTGTTCCTGTGTCCTTATAGCCTGCAGGTGTCCTTATAGCTTTCACGTATCATTTAGCTTTTGACGAATAGCAAATTACCACAACATTTAGTTACTCAAAGTAACTGTTTTTTAGCTCATGACTCTGCAGTTTGGCTATTTGGACTGGGTTCGTAAGGGTAGTTCTGATCAGGTTGGCTGGGGGTTGGCTGGTTGGAGAACTGCAGTTGAGATGACTCTTCTTTACTTTAAGTGGTTTCTCATTTTCCAGCAGGTTCTTCTGGGCATGATCACCTAGTGACTGTGTGGTTCCAATAACAAAATATAAGAAGCTGCAAGGCATCTCCCCTCATTCAGTTTTATTGAGAATAATTGGCATGGGTCATGGCATATGTTTCAGTTGTACAGCATGATGGATTGATTTATACATGTTATAAAATGATTATCACAATACATTTGGTTAACATCTCTCATCTTCTATAGATCAATAAAAATATTTGATAAAAATCTTCTATAGTTAAATTCTTATATACTTAACAGTAGTGTTAACTACTCTACAGCCATTATGCTGTTCATTACATTTCTAGTACTTATTTAACTTATAACTGGAAGTTTGTAACTTTTGACCAGCTTCCTCCAACTTCCCTCCACTTCCTGTCTTATCTGGTGTCTTTTTTGAGTTTGACTTTTTATTATTATTGTTAGATTCTATACATATACACAGTATTTGTCTTTTCCTTGCCTGACTTATTTCACTCAACATAGTGCCATCAGGGTCCACCCATGTTGTTGCAAATGGTAGGGTTTCCTTATTTTATGGCTGAGTTATACTTCATGTATATATATGTCCTCAATATATCCTTACTTTACCCATTCATCCATTGATAGACACTTAGGATTTAGGCTGTTTCCGTGCCTTGGCTGTTGTAAGTAGTACTGCTATGATGCTACTATGAACATGGTGGTGCACATATCTTTTTGAGTTAAGGCTGTGGATATAGTCCCAGAAGAGGAATTACCAGATCACTTAACTTTATTTTTAAATTTTAAGAAAGCTCCATACTGTTTTCCAAGGTGTCTGTACCAATTTATAATCCCATCAGTAGTATACAAGAATTCCCTTTTCTCTACATTCACACCAGCATTTGTTCTCTCTTATTTTGTGGATGATGGCCATTCTAACAGGTATGATGTGATGTCTCACTGTGGTTTTAATTGCTTTTCCTTAATGACTGGTAATATGGAGTATTTTTTCATGTACCTGTTGGCCTTTTGTATTTCTTCCTTGGAAACATGTCTACTCAGGTTCTTTGCCAATATTTAAACTGGACTGTTTGCTTTTTTGCTACTGAGTTGTATAAATTTTTTATAATTTTGGATATTAACCTCTTATTGGATATGCGATTTGCAAATTTTTTCCCCATTCTGTAGGTTACCTTTTTGCTTTGTGATTGGTTTCTTTTGCTGTGCAGAGGCTTTTTAGGTCGATGTGGTTCTATTTGTTTATTTTCCATTTTGTAACTGGTACTTTAGGTGTGATTTCAAAAATATCACATCAAGAAGTTTTTTTCCCCTGTATTTTCTTCTAGAAGTTTCATGGTTTCAGATCTTTCATTTAAATCTTTAATTGTTTCTGAGTTTGAATTTTTGTGAGTGGTATAAGGAGTCAAGTTTCATTTTCTTACATGTGAATACCCAGTTTTCCCAGCACCATTTATTGAAGAGACCATCTTTTCTTTATTGAGTATTCTTTACTCCTTTGTCAAATATTCAGTTCAGTTCAGTTTAGTCGCTCAGTCGTGTCCGACTCTTTGCAACCCCATGAGTCGCAGCACGCCAGGCCTCCCTGTCCATCACCAACTCCCAGAGTTCACTCAGATTCACAGCCATTGAGTCAGTGATGCCATCCAGCCATCTCATCCTCTGTCGTCCCCTTCTCCTCCTGCCCCCAATCCCTCCCAGCATCAGAGTCTTTTCCAATGAGTCAACTCTTCGCATGAGGTGGCCAAAGTACTGGAGTTTCACTAGTTGACTGTATATACTTGGTTTTATTTCTCGTCTCTCAGTTCTGTTTCATTTGTCTATTTGTGTTTTGATGCTGCTAATATACGTTTTAAATTACTATAGACTTACAGCACAGCTTGAAATCAGGAGCTGTGATACTTTCTGATTTGTTCTTCTTTCTCAAGATTTCTTTGGTGATTTAGGGTCTTTAGTGTTTCCACATAAATTCTAACAGTGTCTTTTTCTATTTCTGTAAAAAATGCCTTTGGAACTCTTGATAGAGATTATATTGCATCTATAGATTATTTTTGGTACTATTGATATTTTAATTATATTAATTATTCCGATTCATGAACATGGGATACCTTTCATTTGTGTCTTCTTTGATTTCTCTTATGAATGTCCTGCACCTTACAGGGTAGAGAGCTCCAAGTCCTCTTGGGGCCCAGGTTTAGAACTCAAACATTACTGCTTCCAAGTGTTCTATTATAGTAAATTTCAAGGTCATCCCAGATTCAAGGGAACCCTGTCTCTTGGCAGGAGGAACTGCATAGTATTATAGTCACTTTTATGGCACACCATATTTCAGTGGGAAAAAAAATGGGAGTAAAGGAGGAAAGAGATAGACAACTTTTACTTTTCATTTATACCATCTGTTTTGTCTGAATTCTTAGAATCATGTATACATACACATTATTTCTATAATAATACTTAAATATAACTTCAAATATTTATTTTATTAATTAAAGTTACATGCCAGGATAATAATCCAGACATTTAGAAGGACTCATGATTTTGAGTCACAACAGCTAATACAAGATATGTCTTCAGATTTCCTCTGATTGTAAGGTCAAGACTTCCTGAAATCCGCCGCATGGAGCTCAGTACATGATACATGATAAATGCTTAATAAATGTTTGTTGAATCTGAATCTGAATGAGAAGATGGGAGCAAAAAAGATGTACGTATCAGGAAAAATTGCCTTAAAATATGTCTTAATAATTTAGTTTATAATCAGCTTTTATCTTGCAACTTAGAATTTGATGGGGAAGAAAAGAGATTTGATTTAACTTCCATACAGTTGCAACCATGGGCTGCTGGATGAAATAGCGCGTCCATTGCTGAAAGTCACAGTAGTTGGAAATTATAACCTACAGCAGAATCAAGGGAGCCCTTAAACTCTAGTCCTAAAAGTCACCAGTCTGATTAAAGAAATAATGTACCTTTGCAAATGCCAAGGATGCTCTCAACTATTTCAAGCAGGACCTTGGAGAAGCACCCAGAAGTGCTATTAAAAACAACAACAACAACAAAACACCTTTCTTCAGCAGCTACAATGCACGTTACTAAGAAACAGAAAGTGACCTGTTAATTTTAACAGACACCATATTCAGTTTGGTTTGCTGCTGTTACTAATCCTTCTGTTTCCTCAAATTAAAAATTGATAAATAAAACCAATAAGAACACATTTGAGAAATTCTTCAAGATTCCTTCTTGGCTGATTTTCAGTGTAGAATGTATTTCCCTAAATCCTACTTATTAAGCAATTCCAAGAGTAGGTTGGTTGGTTATTCATTTAATTACCATTTTGAAACCATCCTTACCCTTCCCAGGAAGGTCAAAGAGTAGCCTGTTTTTGAATGCCTAATTTAACTGGGAAAAGGAAATTGCTTTCATCAGTTTTACTCTGCCTTTTCTAATTGGATCGAGTGTCAGCTTTCCATGCAGTGTTCCCTGACACACACTCATGTTTCTAGTGCAAACAGACGAGGTCCATCTGCATCTGTCTCCATGTACCCTGGGATTGCAAACGCTTTGGATACATATTTATTTTGTGGATTTCATTTCCATGTTAATTAGAATGTAGGTTCCTGGAATTTCCATTCTGAGTATGATAATCTTCTTACAGCCAGCAGGATGGAAACAGCTGCATGCTGTTTGCTTTGTGAAAGATGGTGTTCCTTGCTCAGATGATGACTAGATATTTACTTTCTAAATCAAAGATTGTGCCTCCATTTCTTCTTACAGATTTGTCAGAATATGTCACTTGACTGAGAACTTTTAAACTCAATTATATTAGGTCACTGTGGTTTTTTGGAAGGCACAATGAACTAAAATTATCGGGGAATCATATTTACTAATATGCGTCTCATTCCTTTTTCTTCTACTCTAAACTCTGCCATTTCTTGAAATAGATTTTTTGAGATTATTTTTCTAATTACAAAGGTTATATATGTCAAGTGAAGAAAATCTGGAAAATAGACAGTCACACTACTGTTAAAAGTTGATGGCTTTATTTTTTGCATAAGTACAGCAGATTTTTGTAAGATTTACTACTATGTAGATAAGTATGGTATTGGTCCCAAAATGCTTGTTTTTTATCAGCCATTCTTCTAACTGAATCAAGAATTTGTTAGATAATAAAATGCAGCAAATTATTCAATTCAATATCAAATATGTACTAAAGGTTTATTACGTGCCACTCACTTTCCTCTCTCTGGGATGGGTGGGATGGGCACAAAAATAAATAAGACATATCCTTGTCTGAAAAAGCTTATAACTAGAGGGTAAAAACACAGTTAAAAGTAATTATAATATAAGGTAGACTGTGAGAATATTAACCATTACCAAGCACTAATTATGTACTTTTATTCCTCATACAGCTCTATGATAGGGGTGCTCGTATTTATCCCATTTTGTAGAAGAGGACACTCAAGCTGAGAGATATTAAATATTGTGTCCAAATCACATAGCTAGTAAATGGTAGAATTGGGATTTGAATTCAGCAATATGATTTCAGCCAGGTTCTCCATCACGGTAGGAGAGCACTTTAATTATAACATTTCTTTGATTTATAGAAATATATAAAACACTCTCAGAATTTTCTTGACATAAACTATAGTATTCCACAGGGTCTCTCCAGTGTTCCTCATTCTCACCTTCTTAAATGAAAAGACCAACAGTGGAAAATTTATTTTTGAGCTTGTAGGTCTATGAAAGCAGTTTTGTCATGACAGTAATGGAAAGGATAAGAAAATAAAATAGTTTAAAATTTGGCCATACTCATGTTCTGGGATTATTTTCTCTGAGATTACAGAGTGAGTGCAGCTCATGAGATAACTCTTTGACAAAATTCAAAAAGTAGCAGGTACTTTTCAAGGAAGGATTACATTTGGCTGTATATAATAGAAAATCCAGATAACAGTGGCTTTTAAAATATAAATGCCTATTTATTTTTGTTGCATAATAAAATTAAGGTAGGCCTCCTGGAGTGGTCTGATGTCTCTATGATATTTTCAGGGTCCTTGTTTCTTCTATCCTTTCTCCTAGTCATCATGTGCTTGTAGTCACAGGTGAGCTGCTGGAGCTCCAGCCATCACATTCAGGTTCCAGGCAGATAGAAGAGGAGGGGCAAAGGACAATAAGGGGCTTATGACAAGTGAATCACTTCTCTCTAAAGACCTTTTCCAGAGGCTTAATTTTAAATATGGATGTTTATTTGTATGAATGAATGTCCTACTTTTAAGAAGGTTAAAGTGGGGTACTGAGGACAGTCCTTGTGGAGTACCTGGATCTGCAGTAGGAGAACTCTTTATTTTCCAAAAGAGTGAGTATATTCATACTACTGTTCCTAAACCTAAGAACTATGGAAATTTTGGAGAAGAATGATGCTAAATAGTGCGAGTTCTATTTATAAGGGACATAGTTCCAAATGTTCCATGAGGCCAAGATAGATATTTCCTTGTAAAGGAAATCTGAAGTAGTCACAACAGATCTTCTTGTCTTTGAATGGTTACAATAATAAAACATGATGTCTCCTGTATAAAAGAGTCTTGGCTAATGCCAGCCATAAAGCATGTAAGCATGAAAGATACATACATTTATGCTGAAGTCTCTGATTTTAAAAATAAGGCTATTATTTAGCTTTGTTGTAGTCAGTCATTCAGTCATATCTGGCTCTTTGCAACCCCATGGACTGCAGCACACCAGGCTTCTTTGTCCTTCACTAACTCCCAGAGTTTGCTCAAATTCATGTCCACTGAGTTGATGATGCCATCCAGTCATCTCATCCTCTGTTGCCCCTTTCACCTCATGCCTTCAGTCTTTCTCAGCATCAGGGTCTTTTCCAGTGAGTTAGCTCTACACATCAGGTGGCCAAAGTATTGGAGCTTCAGATTCAGCATCAGTCCTTTGAATGAATATTCAGGGTTGAATTTAGCCCAATTAATATACTGTGAAAGTTTAAAATGCTTTGGAGATGTCCATTGATTAAGGGGCTTTGGGCGACCTGTGAGTAATGATTCCATAACTTGCAGGTCTACATTCAACCTGAATATCCAGTAATATTTGACAAAGCCACCAAGTACTTGCTACAACCTCATCCTCCCCACGCACTTCTCCCCAACACACATACAGAGTTGATAAAACTCAGGCAAGGTCTGTGTTATCACTAATGTATACCTCTTATTTTCTCTTGTTTGACTGTCACAGAACATCTCTCTTTCAGGACTCACAAAATTTTAGTCCTTCTCTCTTGCTATAATCAGATTCCTAACCCATGATGCCAACCAGAGTTTTGTGGGATGGTTACTTATTTATTTGTATCTGTTCAGTTCAGTTCAGCTGCTCAGTGGTGTCTGACACTTTGCGACACCCTGGACTGCAGCACACCAGGCTTTGCTGTCCATCACTAACTCCTGAAGCTTGCTCAAACTGATGTCCACTGATTCAGTGATGCCATCCAAATATCTCATTCTCTGTTTTCCCCTTCTCCACCTGCCTTCAATCTTTCCCAGCATCTGGGTCTTTTCCAGTGAGTTAATTCTTTGTATCAGGTGGCCAAAGTATTAGAGCTTCAACTTCAGTAACAGTCCTTCCAATGAATATTCAGGACTGATTTCAGTCAAACCAGGATTGACTGGTTTGATCTCTAGTTCAAGAGACTCTCAAGAGTCTTCTTCAACAACACAGTTCAAAAGCATCAATTCTTTGGTGTTCACCCTTCTTTATGGTCCAACACTCACATCCATACATGACTACTGGAAAAACAATAGCCTTGACTAGATGGACCTTTGTTGGCAAAGTAGTGTCTCTGCTTTTTAATATGCTGTCTAGATTGGTCATAGCCTTTCTTCCAAGAAGCAAGCGGCTTTTAATTTCACGGCTGCACTCACCATCTGCAGTGATTTTGGAGCCCCCCAAAATAAAGTCAGCCACTGTTTCCATGGTTTCCCCATCTATTTGCCATGAAGTGATGGGACCAGATGCCATGGTCTTAGTTTTTTGAATGTTGAGTTTTAAGCCAGCTTTTTCACTCTCCTCTTTCACTTTCATCATAAGGCTCTTTAATTCCTCTTTGCTTTCTGCCATAAGGGTAGTGTCATCTGCATATCTGAGGTTATTGATATTTCTCCTCACAATCTTGATTCCAGCTTGTGCTTCATCTAGTCCAGCATTTTTCATTATGTACTCTGTTAAATAAGTTAAATAAACAAGGTGACAATCTACAGCCTTGATGTACTCCTTTCCCAATTTGGAACCAGTCCATTGTTCCACATCCAGTTCTAACTCTTGCTTCTTGACCTGCATACAGGAAGCAGGTAAGATGGTCTGGTATTTCCATCTCTTTAAGAATTTTCCAAAGTTTGTTTTGATCCACACAGTAAAAGTCTTCAGCGTAGTCAATGAAGCAGATATAGATGTTTTTCTGAAATTCACTTGCTTTTTCTATGATGCAACAAATGTTGGCAATTTAATATCTGGTTCCTCTGCCTTTTCTAAATCCAGCTTGAACACCTGGAAGTTCTCGGTTCCTGTACTATTGAAGCCTAGCTTGGAGAATTTTGAGCGTGTGAGAGGAGGGCAATTGTGTGGTAATTTGAACATTCTTTGGCATTCCCTTTCTTTGAGATTGGAATGAAAATGGACCTTTTCCAGTCCTGTGGCCACTGCTGAGTTTTCAAATTTGCTGGCATATTGAGTGCAGCACTTTCACAGCATCATCTTTCAGGATTTGAAACAGCTCAACTGGAATTCCATCACCTCCACTAGCTTTTTTTGTAGTGATGCTTTCTAAGGCCCACTTGACTTTGCANAGGATTTTGTTAAGGATTTTTGCATCTATGTTCATCAGTGATATTAGCCTGTAGTTTTCTTTTTTTGTGTGACATCTTTGTCAGGTTTGAAAAGGGGAGTGAGCCACCCTAGAAGTAGAAGAAATGTTTTAATGGTAATTCCAATAGTTATAGTAAGTCATAAAAATATCAAAATAATATTGGTGTAAACTAAAATAATGATTGCCACAGTAACATGATTCATAGACAGGCACTGTTGTATATATGAGCTTTAATTATGTAAGCTGTGTTTCTACTGAGCTGTTGATTATGAATCATAAAATTAACAGTTCTTAGAAATGATCACCTTCTAAAAGGAAATGCTCAGAATGATAGTTCAATCTGAATATATTTTCTGATAAATAATTAAGATGTTATTGTGTGATTTCTTCATTTTGCTTTATCATAAGCCCAGGAATAAAAGAGCAATTTTTTTCACCATTTTNTTATGAATCATAAAATTAACAGTTCTTAGAAATGATCACCTTCTAAAAGGAAATGCTCAGAATGATAGTTCAATCTGAATATATTTTCTGATAAATAATTAAGATGTTATTGTGTGATTTCTTCATTTTGCTTTATCATAAGCCCAGGAATAAAAGAGCAATTTTTTTCACCATTTTTTCTTGAGTAAGGGTTTTGTACCGATAAAGAGCTTCTACTTCATGCTTTTCCAGTAATTAAAAGTGATTCATTATTCAAGTCATTCTTTGGATCCTATGCTTCCCAACTGTAAAATTATGGAGTTCCTAGGTTCTCCCTAAGATCCACTAGGTACAGTGAAACCAGAAATCCAGAGACACCAGCAGAAGGGAACCTTTGGGAAGGCTATCAAGTAATATGGATTTTATTCTCTAGGTGAGGGGCCTCTTAATACGTTTCAACCACAGAGGCAACATCAGTTATCAATGCCTTAAAGCTACAGGTTTGAAGAAAGCTCAACAAAGTAAAATTGACTTATGAAAGTTATGACTACTAAGTAATAATTGATAGAAAAAACTACATTTTGTACGCTGTTATTAAATAGGTAGAATGAAAAGAAAAATCAGCTGGGAAAAATATGTAGAAAGTGGATTTTTTTCCCTTTGATTTTTATTTCCCATGTTGGTAAAGATTTTCTGAAATACCCTATATATTTTTTTTCCTAAGGAGCAAATAGGTTCTTTTGAGATGTGATTTGGTTTTATCTGCCAAATGACAGATGACATTTGGCACAAATGACACATGAGCATAGTGACACAATTTAAAAAAGTCTTTTGTTTTATTTGTATAACTATCTACCTGTGTATCATCATTTAAATATATATTAAATTGTTCTTTTTCTTATATAAAAAAGAAACAACTGAATCTGGTGAATTTCTGAGAGTATTCTATTATAATTATATCAGTACTGCATTACATATTCTCAGTTTAGTAAAGCCTCTGAGACTCACTACAAAATTAGAATGTCTTTCTCTAGGTCAGTGGCTAAACTATGCTAAGAGCCTAATCCTCTTCTTTTTTTAAGCACACCCTTTCTTTAAAGCTTTAAAAAAAAAAGGCTTTAAAAGTTTTTTTTAAAAAAAACCCTTTTTTTAAGCTCACCTTTGTGGCTCAGCTGGCAAAGAATCTGCCTGCCATGTGGGAGACCTAGATTTGTTTCTTGGGTTGGGAAGATCCACTGGAGAATAGAAAGGCTACCCACTCCAGCTTTCTGGCCTGGAGAATTCCATGGACTGTATAATCCATGGAGTCACAAAGAGTCAGACATGACTGAGTGACTTTCACACTATCAGCAAAATAAATATAGAATATAACTTCTGAGTAATAAGGACATTTGGTAGGGCTGTCTTTATTATTTTTCCTTTGAATACTCTGAAAACTTAGGCAATGTAAACAGAAAGCTCTAACTAATGTTAAACTTACTAAAATCTGCATTATTATTTATCACTACAAGTGCTTCACATGTTACACTTTAAACCACACACAGTTGTGATGAGATTGCAAAGCAAATACAAGTGAAAAAACAATAGCCCTGAAAGAATTAACAGCATTGTTTCAAAATGATAATACCATATGACAGAAGACTTTTTACCATATCTAAAAAACTTTCATGAATTATAATTTCTCTTAAATCAAATAGGTAAATACTCCATGCTTTTCTTTAAAATACTATCTTTGTTTCTACTACTAATAAAAATGAATCGACCTAAAGATTTTTATAATCTGGTGTATCAGGAGTATCACAATTTTAATGGGATAATCACCTTGCTTAGGTTTTTGGGTTTTTTTTTACATATACACAGTAATTCTTAAACTTGCAATTATTTAAAAAATAATAATGTGGGTGGGAATACTTTTATCTCAGAGGCAAAAACTCTTAACTTTAATAAAAGTTCCAGGTGAAGTACAAAAAACTCACCATAAAAAGGGATGTTCAACCATGATAGAATTAAAAAAAAAAAAAAAAAGTCTGACTCTATAGTGAGATAAAAATTCTTGTTGCTATAGTCCCATGGCTCTTTAAAGCTGAAGTTTACTGGATAAATTTCAACAAAAGAAATTCAGTTTATTCAGGGCTTCATCCACTCATATCCTGTATCTCTGATTTAGATTGCTTTATACAACTCTTTGACTTGAAATACATTACCCATCAAATCTTTTTCATATCATCTGACTGGAATGAATATTATCTATTTTGCTATGTGCTCTTTCTGTTTTAATCCACCTCTATTTCCAAACACCAGCATATATGTTTGTTCAGCAAGCCTTAATTTTGTCTGATCATCAGTCCAATTATTTACACATCATTTAAATTTTAATAACTTAAATCATAGGAATTTAAAGAATAATGGGGCTCAGTAGAAGTTTGTAAATATTCTCTTGCTAGAGATCTTCACACATCATATCAGTTAACACTACATTGACCAAAGTGTGTACCATTACCCTGTACTTGGTAAAATTCTGGAGATGCCTGCTTCCTGCCTACAGTTGACTGGCATTAAGACACTTAAAACTGGAAGGTGGGCAGAATTTGTCCGGGAGTTCTATATCCAAAGTGTAAACAGGGGCTCACTCAACTTTCTGTAATAAACAAAATGAATACATCAAAATATTTGATATATGTAAATGAGAAGTAAAAGTTTAACCACTTAAAATCAAGCCAGTATTATTTTTTCTTCATTATTTTCTCCTCAACCGAATTCGTTTATTTTATAAAATATATGAAAAACCCTAAGAATTCATGATGTCAGGTTTTTTTCCATTCTCTAATGTATTTAATGCTTTCAGTTTCAAAATTTCAGTTTTAGGAATATCTTTGAGATTTCTTCAAGGTCAAAGGTACTGCATAAACCATGGCAGAGACTCCCATTACTGCTATGGGTTACTGCCAACATTCTCAGTGTAAATTATTTTGCACAGAGATAAGGGTCTGTGAGAACTAAGAGGACTCAGAGTTTAGAAGTGCATTACAAAAAAAGTCATCTTTGTATTGTTCTCCTTAAAACAGTAATCTACAAGTGCAATGCTCAAAATTCTTCAAGCTAGGCTTCAATAGTATGTGAATTGAGAACTTCCAGATGTACAAGCTGGATTTAGAAAAGGTAGAGGAACAAAAAAAGGTAGAGATCAAATTGTCAACATCAACTGGATCATAGAAAAAGCAAAAGAATTCCAGAAAAATATCAGTTTTGTTTCACTCACTATGCTCAAACTTTTGACTGTGTGGATCACAATAAACTGTGGAAAACTGTTAAAAAGATGGAAATACCAGACTATTTTACCTGCCCCTGAGAAACCTGTATGCAGGTCAATAAGCAACAGAATCAGATATGCAACAACAGGAAAGTTCAAAATTGGGAAAGGATTATGTCATACAGCATATTTCCACTTGCTTATTTAACTTATATGCAGAGTGCATCATGTGAAATTTTGGGGTGGATGAAGCACAAGCTGGAATCAA
Source organism: Neotragus moschatus (assembly GCA_006410615.1). Classification (NCBI taxonomy): domain Eukaryota; kingdom Metazoa; phylum Chordata; class Mammalia; order Artiodactyla; family Bovidae; genus Neotragus; species Neotragus moschatus. The sequence goes on from SJYA01000881.1 coordinate 1,084,111, forward strand.
GACTGCTGTGAAGAATATCATTAACCTCAGACATGCAGATGAAACCACTCATGGCAGAAATTGAAGAGGAGCTAAAGAGCCTCTTGATGAAGGCAAAAGAGGAGAGTGAAAACGTTGGCTTAAAACTCAACATTCAAAATGATGAAGATCACGGCATCCAATCCCATCACTTCATGGCAAATAGACGAGGAAAATGGAAAACGTGACAGACTTTATTTTGGGGGGGTGGGCTCCAAAATCACTGCAGATGGTGACTGCAGAGTCAGACACAACTGAGCAACTGAATAACAACAAGGAGAGTAAATAAGCCAATTAAAAATTTATGTCACTTTCAGTTGTGTTAGGTCTCATCACCATATTTTATTTAGAAAGGAAGATAAATGAATAGAGCACATTTAGAACACACCAAGCTAGTATTCTAAGTGGGTATTCAGATGTATTACAGCCATTTATAATAGAAACCTAATTTGACATAAAAAGAACAGTCAAGGAAACTCAGTTGTTTTATCTCTGATTATACAGAAGTACTTTGAAAAAATAATTTTTAAGCAATTCATGTAATAGAAAAATAGGTGGTATTTATTTGAAAGTGATAAATATTTTCAATTAACTATTGAATGGGCATAGAAAAAACACAAAAGGGCCTTGTGTGTGTGTGTTTGTATGTGTTGGGGACAATGAATTATAGTGACTCAATATAGAGCATAAAGATGACAGAGGTAAAATAACAAAAGGAAAATAAATATGTTCTGCTAAAGATGTGTCAAATAGCTGTTAAGAAAAAAATAGTCAAAGATACTACAGAGGGAATTTTGTGGGTCATGCTTTTATCTATATTCTATCTCCCTTTTAAGTGAACATTTAATAATTACACTGAAAATTATTCCATGGTGCAAAATATAAGCTCACAGATGTATAAGTAAATGGATAATAAATGCTATTCTACAAATAAATACACGTTGGTGGTCTTATTCTCTGGGGAAATTTTTCCCTTCCTGAATATTACTATTGTAAAAACTCATTAATTTGAAAAATGGAATATTTGAAAAAAAATTTGATTAATTTATCTAAAATTAACATCTTGTGCTAACTAAAATAAGCAGTTTTTTTTTCATTAAAGGAACTCATATATTATTTGCAATTTTCAGCTTGACTAGATCAGAGTATAAAATGGAAGACTGTTATTTTAAATATATAATTATATTTATTAATAATATCAGTTTCAGGTAAGCATTATTTCATTAAAGTAGTTATAATGAACTATACTGGAAAAGAATTTGATGCTGGGAGGGATTGGGGGCAGGAGGAGAAGGGGACGACAGAGGATGAGATGGCAGGATGGCATCACTGACTGGATGGACGTGAGTCTGAGTGAACTCCGGGAGTTGGTGATGGACAGGGAGGTCTGGCGTGCTGCAATTCACAGGGTCTCAAAGAGTCAGACATGACTGAGCGAGTGAACGTAACTGAACTGAATGAACTATGCAATATTCAGAGATATTCAGTTCAGTTCAATTCAGTCACTCAGTCCTGCCAGACTCTTTGCGATGCCATGAACAGTAGCACTCTAGGCCTCCCTGTTCATTACCAATCCCCAGAGTCCACTCAAACCCATGTCCATAGAGTCAATGATGCCATCCAGCCATCTCATCCTCTGTTGTTCCCTTCTCCTCCTGTCATCAGTCTTTCGCAGCATCAAGGTCTTTTCCAAGGAGTCACCTCTTCACATGAGGTGGCCAAAGTATTAGAGTTTCAGCCTCAACATAAGTCCTTCCAATGAACACCCAGGACTGACCCCTTTAGGATGGACTGGTTGGATTTCCTTGCAGTCCAAGGCACTCTCAAGAGTCTTCTCCAACACCACAGTTCAAAACCATCAATTCTTCGATGCTCAGCTTTCTTCATAGTCCAACTCTCACATCCATACATGATCACTGGAAAAATCATAGCCTAGATTAGATGGATCTTTGTTGGCAAAGTAACGTCTCTACTTTTTAATATACTGTCTAGATTGGTCATAACTTCTCTTTCAAGGAGTAAGCATCTTTTAATTTCATTGCTGCAATCTCCACCTGCAGTGATTTTGGAGCCCAGAAAAATAAAGTCAGCCACTGTTTCCACTGTTTCCCTATCTATCTGCCATGAAGTGATGGGACCATGGATGCCATGATCTTGGTTTTCTGAATGTTAAGGTTTAAGCCAACTTTTTCACTCTCATCAAGAGGCTCTNAATCATAGCCTTGACTAGACGGACCTTAGTCAGCAAAGTAATGTCTCTGCTTTTGAATATGTTATCTAGGTTGGTCATAACTTTCCTTCCAAGGAGTAAGCGTCTTTTAATTTCATGGGTGCAGTCACCATCTAGAACAGTTCAAATTCAGTTTCTTTGGCATTAGTGGTTGGGGTATAGACTCAGATTACTGTAATATTGAATGGTTTGTCTTGGAAATGAACAGAGATCATTCTATCATTTTTGAGACTGCACCCTTGCACCCAAGTACTGCATTTCAGACTCTTTCTTTCAGTAACCAGTAGAATAAGGTGAAGGTGATGGAATGGGATTACCTTACATAATCCTGCTCCCATTTCTCTCACTTGTTGACTTTGAGGATCACATTGGGTAGGCCCAGGTGGCAAACAGTAGAGGGCAGCCTCTGGTTTGGTCAACATCCACGAAGAGACTGAAACCCTCTGTCCAACAGCCCATGAGGATTGAACCTTGCCAATAACCACGTGAGCATGGGTCTTCTCTAGCCTAACCTCAGCTGATTGCAGTGGCGGGGACCCCAAATCGAAGAACCCAGCCTAGCCTAGCAGCTTAGCCTCATCCTGACCCACAGACATGAGACAATGTGTGTTCCTAAAGGCTGCTAAGTTTGTGGTAATATTGTTAGATGGCAATAGATAACTAGTATAAAACACATGATAATAATGTCCAGAAAAGAAGAGCAGACAATGAAATTTTTGCTTTGTCAATCTTCGTATTTTTAATCACATCAATAAAATAAATAATAGTAATAAAAAGTAAAATAAAGAGGATGAGATGGTTGGATGGCATCACCAGTTCAACGGACATGGACTTGGGCAAAGTCTCGGAGATGGCGAGGGACAGGGAAGCCTAGTGTGCTGCAGTCCATGGGGTCGTGAAGAGTCGGACACAACTTGGTGACTGAACAACAACAACAAAAAACTAAAGATAACTAAAAGGACTAAAAATTCAGAGATATATTAATATTTATAAAAAAGAGGAGATATTGTCCTGTGATAGAAATGAATAAATTTGTGGTTTCTGTTTTTAAGCCTCAATATCTGCAAATTTGTCAATGACTTCCTCAAATTAGGTCTCTTTTGCATATTTATGTTCAGCAGAGGATAGGTAGATTTGTTAACTTATCATTTCCCATGATTGATCCTTACATAGGAATTTGTGTATACCACATAAGGATTGGGATGACCAGCAGCACTCAAAGCAAGCTCAGTGACTCTGAACTATATTACAAATTTACTTGCAAACAATATGTATCATCCTGTCTACTTATGTCAGGCTGACTTAGTATAGCTCAGATTTGTCTGAAGTAACTTCCAAGTAGAATACCATGCCTAAGCACTTTCAATCAGAACAGCATATTTCTGGAAACAACCTAAATATCCATCAACAGATGAATGGGTAAAGAAGTGTGGTACACAACATACAGTGGACTACTACTCAGCCACAAACAATGAAGTAATGCTATTTGCAGCAACATGGATGGACCTAGAGATTACCATACTGAATTAAGTCAGAAAGAGAAAGATGAACACTGTATGATACCACTTGTATGTGGAATCTAAAATATGACACAAAGGAGCTTACCTACAAAACAGGAACAGACTCACAGACATAGAGAACAGACTTGCGGTTGCCAAGGGAGAGACAGGATGGGGGAACGATGGATTAGCATTTAGGGATTACCAGATGCAAACTAGTATGTATAGCATGGGTGAACAGCAAGGTCCTACTGTGTAGCACAGGCAACTGTATGCAATATCCTGTGATAAACCATAATGAAAAAGAATTATATGTGTGTGTGTGTGAAACTCCAGTACTTTGGCCACCTCATGTGAAGAGTTGACTCATTGGAAAAGACTGATGCTGGGAGGGATTGGGGGCAGGAGGAGAAAGGGATGACAGAGGATGAGATGGCTGGATGGCATCACAGACTCGATGGACGTGGGATTGGGTGAACTCCGGGAGTTGGTGATGGACAGGGAGGCCTCGCGTGCTGCGATTCATGGGGTCGCAAAGAATTGGACACGACTGAGCGACTGAGCTGAGCTGATATATATATATATTTGAGGAGGACATGCAACCCACTCCAACATTCTTGCCTGGAGAATCCCCATGCACAGAGGAGCCTGGCGGGTTACAGTCCATGGTGTCGCAAAAAGTTGGACACAACTGAGTGACTAAGCACAGCACAGTATGGCATGTATGTATATGTTACTGAATCACTTTGCTTTATAGCTGAAATTAACACAACATTATAAATTAACTATATCTCAATGTTTTAAAAGTAGAATCCCATGTTTGTTAAAGAATAAATGATTAACGTGCTGATTTCAAGTGTGCATTTTAGATGTTTAGAAAAGCAATCATGGTAATTGTCTAGAACTTAGACCAAGGAAAGTTTTGTTTTTGTTTTTTTCTCAGAAGAGTATTCCATCATTGGTGTTTAGAATTTCTAGTGCACAGTGATAATAAAAAGCAGACTGAGTTTGAGTCAGTTTTATTATTGCTGGTCTGCGCCTGAGGCATACTTCGTCCCAACCTCAGGGCATGGGGTAAAGTGTAATGAGGGCGTTACTATGTGTGGGGTTTCCAGGAAAGGGCTCTCTGATGACTTCATATTTGGGCAGTTCTCTAGGGAAGTGAGAGAATGAGCTGTGCTACTATCTGGAGGAGGATTCTAGCAATCACAACAGTTCTGAGGCCAGAGTGCCGCTGGTATGTTCCAGGAACAGCAAGAAACCGGAAGACTGAAGCAGGAGTGAAGTGGGTGTAAGAGCTGAAGAAGTTAGAGAAGCAGCCAGTCAGAGGGTAGGGAAGGAAGGCATAATTGCCTGAAACATATAGTACTTGTTTCCATCACAATCCCTTACCTTGGGTGGCGGGCACTTGGGTCTGGATTTCCAACTGGAAAACCCCACTTGAATCTATTTTTCCCACTTAATAGAACTGTTTCCCAGTGTAGAAAATGAGGATAATAAAACCTATAGGGCTATTGGGCTTATTAAATGAATTAAGATGATGGTTGTACAAGTGTAAATCTCTGTGATAAAAACCACTCTTTAATGGTTAAATGCTGAAGAACCAGGGAAGTGGAGACATTCCAAGCTGAGCGCTCTGGACCCTGTCACCCTCTTCCTTAACTGACCCCATCCGTTGATTTCCAGCACCCTCTCCATGCCTCCCCTCTTCAAGCAGAAGGCCTTGGCGAACACAGCCAGGCAGGCACGCTTCTCATCAGCACGACAGGAGTATAACCGCCCACTGTGATAACGTTTAAACCAAGCTAAACAGTATAAGATAACCTTCATTTGCAAATCTGACGAGCAAAATTACAGGGCTCAGCTCTAATAGAGGGGGGAAATGAAGCTCGAAATCATTATTTCCACTTCTTAGATTAGCAGCTGGAAAATACAGTACATCTGTAAAGTGACAGTGTCAAAAATACCCTAGTTTTGCATGACAACAGCCTCCACACAGAAGAAGAATCGCTTCAGAGAGTAGAAAGGGAGACATAGTTCTCCCAGAGGTCATGTCAGATGGACATCTCTGAGTGCTTGCCACATACCAGACCAGGCTACCATGACATCATTTGCTGAAACGACTGATAAAGGTCGTTGAAAAATAGCTGCTTACCCAAAGGAAAACATGAGCTGTGTTTCCATTCTTTTTCTCTTTCTGGGTCAGAAGCAAGTGTTCTTTGCTTAAAGAAATACTCCTTTATATAAATCAAGTAGGGAAGATGGGGATGGAAGGATTAAATGCAGGAGTAAGAGGTTGTCCCAGGAGAAACTGAACATCTCCCTTACATTTCCACAGGGTATTTATTTCTGCATCATAGTCAGTAAGTTACTGGGGTTCTTGGCCCCCAATAGACCTGTGTTTAAAACCTTGTATTCCATTGACTTATGGGACCTGGAGCAAGCTACTTAACATTTCTAAGTTTCTGTTTTCTTAGTCAGTAAGAGGAGACAACAAGCGTAGTAGGTAAGTCTGTGATGAGGATTAAATGAGAATAATATATGTAAAGCACAGCACAATGTTCAGTAAATTCTGGCTATATTGGTACTGGAGGGAAATTATATAAACGTCTTATCAGAGGAAAAAAGCGTAAGAATGGGGGAAAATAATCAACTTTAAAAATCACTGTAGTTTCCTACAGTTTGTTTAACATCCTTCCACTGTAACTTTCAATATATGTGAATTGTTTTTTTAAGTCCATATTCTACTTGCTGCTGGTATTGGAAATACAGCTTTTTTTTTTTTAAACATTTGCTTATTTATTTTAAAAAATTTCTTTCTTTTGGCTGCAGTGTGCAGCATACACGATATTAGCTCCCCAACCAGGGATCGAACCCACGCCCCCTGCAGTGGAAGTGTGGAGTCCTAACCACTGGACCATGAAGGATTCCCTGTTGTTTTTCAGAAAGGAGATTTTTCAATATACATTATTTCATAATACACTTGGTTTAGATGTCAATGTATGAAGATTCAGCATAATGTGAATTTAAATTTAATGATCGTGTTAATATTTTTAAAGAAAACACTTAAAAATTACCAGTAGAAATACTTATTTTCAGTACAGTACATCTTTGCTATCTGGAGCCATGTGTAAATGAAATATTCATGAAACGTAAGTAAAATTTCCAAATTACTAAAACCAAATCCTTAAACATCAAAACTTTGAAAATATTTCCTAAATGTATTTTATGTAATTATATCTATTATTTATCAAATGTAAGTATGCACATGCATAAAAATAATATTTTAGGCAGCCATATTGAACGATTTTTCTTATTCTTGGTTTTTCTTATTGACTTTGCTTCATTGATCTGAACATCATTACTGCACAATGCTGAAATATGAATTGCCCTCAGGAGCTCATAAAATAGAAACTCACCAATCTAAATGGCTTTGCACTGAAGAATTCTTCAAAAATTACAACTAGAGTTCCTTTTTAATATTTTAGGGGAAGAAAAATTTTCCCTCGACCCCTGGTTGGTTCTGAAAATTAAACTGACCAAAACCAGTTGACAGGAGAAAAGCATATAAATTAATTTAATATGAGTTTTAAAGGACATATGTGCTTTTGCAAGAAAATGAAGATCTGGAAAAAAGGTTAAGCCTGAGCGTTTTTATAGCAGGTTTAATGAAGAGTAGAAAGGGGAAAAGCATGATAGAACAAAAGGTTTAAGCTAGGCTAGCAAAGTGGGGGCAAATCATCAAGGCCTGTTTGTTTGGATTCCCTCTCCTTTTGGAGATGAGGGCACTTCTGTGTACTAGGTGTCGGGAGGGTATCTCTCTCAAGAGGGTCCTACAACCTGCATCGGGGAGAAGAGGGAAAATCAGTGTGACCTTCCTATACCTGTTGTTTATCTATATTAGCTTGAAATATTCAAGTTGCCAAAGTGCCATGTATTGGGGGAACATGTTCTGAACCTCACCAGCATGCTTATCTTCTGGCCAAAAGAGGAGGAAAATAGACGTTTTTAAAAAACAAAAGGGAAAATGAGTCGCATAGCAGCCCTCTCAGTTACTCAAGAACAGTCACATCTCCACCTCAGGTTCTACGATCCAGAACTAGAGGATGGTATGTGACTTCCAGGTCACCCCCAGTTCTCAATTTCTGAGCTTCCTCCTACTCAGCTATTTAGAGAGGACTTCTTCCATGCTGAGGACTCATTCACAGGGAATGCAGCTGGACCTGAGAGAGGATTCTGACTTTCTTTCCAAGGATTCTGACTTTTCTTTGCCTATTAGAATCTGCCAAGGTAAAAAAATTTAACTAATAATCATAGACCAGCAAATCATTGTTTCCATGGCCATACACCACTACCATCATCAATAAAGTGTCTCCGACTTTTTAATGACAGCAACATAACAGGTTCTCAATGCATCTTAGTTGAACTGAGTTAGAAAGTGATCTTTCTTTTTAATAAAAAGAGAACATACATAACAGCATGTCTGCTTATATAGAACTTATTATGTATTAAGCATCACTGAGTGCCTTACAGATATTAACTAAAGTGACCCACACAATCTGTGACGTGGACAGATGATGTCACTCCTATTTTACAGATGTTTATTTATGATTATCTTATACTGAAAGATTTTGTAGTTTGCTCAAGATCACACAAGTAATTTTTTGTTTGTTTTTATTTTTTATGTTTCTTTTTTTAAATTAAACTTGTTATTTTGTATTGGAGTAGAGCCAATTAACAATGCTGTGATAGTTTCAGGTGAACAACAAAGGGACTCAGCCATAGATAAATATGCATCCTTTCTTCCCCAAACTCCCCTTCCATCTGGGCTACCCATAACACCAAGGAGAGTTCCCTTTGTTATACAGTTGGTCCTGTTGGTTATACACTTTAAATATAAAAAGATTACATAAATTATTAACAGTAGAGAAGAAATTTAAATTAGGCAACATTCATGATGTTTTTACCACTAATCCACACCAATTCCAATTTTACATATTAAAACTCATATATTTGTACATAAAATGTCTGAAAAGTTGTATATGCCAAATGCACAGAGTAATTCCATTAGAGTGGTGAATTTCCAATATTCTTTCTTACTTATTTTTTGATTAAGTGAATTTTCTAATTTTATACTTTTTCAATTAAAATGTTTTATTGTAGTTCTGGGTAAGGTTAAATAAGCATACTCCAACGTGCGTTGCTATTAAATGTAACTACAGAACCTGGACCTGGACAGAATGCGTGGTACAGCTAGCTCATGATTCTGTAACATAAATGGTGGTGGGAGGATCAGGAATGAAGACCAGGATTTGAAAGTGCCACCAAACAGACAGTTTGCAGTTTTAACCTTGGTTTCTCCTTGGACTCGAGTAAGGCTGAACTTGGAAGAGCACAAATAGAGAGAGCTCTAGAAACCTTGCAAAAGGGGTTCTCGTGCTCAGAAAGAGCAGAGGAATTCCTGGGGTTTCTTCTTCATTTTCTTGCTCCCCAGCCTCCTAGAAATCCTGCGGCAGTGACAGGGACAGGAACAGGAACCTAAACTCTGAGGAAGAGAGGACTTTGTCTCCAAGGGAGAGGGGTTTCTCTCCAAAAACCCCTGTTGTTTTCTTCATTGTTTCTCTCCCTCCACCAACCCGCGTCTTCCATCTGTGCCAAATTCAGTACAGTCATGGCAAGTGCATGGGAGAACAGAGTAACTAAAGTCCCAGGTTTCTGGCCTAAGGCCTGAAACAGGGGAGCTCAAGGAACTTAAAAGTAGCAGGGAGATTGCAAAAAGAGGAGTTTGGAAACATAAGCCCATAAAAATTCTTTACGAAATCCTGGACTTACCTCTGAACATGGATCCAATCCTGAACACCACCAAAGACTCTGAGAACTGAACTAAAAGAGAGACTCTGTCCAAATCCCAGACCAGCTGCTACATCCACAGGACACACCTGGACAGCATGGCAAAAGCTTTGAAAGTAAAACTGATTGTGAAACCACAACCAAAAGAACCTTCAGTCTTTTAAAAGTTGAGCCATTTGGGTCAGTTGTCCAAAATAAAATGTCAACATGATCTATAGCATTTAGAAAAGACCTAGAGTCTCATAACACAACATTGAAAACATCCAGTATACAGTCCAAAATTACCAAGCATATGAAGAGCCATCTCAATTGATGTGGGAAAAAATAATGAGTAGACATCAAAGCCAAGAAGGCCCAGATGTTGAAATTATCTGACAAAGACAAACATATTTTCAAGTGCTCCAAGCAATAAAGGCAAATATCCCTGAAATGAATGAAAATAGAAAGTATCTACAGAGAAAACAGAAAATATATAAAAAAGAATTAAATGGAAATTTTAGAACTGAAAAATAGAATAATCACAAAAGAAAATCTTACTGGACACACGTAATAATGTAATGGAGGCAACGGAAGAAGGAGTCAAAGAGCCAGTGGAACTGAAGATAGATCAATAGAAATTATCTATATATGCAACAGTGGAGAAAGCAGTGGCACCCCACTCCAGCACTCTTGCCTGGGAAATCCCATGGAAGGAGGAGCCTGGTAGGCTGCAGGCCATGGGGTCGCTAAGAGTAGGACATGACNTTGTATTGAAGTCATTTTGGTATAGAATATAAAGCAAGAATCTAAATAGATTTTTTTCCCCCTCAATAAGGACCATTTGTTCCACACCACTTATTGAATAAGGTTTCTTCCCCATTGATGTGTGATGTCCTGCTTTTCATAATATAAATGCGATTAGTTTGTGAGATGTCTGTTTCATCAATGTGCATAGGCTCATACCATCCCATATTGATTTAATTATTGTAACTGTTGAAGGGATTCAGAACATGACACTTCAAATATGCCACTTTGGCGTATTGATTATTTTCAGTTGAAGGCACTGGAGAAACACAGAGACATAAGGGGTTCTGTGCTCTCCTATTTTCTACCTAAAAGCAGGTCACAAAATTCCCCAAGAGAAAGGTGCCCTCACTGTACCAGAAGAGAAGATCATTCATCGACTGGAAAGCCAACACCGAAATGGATCTGTATCATCCTACTGAAACAGCCCTGATATTCCACTAATTTTCCCCATACATTTCCTAGTCACTTTCTCACAGCTTATTGCCCCCTAGCCCAAACCTCTTTGTGTTGTCACTTCCCCACAGAGTTTTTGTTTCTTTGTTTAAAAGTATACAAGTCCTCAGTTCTATTTCTTTTTCTTCATGAGACTCCCAGGTACCTGCAAAAGCAGTGACTACAATCTGCATGTTTTTTTCCCTGTCTGTGCCAGTTTAGTCCTCAGGTGCAGGCACAGATCCTGAAAGGGGAGATGAAAGTTCTCCCTCCCCTGTACTCGATAGCATGCTCTGTATGTTAGGATTGTCTCTACCCCCCTTCTTTTTCACAAAAGCATACTCTTCAGTGTACTTGCTTGTTATATAATTCCAAATGAAATTTTAAGGTGTTTTTCCAAGTTCCAAAAATTGTGAAGTAGAGATTTTGCCTCAGTTCAGTTCAGTTCAGCCACTCAGTCGGTTTTGTCAGTTGTCATGGTGGAGAGTTCTGACGAAATGTGGTTCACCAGAGAAGGGAATGGCAAGCCACTTCAGTATTCTTGCCTTGAGAACCCCATGAGGAGTATGAAGAGATTTTGCCCGGCATTACTCTAGTCTAAGAAAAAGGGACATCTCTGCAGTATCCTGTTTTTGCCGTTCAGTATCTTGGTATACCTTTCATTTTCTTTATTTTCTCTCTCTGCAGTTTCATAGTTTTCCTCATATAGGTGCTACACATTTCTTTATATTTCTTGGGATTTTGATTTGGTGCTTGTCATGACTTTTACAAGTGTGCCCTTTTTTCCCCATTATGGCTTCTATTTGGTAAGTCCTGATGGACTGGAAAGTGCTGAACTTTTGTATCTGAAGCTTGTGTTTACTCTCTACCACTTGTCAATGACCTATTATGTTCCATGAGGAAACTGAGACTAATTAAAATATTATTTTAATAGTTTTTTAGTTGATTTTCTGAGGTTTCCTCTATATGCAGATAAGTGATCAGCATAAAATGATAACCGTGTCTCTGTCTCTTCAATAATCACATCTTTTACTTCCTTCCTTTGTCTTCTTTCAGGGCAAACTAAACATCATTTAAACCTCTTTTAATCTCTGGGGCACATCATTACGGAGATAGCAGTAATGATAAATTATATAGGGCTGTTCTACTCCAGGTTGAAACTGCTGCCACTACTGTTAATTTCTCAGACATCACATCTGTTGTAGTACCCAGCTACTCTACCTTGCTTATTCTGTAGCTTCTAACCTGATAAATAATAAATTGTTAAAATGATGCACTTCATTTTAGACTATTTTCCCATTTGGGTTGGTGGAGTGTTTCATTGGAAAGTGGTGTCTCTGGCAGCTGTTTATGTGCAGAGACACTTTCCTGCTCACTCTAAACACTTGAAATTATCAAAAGCATGCCCTCCGGACAAGGGAATGTTCTTGTACGACTGTGTTTCATTAAAAAAAAAAAAAAATCATCAGGATGTGAGTTAGGAGACATGGATTCCCGGTTTATTAACTTGCAATAATTTGTCACTTCATCCTCTGGGTCTCTAATCTATCAGATGGCTATGAATAGGATACAGTATTAATATTGTCCATTTGTACAAATAGCATGTCACAGCTTTCTAAACTTTTTTCACACACATTATTCATTTTTTCCTTCTAATAACCTGTAAGCGATCAGATCAGGGACTATCATTCCCATTTTACAGATGGGAAGACTGAAGTACAGGAGACTGGGTTATACAGACTCACAGGGGACTGGGTTGTACAGGAGACTATATTGTACAGACTCTACGTTTCTAGATGTTGAGCCTGACCTAGAACCTGTTTTCTAGTTCACTGTGTTCTTTGGATGAAAATCCTTAAAATCCATCAGAGCCTATTCCTTTCGTATGTCTAGTTAGCTGGTAAACCTACCATTAGTAGATGTGTCAGACTTGCATGGGGATATGCAGGACGTGGTTCCCCTGATCTCCAGCACCCTAGACTGGGGTACTCCTAATCTCAGTATGGATCCTTTCCAAACCACAAACTAGTTCATTATTCTCTGGGCCTGGGGTCTGGTTTTACTGGGAGAGTGTGTGTGAGGACTTTAGGGCCAATTGAAAAGTGGAAGGGCACAGTCCTCAAGACAGTCCTCATTTCTGACACCAACTGCAAGTTCAAGGGGCTCCCCAAACCACCCTCTGGTTTGGAGTTCTCTAGAAAGATGCACAGAACTCACTGAAAAGTGGTAGATTCACAGTTATGATTTATAACTGGGAAGGGATACACATATTAAGACTAGCCACAGGAAGATACACAGAGAGTAGAGTCTAGGAGGTTTGAAATGCAGAGCTTGTGTGGTCCTCTTTTCTCTCTGGGGAGCCAGAGGCATAATAATATCAACATGTGATGATATGCACAGAGTGTCACTAACCAGAGGCTGAGGTGTCTGGTTTTTACTGAGGTCCATTACATAGATGGTAGGTCAAATGGTAGCTCAATTGGTAAAGAATCTGCCTGCAAGGCAAGAGACCAGGGTTCGGTCCCTGGGTTGGCAAGTTCCTCTGGAGAAGGGAATGGCAATCCATTCCAGTATTCTTGCCTGGAGAACTCCATGGACAGAGAAGCCTGGTGGGCTACAGTCCATGGGGTTGCAAAGAGTCGGACACGACTGAGCTTCTAACACAGTCCATAGTCCACATTACATAGATGTGATTGATCAGTTGCCCACATGGTCAGTGTCCAGGTTCCTGATCCTGGGAGACCCAAAGCCTCTGCTCTGAGTCCTGCGGTTGGTCATTCTGGTGTGGACTGCCCCATCCTAAATCACTTTATTGATGATCTACTGCCCCCAGAAGAAGAAAGACATCGGAGATCACCTCCCAGCAGTTGAGGACTAAGGTCAGACCTCTTGCAATGGAGGTTAATTCTTCACTACACAGGGCAGCTGACAGCGCTTTGCTTCCTGTATAGTGAAGAAGAGAGCTCAAGAGCTTCAGTTCAGGGGGTCAGATATTTTTGAAAGAGTTTGCTTTGGCTGTGCCTGAAATGCTCTGCTCTTCAGCTCTCCAAAGGAAAATGAGCTCACCCCTCATTGAAAAAGCCCTTAACTAATCAGTAGCACAAACAGCATACCCCAGGAGGCCTCAGTTCTCTAATCAGCAACCTGAATCACACTGAAGAAATTGCCCTTAACATGTCATCCAAATTTTATGTAGACCCAAACGTTTCATTTAAATGTAAAACAAAGACAACAGAGTGTATCTGAGTGAAATGTGCCTCTCTTCCAATCATGCTGCTCTTTCCCTAGCACTCAAAATTCAAACCCCACTGAGAAGTTACCCTACATCACCTTTCCAGCCAGCAAAACTCCCACCAGAGAAAGCCAACCCTTCTTGAAACATTTCTCCGGCACATATCTCCAGATACAAAGACTGTCAGTCAATGACAAAGAACCAACTTGGTAACAGGTCCTAGACTAGCACTGTGAACACAGGGGTAAATCAGTGAGGCATCCTGCCCTCAGAGATCTGGCAGTCTAGAAAGCCAGGGAAACACACAAAAATGACCTGAGGGTGGAGGGAAAGGTGTTGCCATATAGACTTACAGGGAAGGGAAATAACTGCTCCCTCAGAGCCTGGGACTCAGGCCCATGTCTTGTCCTTTCTAAGGCAGAGAAGTCTTTCTCTGTGACCTAGTCCTGGAACATCTATTTTCCTTTGCAACTGAAACCAAACCCTGGACCTCACAGGACCTGATACTGAGCAGGGCCCTGTGGGGCTTTTGGGCTCAACGCCTTTCTATGTCCCTCATTTCTTTGATTATAGAAAACAGTGTTCATTCAGCTTCCATGACCTTCCCTGAGTTCTAACCAGTAGATTCAAGCAGATGTTAATTAAGGAAGGGAGGGGGGGAGAGACCAGGGAGAAACAAATGGTCAAGAGCAGTCCTGAGGTAAGATCCTCATTCTCCATCAGTGCATACACATATAACAATATGTTCGAGTTATTTTGCAAACACTGAAACCCTAGGTGGGAGAAATTAATGATTAACGGTGGTAGGCTGCCCACAAACCAGACCCCAGACCAGTTGGACCCCCTTCTCAACTATCTTGGTGGCTGAGTCCAAGCTTGCTCTGCTAGCCACATGACAGGCCAATAAAATCAGAGAGGAGGTATTGAGGCAAGGAATATAAGTTTATTTGGAAAGCTGACTGACTGAGAAGATGGCAGACTAATGTCTCAAAATAACCCTCTTATCAGGGTCTGGATGCTAGTTTCTTTTATAGAACAGAGAGAGAGAAGAGGTGAGAAAGTAAAGTAAAAAGGCCATGTATCTTGCAAAGCAGTGTTAATTTATTTTCTGCAGCCATTCACAGGTGGGCTAGGTCAGAATGTCTCTAACAAAGGCCCTTTAACAGTCAGGTAGAGGTGCAGGGTTCTCTGAGGCATGCCATTATGTGTGATTAAAATCACAAAAGCAACAAAAAGCAAAGATTAAGGTTAAAGAAACAGATTCAGCATGGAAGCAGAATTGGCTTCTCCCAGCAACATCTTCTCTAAACTGGGGCACACAGTTTTGAGGGCATTAGCCTGCTTTGGCTGGCAAAGTATATATCCTTTTCTACCTCACCAAAAACTCTGTCTCCGAGATTCAATTTGACACCAGTGTAAAGAGAAGTTGAGTTTTCAACATTAGGCTCCACAGAGGTGTTTTTTGACAAAAGCACCTCAGTGTCCCCTGTTTCTTGCTNAGCAACATCTTCTCTAAACTGGGGCACACAGTTTTGAGGGCATTAGCCTGCTTTGGCTGGCAAAGTATATCCTTTTCTACCTCACCAAAAACTCTGTCTCCGAGATTCAATTTGACACCAGTATAAAGAGAAGTTGAGTTTTCAACATCAGGCTCCACAGAGGTGTTTTTTGACAAAAGCACCTCAGTGTCCCCTGTTTCTTGTTTGTAGATAAAGGCTGTAGTCTCCTTGGTCTTTCCTGAGTCTCAAAGAGCAGACTTAAGCAATTACTAGTTAGGGAGTAAGAGAAAGCAGAAGCAAAGGAAAAGCAGTCAAGAAACAATAGTTCAATGACAAAAAGGGTCCTAGTTCCTCCTCAAGGGAGGAATAACAATTAGAAAACATATCTGAATTGTTCTTCAGGAATGAAGGCCCCCACACTCAGATGGGAGGATGGTGACTTCCTGCTAAGCACAAGTACAGAGACCGCAAACTGGTTGAAATCAGAAGGGTGATGATTAAATAAGAGTCCCAAACCATCAAACTGTTACCTCATCACCAACAACCAATCAGAAAAAAGTCACCCTCCCTGGATTCCCTCGCTCCAAATGTTCTCTTCAAAAAACCTCCCCTGAAAATCATCTGGGAGGTTGAGGCTTTGAACAAGAGCTGGTTGTTTTCCTTGCTTGGCATCTGCAATAAATACTGTGCTTTCCTTCACTACAAACTGGTGTTGGTAAATTGGATTTTCTGTGCAGCATGAGTGGACCCAGGTTTAGTTTTATATCAAAATCAGGCTTCTATTTGGAAATTCCAGCCAAAAAGATCAAGACACACCCATTCTATTCGTTGGAATATGTTTCCATTGGGAGTGGGAGTGAGTTAGGTGTTCTTAGCCATGCATTTCTTCAACTACTTCAGGGTGTCAACAGTGCCTGTGGTGGAGGGCTTAGCGCACAAATGCAGTAGGTCTAGGGTTGAATGTGATGCTGAAAGCCTAGCTTCTCTGTATGTTGGTGCCAAATCAAATCTTGGAGACAGAGTTTTGAGAGAAGTAGGAAAGGATAGCTGTATTACTTTGCCAGATAAAGGGGGCCACAGCAGGCTCATGCCTCAAAACCATGTGTCCCAACTTGGAGGAGACAGTGAGAAGTTTCATATAATTGTTCAAAGAGGATGATCAGCTCATGGACATTCTTCTGACAGGTTGGTGGTGAGGTAAGTAGGAGTCAGCTTCTTCAATCTTCAGGTCCAACTGCTCTGGAGTCTACATGCTTGTGGGTAGCATATCGGTTCAGTTCAGTTGAGTCACTCAGTCATGTCCAACTCTTTGTGATCCCATGGACTGCAGCATGCCAGGCTTCCCTGTTCATCACCAACTCCCGGAGCCTACACAAACTCATGTCCATTGAGTCAGTGATGCCATCTAACCTCTCACCCTATGTTGTCCCCTTCTCTTCCTGTCTTCAGTCTTTCCCAGCATCAGGATCTTTTGCAGTGAGTCAGTTCTTCATATCATTTGGCCAAAGTATTGGAGTTTCAGCTTCAACATCAATACTTTCAATGAGTATTCAGGACTGATTTCCTTTAGGATGGACTGGTTGGTTCTCCTTGCAGTCCAAGGAACTCCCAAGAGTCTTCTCCAACACTACAGCTCAAAAGCATCAATTCTTTGGCACTTAACTTTCTTTATAGTACAACTCTCACATTCATACATGACTACTGGAAAAATCATAGCTTTGACTAGACGGACCTTTGTCGGTAAAGTAATGTCTCTGCTTTTGAATATGCTGTCTAGGTTGGTCATAACGTTCCTTCCAAGGAGCAAATGACTTTTAATTTCATGGCTGCAGTCACTATCTGCAGTAATTTTGGAGCCCCCCAAAATAAAGTCTCTCACTATTTCCATTGTTTCCCCATCTATTTGCCATGAAGTGATGGGACTGGATGCCATGATCTTTGTTTTCTGAATGCTGAGTTTTAAGCCAACTTTTTCACTCTCCTCTTTCACTTTCATCAAGAGACTCTTTAGTTCTTCACTTTCTGCCATCAGGGTGGTGTCATCTGCATATCTGAGGTTATTGATATTCCTCCTGGCAATCTTGATTCCAGCTTGTGCTTCATCCAGCCCAGCATTTCACATGATGTACTCTGCATTTAAGCTAAATAAACAGGGTGACAATCTACAGCCTTGATGTACTCCTTTCCCAATTTGGAACCAATCTGTTGTTCCATGTCTATTTCTAACTCTTGCTTCTTCACCTGCATACAGATTTCTCGGAGGCAGGTCAGGTGATCTGTTATTCTCATCTGTTTCAAGAATTTTCCACAGTACGTGGTGATCCACACAGTCAAAGGCTTTGGCATAGTCAATAAACCAGAAGTAGATGTTTTTCTGGAACTCTCTTGCTTTTTCAATGATCCAGTGGATGTTGGCAATTTGAGCTCTGATTCCTCTGCCTTCTCTAAATCCAACTTGAACATTTGGAAGATCATGGGTAGCGTATNAGTTTAAATTATAAACTGGAAAAATTCTATACAGGGTTAAATTCCTGATTCTACTGTTTTCTGAAGAACTTAATCTGATGAGGCTGAAATGAAAATAACAAAAATTATGGGGAGAGGAATGTCAAATAAAATTTTCGTTTGCTTATTTAGGTCTTCCCTTTCCTGTCTAGTGTGACTTTTTATAGTTTTTTGTGGTCAGGAAGTTCCATTTTCATCAGCTGACCCTGACCTCTATATTGATTCAATTCAGCTGCTATTTATCAGGCAAATGTGTACAGAGTTCACAGCATCAGACTAGGCAGGGGCCAAACCATGGACGGAGTGTCTCTGCTCCTGAGATAAGGGGTCTTATCATTCATGGGACTCTTTATACTTTCAACAATTGATTCTTTTGGCCTTTTAATTATCTGCTTAACTGTTTAGCTTTTGTTGGCATTCAGTATCTGTGAGTGGTTGCAGATAGTTTTCAAATGTGAAAAATCTCACCTACCTACATCAGTTTAAATGGTTCTCGGTTGCAAAGTACTAAATATGGCTGTTCATTCATAAAAAACAATAAAATAGAACTCTCTGTACACAGAGAAATGGGTCTGGAAGGTACCCAGAATGCTCTCTGGGAAAGAAGCAAGATTTGAAAAGGACAGTGAAGGCTTCACCTATGAAGTGTGACTTTTTTCCCATAGTCAGAATACTTTTGTATGTTATTTATATAATTAAAATAATTTTTTAAAATAAATGTGTGAAAGGAAAATTCACATTAAATGTCTTATTTTCAGATTCCATACCAAGCTCAAAAGTGAGAGAAGAGCTCAACTCTCAATGAGATAATACAGTTTCATGACATTCACAGCCAGGAGAAACAAGTGGTCTTTAGTGATTCTTTCATAAGAAGCTGTGTGTTCCCAGCAGATGTTTTATTGATGACTCATGGTCTGAATCTCATTCTCAAGCAATTTCAGTTCCCTACTGAGACTTTCCATCTCTTCCTGATGCTGCGCTCCCCTACTCTACAAAACTACTGTCTTGTACCACTGCCAGTTTGTGACCTTTACTACTGCTGCTGACCGGACATTGATGGGAGGTCAGGTTTCAATTTTCAGTCATCCTGCTAGCCAAGCCCCTAGGATGGGCTAAGTCACTTCAGTCATGTCCAACTCCTTGTGACCCTATGGACTGTATAGCCCACAAGGCTTCTTGGCCCATGGGGTTCTCCAGGCAAGAATACGAAATTGGGTTGCCATTTCCTCCTCCAGGGGATCTTTCACAACCCGGGGATTGAACCCATGTCTCGTATGTCTCCTGCATTGGCAGGTGGGTTCTTTACCAGTATCCAAGCCCCTAACCCCTCCTACAGACACTAGGTGTACCCTCAGCTCTTCTGGTGACTAGACCAGGCTAAAGCCTCAACTCAAGGGTGGTCAAAACATATAGCCTAGTTCACTGCCCATGATACTCTGGCGTGAAAAGTCTTTCCAAACAAGAATCAGTTAGCTTCAGCCACCTAACTTCCAGCAATTAGAATTAAGGAACACTGAGAGGAGGGGCAGCTTGCAGTGAGAACTGTTCAGCTTATGTAAAAGAAGGAGGCTTTGAAGTAAAGGAGAGGCTGTGAGGAGTGAGCAGCCTGACCTCGAGAGGAAGCAGAATCGATGGACACATGGATGCTTTAAGAAAACAACAAAATCCTGTAAAGCAATCATCCTTCAATAAAAAAGTAAATTAAAAAAAGAGAAAATATTATGAGTAAATTTGGGAAAGGCAATCAACAGTGAAAGAGAATCAGAGTTGCCTAGAGGAGCAAATCTGCAGAGAGTAAGTGCAGCATGTTCCGGAAGACACAGAAACTCCAGCATCTGACCTCCCAGAAGGCTCTTGACATGTCCATGAGTTTCTCATTGCAGTCTCCTCCAGCCTGGCTCTGACACTATTNGGGAAAGGCAATCAACAGTGAAAGAGAATCAGAGTTGCCTAGAGGAGCAAATCTGCAGAGAGTAAGTGCAGCATGTTCCGGAAGACACAGAAACTCCAGCATCTGACCTCCCAGAAGGCTCTTGACATGTCCATGAGTTTCTCATTGCAGTCTCCTCCAGCCTGGCTCTGACACTATTCAGACCTTCCTGAAACCTGGGTGTTCTGCTTTTCTGGGGTTCTCTGACACTTGACCATAAGGCTGAGATCAACACTGTTTCCTTATTTTTATAGGACGATTATATAGCACGATCTTCATGACTTGAGGTGATCTGAATCTTTGGAGAAGGAAATGGAAATCCACTCCAGCATTCTTGCCTGGGAAATCCCATGGACAGAGGAGCCTGGGCAGGCTACAGTACACGTGGTTGCAAAGAGTCAGACACCATTTAGCAACTGGGCATGTACGGGTCGAGTCTTATTCATCAAATCTAGAGAACCTAACTCAAATGGTCTCTCTGCCCTGGAGGTGCCCCCTTATCACAGAAGGTGGTATAGGTACAGCTTAGCATCGTGGAGAAGGCCTGGTCTTCCAAACACACTGGTCTGAGCTGCAGGCCACCTGTGCGCTGTGGAGGCTTTGGGCAGGTTACTTACCTACTTTTAGTATTTGTCCTTCCTACCTGGAAATGCCTGTGGCTCAGGATTGCTATCAGGGCCAAGAATGGTTTATGTCAGGAGCTGGCATGATGCCCCACACAGTGCTTGGTACAAGTTCATGCCCTTCCTTCTCTCTGAATGCTTCCCGTCTTACACAATAAAACCCCACCCACCCATTACCCTTCAGGGCAACAGCTACAGTTAAAATTGTCTGCTTCCTGTCTCCCTGGGTTCTGCTGTTTAACTCTTTTGAGCTCACACACTTAAAGAGTGAAAGCCAGTCTGGTCCAAGCCATAAACATACATTTGAGGTCAGAGTTTGGGCCCATTTCATATAGCTACTGAGAGTTCAGTAGAAGAGTATGGTTGGAAGCCCACTACAATGTAATCAGTTTCACAGGGAGTTACCTGAGTTTCACAGGGAGTTTCACAGGGACAGGGAGTTATCTTTTTTATATTTACCCTCAGTCAAGCTGCCATCAACAATTTCTGCACAAGATATGCCAAGATCAGAGGACCACAACACTGTATGTGATGAACTGTGGCACAGAGCGATTAAATCACAGTTTATTCCGAATTTCATTTATTCAGGATTTACAAATGTATGATAATTTTTGAACAGTGTGATTAAATATTGTAAAGATGGTGTTTAACTCTCTTGTGTGTGTTGGGGGGAGCAGTGGATGGAGGCAGTCAGTCATGTTTGGCTCTTTCTGACCCCGTGGTCTGCAGCCCGCCAGGCTCCTCTATCCATGGGATTTTCCTTGCAAGAATACTAGAGTGGGTTGCCATTTCCTTCTCCAGGGGATCTTTCAGACTCAGGAATCAAACCCAAATCTCCCAAGTCTCCTGCATTGCAGGCAGATTCTTTACCACTGAGCCACCCAGATCTTAACTAGAACTAATTAAGATTTAATCTAAAAGTGTCTCCTGTATGGGGCCGTACTGTCTTGCTCCTTGACAGGGTTAAGGATTTATGAGCGAGTGACTCAATAGGTGCTCTGTCTCTCCAGAAATCAGCAAACATCTATAAAGCTTGCTGAGCTCCACCAGAGTATTACTATGTAGAAAAATATACGGTGGTATTGTGTTTATGGTGGAGCCAGATTACCCTAAAATCACAACATTCAAGACACATCTAAACATATACTCTTCCTGAGAAACTAATCTGCCCGTTTTCCCTGCTTGAACCTGTTTTTCCTGGAAACCTTCAGAGTGCAATTTTTTTTTTTTAAGGGACCTGTATAAATCTCTCTGGAGCTGTTCATTCTGAATTCTTTATTTTCTAGTAATCTCAAAGAAGGGGCTTTCTGTGCCCTGCTGACCTCCTTCGCTCAGAACAAAACAAAAGAAAACATAGACGAGAAAACTGAGCATCCAATGTGAAATATGCACAGTCCACAAGTTCCATCAAGTATTTCTTAGGCATAAAAGACAAGTGCCAGTATTCCACCAGCTTAAAGATCTGCCTTAAAAAATACAAACTGCAGAATCAATAATTCTCTAAGGACAATGAAATGAGGAAATCTTTTATGAAAAACCAATGGGAGAACTTGGTAGATCGTTTGTCATCCTTCCTACCATGCACAAATTTTCCCCCTAAATATATGCTGAGTCGGGGTAAATCCAAGTTTGAAAAGACAATAACACACCTTCTGCAGGAAGTTCACTATGACTCAGTTAAAGTGAGACAAGGTAGAGATAAATCTAGAACTGAAAATAATAGTTGCATCCTCTAGGAACCAGTCATCTGTCATGTAACATACATGTACGGTTTGTGCCTTTGTCTAGATAGTTGAACATAACTTGTATAAATCAGTAAAAAAGTGTTGTTAAGTTAATAAATAAAATGATGGACTGACTTTTCAAATGGAAACCTTTTCTGTGAGAAGTTCCGTATCAAGGCCAATCCAAAATAGCTTGCTTAGGTTGCAATACAAATGCCAGTACTCAAGGGGAGAATATGCCTCAAGAAAAGGTCAAGTTAAACTCAAAGAGTAAGACATGGCATATAATTACCATCTCCCCACGTGACATCTAGTTGTCACAGAACACCATCAGGCAAGATAATAGATGGAAAGGAACACCTCAAAGGGGAAGAACCAAAATTAATGAAATTGTCCAATAAATAGAATGATGAGAATGCTGTCTTTAGCAGGGTCACACCACAAATCCAGTGTCATTATAATGTTATGCTAAATAAAATCCAGTTATTTCTCGTGATTAAATGACTTAGGACGGGGACCAAGACATACCATTTTCTCAGTCATTTATAAGACATGTTTCTTTCACCACTTGTCATTCAACATTGAAGAAATAACTCTGTGTTTCATAAGAGGAGGAGCCAGGAGGGCTACCTTCTAGCACAGTAAGTCTCTTTCCCTACTGCTTCAGCTCAAAGTGTTTTATATTTTCTTTGAGAAAAGACCCATTCTGTTCCCTTTGGCTATCTGTCCTGTTCTCTCCTAGGTTTGGTGTGCTTCATGGGACTGTCACGCCTAAAGTGATTCCCGACCTTACACATATTTTCTACTTTTCTTAATTCCTCCAGGACAGTGCTGAGGAGGTCCTAGACATTGATGGAAGTGAAATCAATCAAACATCCCATCACTCAGGCTCTCCTTTCATGATTAAGGATGTTTTCCTTCCAGAATCCTGACTTCCTTTTCTGTGTCTCAGGAAATGGTAACACCATCTTTTCCATCAAGAATCGTTACAGTGAACATAACAGAATTGTTTTTTCAGACAAATCACCCTGAGTTTTTCTCTGAAGTCCCTTAGTTTTCTTAGAACTCTTCTGTGTTCCTTCAAGTAGCCTTAAATAACTGAGTGGTATCTATGCCTGTTTATTGTGCTGTGTCTCTGGCACTCATCTTGTTTCTCCTTGGAGCTCCTCTTGAGCTCAACAGAGTCTCTACACAGAAAGAGTCATTGTGTGTGGATAGACACCCTGCTTGGCATGATGAAGAGCTCTCAGAAAAAACAGCCTTTATTTTTACTCAGTGTTTAACTTGATTAACTGTAATGCCATCATTTTTTAAAAATAGCACCTCAAGGAGACAAACAGAATGAACTAAGTACCGCTTTATGGAGTTTTAGAGTTGCAAAACATTCACAATACTGATTATAATCTCCCGAAAATTAAAGTTTAGAAAGCAGTCATTGGCCTCCAGATTGCTTTACTTCCCCTCCATTGGATCGTGTAGAACTTGCCTGTTCCTCCTGAGGGTCCTTGGCAAGACCCTATTGTTCATTCTTCTCTGACTAAATGTGGTTATTAATTAGTTAGTTCTATTATATATTAATTTATTCACTCAATACCGCCTCCCAAACCCTGCTGCTCATTCCAAAAAGGATTTAAGGTAGATTGTCATCATTCTTGTGGGAAAACAAGAGGACTGCTCTATTTCTCAGTGTTTTTTCACAAAGCCCTTTATCCTCAAGCTGACCTTCTGCTCCTTATGTCTCTCACCCAAGAAGCAAGGCCTGGTCTTTGGAGACGGGCCCTATTTTTCTCTTCTAAGGTAGTTTTGAAGTATCTGGTTAGAACAGCAGCCAGAATATGCCTTGGTCTCTGTCTAGTACTTCACTTGGAAGAGAAATGGTTTGTATCACCTTTGACTTTAAAATCCCGGATACAAAATATCTAATTTTTTTAAAAATTGAAGAAGAACTTCTGTGGAGGTCCAATGGTTAAGACTTCACCTTCCAGTGCAGGGGGTGTGGGTTCGATCCCTGGATTGGAGAACTTAAGGAGCAGCTCTGCAAAACCAAAATACAAAACAGAAACAATATTGTAACAAATTCAATAAAGTCTTCAAATACAGTTGACATTAAAAAAAAAAAATCTTTGGGAAGAAACTAAACAGAAGAAGAAATTTCAAGCAGCTTCCCTTGCTTAGAAGCAGATTAATTGTCCATGCATTTTAAATGAATCTAAACCATGACAAGAAATATCACGAACTAGGCCAATGACAGCTTGTTTCAGAAATGGAAACTGATAACTAAAAATGTATCCATACATTTTCTACTTATGTTTGTTCATTTCATGTGTGATGCTTCTAGAATGTCTGCCATTACAGAAATAGGTGATTTTTTTTTCAGCCCTTTCAATTGCCACAGTGAATTTTAGATTCTTCCCATCTGTGATCCAGCCATACCATACAACAGTTTCTCACGTCCTTCTGTCTGCTTTAGGAAAATGCCTCTAGTTTTCCTGGGGGTTTTTCCTATAGGAAGAATTCAGAGAGAAAATAACTCAGTTGATAAACGTGATCAAAATGGACCTAGTCTTTGCCATATGGTGGGAATTATGGAGAGATTCTTTATCATCCCATTATACTCAGCTGTTGTTTACTTTTTGTGAATTGAATGTTGACAGTTATAGTTTGAGGGTTTTTTTAAAAACAGCATATGCTGAACAAGATAAAATATTTAGAACAACTTACTCTGGACTTAGCAATTATACTACATTCTTCTAGCCCATGTATGACTAAATTAGAACATTTAGTAATGTTTGGAGACAACTCCCACACTTCGTAAGCACCAAGGGAAAAAAATATAATTTATTTAATTGGTTTCCATTTGAAAGGGAAATAACCCCATTCAAGTATCTCAGTGTTAGAAAAGGCACTGTGTATTCCCCATGAAAATACACAGATGCTCATACATTTGGGAAATTAACATATATCTTCCACAAGGAAATGTATGAAGGCTATTTCATTACATTACAACCATTCCTTTCACCCACATGTTTTTGCAGAATCACTGCCAGTCACCTCGCCTTCCCCTCATATACTCTTCACAGAAGCCCTGAACTTCAGACCAGAGATGAGGCTTTTAAATTATCATTGGTTTCCAATGTCACCATTGACAGACATCACTGATTCAATACGCATTTAAGGAAAGCGTCCTCAATTGTGCCAGGCCTGTGCTGGGCACTAGGAATCTGAGATGAACTCAGTGTGATCCCTTTTTCAAAGACCTCCAGACTTAAAGGCAGAGTCAAGGAAGAAAATGCACAACTATAATGCTGTAGTGGAGAGGGGGCACCGAGGGACACCTCAATCAGCCAGAATGGTAAATGATGGCTGTAGGATAGCTAAGAAATATTACCAACAGCAGGCAAAGTTTGAGTGAGTAAGGTGGAGAGAGAAGCTTCATGCAATGATATCCCTGACTCAAAGGCAGGAGAAAGCGCCCTGAGTCAGTGATCACTATTAGGTCATTGGTGAGCTGAGGGAAGAGGGGAATCAGACTGAACAGTTAGGTGCAAAGCAGATGGTGTTGGGCTTTGCATTTGAACTTTACCTTGAAGGCAGTGGGAAACACATGAAGAACTGTGAAATTTCTCTGGTGTTCCATCTGGGAGGCTGGTGAGGTGCTGAACAGAGGGCAGTCTATGCTGTATGAACCTGAACCAGCACTGTGGCAAAGGAGTGTAGACTTGAGTGAGTGCTCAGGGTGGATCAAATGTGTCTGATGTGTGGGAAATCTTGTCTGCAGGAGAGCTTAGGTAGAAACACTTGGTGGGGAGGGGGGAAGAATTGCTGTGTTTCTGCTGACTTAAAAATGCACAGTGTGAGAGATGTGAGTTGAGTTTTATCTGGGGCAAAATGAAGACTGCAGTCTGGGAGACAGCACCTCAGATAGCTCTGAGAAACTGCTCCAAAGAGGCAAGGGGGATGGACAGAATGTATGTGATTTTGGTAAGTGGGGAATACATGCAATCCAGCACATATATATATATATTTTTTTTGGTAGAAATTTCTGCTCATCCTGTGAAGCTTCTGCTAGTCATGAGGAATAGGCATCACCATGAAGGATTTTAGTGCTTTTTTAGATATGAGAAGATATAAGAATTGCGCTCATAAAATCCGCTTCTGAGCATATCTAATTATCTGAAGACCTGTTCTGCCAGGGTTTTTTTCTGAGCACAGAGTGCTTCATTTCCACTTTCCACCCTGAACTCCTTCAGGGGATATTGAAGGTCAGCAGCTGCAGCAGCACATGATTTAATCCTTGTAGAGGTAGATGGTCAGCACCCATGCTGCTGCTAAGTGCAAGTACCAATTTGTAGTTGACAGGGCCCCCTCATGGTCATAAATTTGGCCATACTTCGGGAGGTATTTTACAACCATTTTATCCTATAGTGCTGGGAAGGCTCATTTTGGGGTTTGGCAAAGGTTTCACTGAGAACCCACTTAATGTTTGTTATTGGACTAGGCTTTTATAGTCAAAGATATTTGGACCTGTCTTTTAATACAGTCTAGGAAAAAATTCTCTTTTGCTTTATCTTTTTATATGTAGAGTTATATTATTACATCCATTGATTGCATACAGAACTATATATTTGATTAACTGCTTTAAATTGGCTAGTCATCGTTATTTTCATTGGAGATTTACTTACACACTTGGCAATGAAAGAAACAACATTCATGAAAAATACGCAAAGTACAAATAGTATAGCTAGCAGTTTTATTAAAGTTATAAGTAAGAATTAAGCCAAAACTTTCATTAGGTGTAACCCAGTATATTCTTCGGTTATTTGACTTAATCCAGTGGGAAGTTATATACTGGCACTGTTTATAAAGCTTCTAGCCCAATTTTTTAGTGTGCGAGGCCAGTTATTCTTAGTATAATTTAATTATTCCCAAGATGAAAGAAGCCTTAAATTTTAAATGACCATAGCCTGGTGTTAACTACATAAATCTATTCTATAATTGTGCAATTCAGCACATATTTTTTTTTAACCTCTATGTAATTGTGAGAGGTTTTATCTTTTTGACTGAATTTTTGCTTGTTGCTTTTATTGAGCTTGAGTTACTTAGAAGAAAATTCATATTATGGCCAGCATCAGAGCAGGTATTAATTGGCCAGGTGAGAAGATTCCACCTAGTAATATTAAGAGTCACTTGTACTAGTACAGCCACTATGGAAAACAGTGTGGAGATTCCTTAAAAAATTGCAAATAGAACTGCCATATGACCCAGCAATCCCACTGCTGGGCATACACACCGAGGAAACCAGAATTGAAAGAGACACATGTACCCCAATGTTCACTGCAGCACTGTTTATAATAGCCAGNTTTTTTTTTTTCCCCCTTCTGTTCTGGTGCAGGTGTAGCTTTCTTTGTTTGAGTATTATTTTAAGGTAAGTTTGAGATCAGCAGTTCTCTTTATAGACCAGTCTGGTGTAGTGGCCTTTAGAAGTGAGAATTAATTCAAGAGTCAAGTTCCCTTCAGTTTTACTGTGCATGAGCTAGTTAAGAGAACCTGATAAAAAGTTTTTTATCTAGGTAGGAGACAGTCCCTTTGGGTAGATATAATTTCCTGTTTGCAGCTCATGGGCATCTGAATTTTATACAGAGATTATTGACACAAGCTTTAGAAACAAAAGAATTTTTTTTTTTCAAATAGTTTAATTAACTTTACATTAATATAGCATAATAGCAAGGAACTATCTGGGAAGTGAGTGAGTAAATACAGACCTTCATTAACAAAACTGGAATTTAACATTTACTGAAACAATCTTTTTGTAAATTACCCTTATTTTTATCAAATATATTCAACAAATTAAGACTAATTTGTTGCAAAATAAGTTTGGTTTAAAATTTTAACATTTATTGAAACCTAACTTTTTTAAAATAACACATTTACCAAATATATTTAATTAAGACTAATTTGTTGCAAAATAAGTTTGGTTTAAGAAAAAAAATTGACCTGATAATCTATATAAATATAATTGATCATATAGGCTTTCACTGTATTAACATTTTTAATAAGGAGTTTTAAACTGAAGTTTAAAAATAAAAAACAACTCTTAGGACTAGGAAGCATACACCAAGGGCTTATTACATGTTTTACCTACATATCTAGGTGAATTCCTCCCTTTACAAGGTCCTCAAAAATACCTTGAGGTTTTTGTACCTGTTGGTGAGGTAGCTTTCCTAATTTATCTGGAAAGTTGCTGAAAACCTAAGAGTTTACAATCTTTGGAGGGACCAGATAAAGAAAAAAGATTAATGTCCTAATTTTGCTTACACAAGTATGATTACCAAATTACTATAAGTCATAATTAATTTGAGGGGAAAGTTTTCCTTACATCTGGAAAATACACATTCAACTCAGTAATTTTTTTAGACAGAAACAATAAAAATTATAAGCATTTTTACCAGTGTACTCAGTCCTTTTGTTAACTAACTTTGTTAACAGTTTATGAAGCCATCAGGTTTCTCATTAGGATTTTGAAATTTCTTACCCAGTTCAGCATTATGGTCTGAAAGTTAGAAACTTACATTTATTTAAAAGTTTTTTTGTTAATCTTTTTGAAGAGGAAGCGTTTTTTTGCAAAGGCATCAGAATAAAACCATAACTGTATATCAACAAAAGACTTAAGTCACATTTAAATTTGATTACAATACAAAGTAACTTGATTCCTGCTGTGCTATACGACACTTAAAGATAATAACTAGAATTATGACGGATGACATTTTACCAGGATATGTTAGCATTTTAGGAACTCCATATA
Organism: Neotragus moschatus; assembly: GCA_006410615.1. Taxonomy (NCBI): domain Eukaryota; kingdom Metazoa; phylum Chordata; class Mammalia; order Artiodactyla; family Bovidae; genus Neotragus; species Neotragus moschatus. The sequence goes on from SJYA01000881.1 coordinate 1,113,241, forward strand.
AATTTTAGAATATTTATATTAATAACATTTACCATACAATATAAACCTGAGAAGATTTATTACTCATTTGACAATACTTCCCATGTAATTTTAACATAGCAAATGAACCTAATTAGTCTAACATCTCTCATTGGGATGTTTCAGGAACACTTTGAAGCATCCCAAAGTTAGCTAGAGGTCAAAAAGACTTCATTAGAATTTGATTTAGGAAATTTTGTCAAAGAATATTAAAAGGATTTAGAACAATTAGTCAGATAAGATCATAGGTTGCTGTAAAACAATAGTTATTTACTTAGCCAAAGTATCAATAAGAGATTTCAAAGGTATATATGTAGCAGATAGCTTTAAAAGTAAAAAAATTAAAATCTGATATTAAAGGCAGTTGAACATTTTAAGAAAGCTTGTACCATGCACAAATTTTTTTTTCAGGGTCCATTTTCCACAAACCTTTTTGTAACCATTACTTAATTTGCCCATCCAAAAACAGTCACCTATAACTCAGATCTATTTCCTTCTTTTAAAATAAAATGCAATTCCACTCCTCATACCTTCTTTACTGAAAACACAAATCTTACTTCACTTAAGGAACCATGAACTGACCTTTATATTAGCATTTTGTAGATTGGTGAACATAAATATCAGTGATAGTTTAAAAAAAAAAATTGCTTTCTCACAGAGAACATCTTAGGATGGCACCAAACATATTTATTAAGAGTTGAAATATCTTCAGCTTTTCTGTAAGAGGAAGCCAGTATATAGTAGTTAATGTTTTGTATCTTATTTTATTTGGGAGTGACCTAGATGTTCAATAAACTTCCTTTACTTAATTTAGCACAGCCCTTAGGTGTGCGCGCGGTCGGGCATCCTCGTCGCAGGCGGGACCAGGTGGTCGGGTTTCCCGCCCCGAGCGCCTTCCCGACACCCTCTGCCACCACCCTCCTCACCTCGCGGGGGTTTTCCGGCTCTCTCCTCTCTCCCTGCTCCTGGCACGCCCGGCTCCTCCTGTGCTCGCTCCAAAGGGTTTCCCTGGTGGCTCAGACAGTAAAGCGTCTACCTGCAATGCAAGAGACCCGGGTTCGATCCCTGGGTCAGGAAGATCCCCTGGAGAAGGAAATGGCAACCCACTCCAGTATTCTTGCCTGGAAAATCTCATGGATGGAGCCTGGTAGGCTACAGTCCATGGGGTTGCAAAGAGTTGGACACGACTGAGTGACTTCACTTCCTAGAAATTTAATTTTAGCAAAATTTAGAGAGACTAAATAGATAGAAATATTTAAAGCATAATTATTTTTAGTAGAAGTTATTTAAAGCTTTTATTTTATTTACATTTTCTTTCCTTAAAAGTTTCTTTACATTGAATTTCTTTCCTTGCTAACAAAATTGCAATAGCTATAATAAGATTTTACTTAACTATGCTAAACCTAGGCACAAGTAAAGTATTATAATGGATTATTATATTGATGACTTTAAAACATGTTTATATTAGATTGACAAACTTTAACATTAATATCAGGTACTAATTTAATATTGGATATTTTTCAGTTTATATAAAACTGAAACTTATTTAGCTTAATTTTCTTTTATTTTGGTAAAGATTTTTTATTTTTTCTTAATATATATTTATTTTACTGAAGTATAGTTGACTTTGGAAGAAGGAAATGGCAACCCACTCCAGTATTCTTGCCTGGAGAATCCTGTGGACTGAGGAGCCTGAAGGGCTGCTGTCCATGGGGCCACACAGAGTTGGACACGACTGAAGCGACTTAGCATGAATAGTGACTTGCAATGTTTCAGGTGATTTACTTGTGTGTGTGTGTGTTAGTTGCTTCAGTCATGTCCAACTCTTTGTGACTCCATGAACTGTAGCCCACCAGGCTCCCCTGTCTGTGCAATTCTCCAGGCCAGAGTACTGGAGTGGGTTGCCATGTCCTTCTCTAGGGGATCTTCCTGACCCAGGGATCGAACCCAGGTCTCCCACATTGCAGGCAGATTCTTTACCATCTGAGCTACCCGGAAAGCCCCAATTCAGTTATATGTATACACATATATTATTTTTGAAATTATTTTCCATTATAGGTTATTACAAGATATTGACTATAGTTCCCTAAGCTATAAAGTAAACCTTTGTTGCTTGTTGCATATCTATTTTTTTTAAGTAGAAATCTAGCATTCTATTAATACTTAGTCAAACAAGTGGGATCAAAATGTCATAGATTTTTCAGCTAGGCAAAAATTCAGTTTTTTCTAAAATATACATTATATACATACTTTATATATATGTATACAAAAAAGAAGAGATGGAGAAATTGAAAAACATGAACTAAATGAAATGGGAGCACTGACTATGAAACAGGAAAAGTGAAACAAGCTAGATAAAAGGAAAAGATCATCATATAGTCCAGTTGTTTTTAAACACGGTTGCTCAGTAGAGCTCTGGAGAAAAAGAAGCAATACCTGGGCATTTATATTTTTCAAAAAATTCTGATATGCATATGGGTTTTAAAAAGTGACTATAGGTTTTTCTATTAGATCCTAGTTTTGGTGGTATAGAGGTCTATTATTTTTCTGTTGACCCATCATGATACAGTGGTCTTAAGTGATCAGTAGTTACATAATCACAATAGTAAAAAATGCTTATCGGTTTTCACAATCAACAGCCAGACAAAAAATAAAAAATAATTATGATTACAAACCATATGGGATAATGATTAACCTAACAATATAAAATAATTGCATACAATTTGGGGAGTCAGGCAGAGTGATGTGGTAAATAGAATTGCATAAAAGCACATGTATTCCTCTTCCCAGCCAGTCTATGTCTTTTGGTTGGTGCCTTTGGTAGTTATCAGTGGGTGTTCATTGGATAGACTGATGCTGAAACTGAAACTCCAATACTTTGCCCACCTCATGCAAAGAACTGACTCATTGGAAAAGACCCTGATGCTGAGAGGGGTTGAGGGCAGGAGGAGAAGGGGACGACAGAGGATGAGATGGCTGGATGGCACACTGACTCGATGGACGTGAGTTTGGATAAACTCCGGAAGTTGGTGATGGACAGGGAGGCCTGGCGTGCTGTGATTCATGGGGTCACAAGAGTTGGACACAACTGAGCGACTGAGCTGAACCGAACTGATCCTATTACAATTTTCTTAATTGTTTTGGGTTTATTTTCTGTAGGTCTTTTCCATCTCTTGTGTTTCCTGTCTAGAGAAGTTCCTTTAACATTTGTTGTGCAGCTAATTTGGTGGTGCTAAATTCTCTTAACTTTTGTTTATCTGGAAAACTTGATTTCTCCATCAAATCTGAAGGAGAGTCTTGCTGGGTAGAGTATTCTTGGTTGTAGGTTCTTCCCTTTCATGACTTTTAATATATCGTGCCATTCCCTTCTGGCTTGTAGAGTTTCTGCTGAGATATCAGCTGATAGCCTGATGGAAGTCCCCTTATATGTTATTTGTCAGTTTTTCCTTGTTGCTTTTAATATTTTACCTCTGTCTTTATTTTTTGTCAGTTTGATTACTTTGTGTCTTGGTGTGTTCCTCCCTGGGTTTTTCAGCTTGAAGTGAAGTGAAAGTTGCTCAGTCGTGTCTGACTCTTTGCGACCCTATGGTCTATACAGTCCAGGGAATTTCTCCAGGCCAAATACTGCAGTAGGTAGCCTTTCCCTTCTCCAAGGGATCTTCCAACCCAGGGATCGAACCCAGGTCTCTCGCATTGTAGGCAGATTCTTTACCAGCTGAGCCACAAGGGAAGCCCAATTTTTCTTGTATTTACAATTTTCTTATATTTTTTTCAGCTAAATTTTCTTGTATTTAAAATTGTTTGATTTGTTGATGCTTACTTTTTTCTAGGCCAATAAATTTGAGCTCATTTACAAATTAATCTTGGCAATACTATCCAAATGTTAGGGGAAGCACACTAACTAAAACCGACCACCTTGGCCAGACACCATAATAACCATTTGCATGAGTTATTTTATCACAGGAGATCCTAGTAAGGAATATGGAACTGATAAGCCACCACCAGTCAGAAGAGTTCAGGAAAGGTCCAAAGGAGACACCACGTGTCTGACCACCTCCCAGAATCCTTCTTGCTGGCATCCATCTTGGCTGAGCAATCCATGTGCCACTCAGAAGGACTCTTGAGTCAGAATGATTTGCCACAGAAAATCCAGAAACTAATTCATGACCATCAAACCTGAGACTGTGAGCCATGAGGCAGAGCAGTTCTCCTGGGTTCCCTTACCCTACTGCTCTCCACCAGGGCGCCCTTTCCAATAAAATCTCTTTCTTTGTCAGCTCATTTGTCTCTTCAGACAATTCATTTCTGGACGTTAGATGAGAGCCCACTTCTGGGCCCTGGAAGGTGTCCCCCATCCTGCAACACAAAGGCAAAGAAAGACACATACTGAGACATACATATATTCAGACAGACACAACGAGAGATCTGGCTTTATTTTTAAAACTTAATTTTGAATTAGATATCTTAATATAAAACTCACTAACTTGTAAGAAAGATTTTAAAATGCTTTCCCTGTTCTGTTTTTTTTTTTTTTTTTCAGTTTTAGGAATTAGAGATGGTCTGGATGGCACAGTGGTAAAGAATCTGCACGCCAATGCAGGAGACACAAGAGATATGGGTTCAATCCCTCCCCTGGAGAAGGAAATGGCAACCCACTCCAGTATTCTTCCCGGGAAAATTCTATGGACAGAGGAGGTCTGGTGGACTTCAGTCCATGGGGTCGCAAAAAGTGGGACATGGACTGACGATACAGGATACAGGATGCTTGGGACTGGTGCACGGGGATGATCCAGAGAGTTGACATGGGGTGGGAGGTGGGCGGGGGGGTTCAAGATTGGGAACTCATGTACACCTGAGACGGAAAAAAATTTAAAAAAAAAGTGGGACATGACTGAGAACACGTGCACAACTCATAGATGAGGTAAGTGATTATGCTCTCCTCATTTGGACTTATTCCTTTAGGCATGTGTGTGTGGCTGTGTGCCCATGCTCGACGGTGTCTGACTCTTCGAGATCTTATGGACTGAGGCCCACCAGGCTCCTCTGTCCATGGGATTTCCCAGGCAAGAATACTGGAATGCATCACCATTTCCTCCTCCAGGGCATCTTTCCACCCCAGGTATCAAACCCACATCTCCTGCACTGGCAGTTGGATTCTTTATCACTTGAGCCACTTGGGAAGCCCATATTTCCTTAGGACATAAATATACATATATATATATATATATTTTTTTTTTTCAAGCGAACTTTCTCTACTGGTTGGATTTAAACTGGTTCAAATCAGTAGAGAAGGTTAGCTTGAAAGAAAAAAAAAGAGCTCAGTCCTGGGTGTTCATTGGAAGGACTGATGTTGAAGCTGAAACTTCAATATTTTGGCCACCTGATGCGAAGAGCTGACTCGTTTGAAAAGACCCTGATGCTAGGAAAGATTGAGGGCAGGAGGAGAAGGGGACGACAGAGGATGAGATGGTTGGATGGCATCACTGACTCAATGGATGTGGGTTTGGGTGGACTCTGGGAGTTGGTGATGGACAGGGAGACCTGGCATGCTGCGGTTCATGGGGTCACAAAGAGTTAGACATGACTGAGCGACTGAACTGAACTGAAACTGGTTGGGGGTGGGTTAACTGTTGACTGGCACTGTGCACTTATAGTGGTGCAATTAAAGGTTCATAACTTTTATAGATACCCCCCTTTTCTTTCTTTTAATGGTTCTGAAAAGTTGGTTAGCCAGTGTGACAAGCATTAGTGTGTAACGCAGACCAATCTAGATTTTTTTTTTTACTAGAGTAGCCAAATCCTCATCTAAGCTTTCTAAGAGGCAGACTAGTGGAGGTGATGGAATTCCAGTTGAGCTATTTCAAATCCTAAAAGATGATGTTGTAAAAGTGCTGCACTCAATATGTCAGCAAATTTGGAGAACTCAGCAGTGGCCA
>SJYA01000881.1:1123218-1149069 GCA_006410615.1 Neotragus moschatus
CCCCCCCCCCCACCAAGAAGAGAAGAGTGACTCTAATCTCTGGAGATGGAGAGTAACATCAAGATGAGTCTGCATAGACAGACTTTATTAAAACACCCCTTATCTTCCATTCAGTTCAGTTCAGTTCAGTTCATTCGCTCAGTAGTGTCCGACTCTGCGACCCCATAAATTGCAGCATGCCTCCCTGTCCATCACCAACTCCCGAAGTTCACTCAGACTCACCCATCAAGTCAGTGATGCCATCCAGCCATCTCATTCTTGGTTGTCCCCTTCTCCTCCTGCCCCCAATCCCTCCCAGNTTGATTCCAGCTTGTGTTTCTTCCAGCCCAGCGTTTCTCATGATATACTCTGCGTAGAAGTTAAATAAGCCGGGTGACAATATACAGCCTTGACACACTCCTTTATTAGTTCCCCCATATATCTCCTAGTTACTTCTCCACAGTTTATCAACCCCTGAAGCTCAAATTTCCTTTCCTTTGTTAAAATGGGTATATAACACCCCAAGTCTAAGCAATTCTTTGAGTTTCACTTCTTGTCTGTGAACTCATGTAAATATTAATAAAAAATTATCTTTTCTCCTTTTAATCTACTTTTCACTAGTTTAATATTGCATAGCCCCTGGCAGTAAACCTAAGAGAGTAAAGGAAAAGGTTTTCCTCTCTGACAATATACATCATCATGTCTTTGAATCCTCATCCCTCTCAGTAAAGAAGGTTCTCTTATCCCAGCATGAAAAGTGAAAATGAAAAGTGTTAGTAGCGCCTGACTCTTTGTGACCCCATGGACTGTAGTCTGCCAGACTCCTCTGTCCATGGAATTCTCCAGGCAAAAATACAGGAGTGGGTTGCTATTCCCTTCTCCAGGGGATATTCCTGACCTAGGGATCGAACTCAGGTCTCCTGCATTGCAAGCAGACTCCTTACCATCTGACCATCTGGCCACCAAGGAAGCCCTGGCATACTGATATAGAAACTGACCTAAGAAATGTTAAGGAACTGATCCAAGGTCAAGTAGTTAATAGGTAGCAGGTCCAGAATTAAAAGACTCAGATCTGTGTGATTACATAGCCTGTTCATCTAACAATTATGCTGTAATCCCAGCATGATGGAAAGACAGTGCCAGTAGACACAGATTAGGGTACCAGGAACCCTGTAACCTCATTCTGTCCTGCCACTATCAATAATAAAATTAATCATGTAAATATTTGTGCTGTTTTCTGTTTTCTTATTGTTCAGTTGCTCAGTCATGTCCGACCCTTTGTGACCCCATGGCCTGTAGCACGCCAGGCTTCCCTGTCCTTCACTATCTCCCAGAGTTTGCTCAAACTCATGTCCATTGAGTCAGTGGTGCCATCCAACCATCTCATTCTCTGTCGTCCTCTTCTCCTCCCACCTTCAACCTTTCCCAGCATCAGGGTCTTTTCTAGTGAGTCAGTTCTTCGCATCAGGTAGCCAAAGTATTGGAGTTTCAGCTTCAGCATCAGTCCCTCCAACTTAGTCCTTCCAGCATTACTCAATCCAATGTTCACGATTGATTTCCTTTAGGATGGACTGTTTTGATCTCCTTGCAGTCCAAGTGACTCTCAAGAGTCTTCTCCAACACCAGAGTTCAAAAGCATAAATTCTTCGGCACTCAGCCCTCTTTATGGTCCAACTCTCACATCTGTATACGACTAAATTGCATGAGATAAAGTATGGCTTTGGACTATGGGCTGAATTTTGTTTCCTCCAAAATTCTCATGCTGAAGTCTTAACTCTGAATACTTCAGAATGTGATTTTATTTGGAGATGAGATCTTTAAAGAGGTAATTAAATTGAAAGAAAGTAATTGGGTGAGTCCTAATCTAATCTGACTGGCATCCCTTTAAGAAGATGAAATAAGGACATAGATTTACATAGAAGGAAGTGCATGTGAAGACAACTGTCTATACACCCAGTGGGGATACCTTAGAAGAAATTACTCCTGTGATACCTTGATCTCAGGCTTATAGCCTCCACAATTGTGGGAAAAAAGTTTCTATTGTTTAAACCAGTCCATCTGTAGTACTTTGTTATGGCAGCCTTAGTAAATGAGCACAATCATATAATCTATCTGCCTTATCAACACACACTTTTAAAATTCCTGTTATGTCCTAGGCACTATTCTAATTTCTTTTATCTGTCTTGAAATGGCAATGCTTACTACCTTCCAGTAGTGAGCCCACAAGCCAAACCACAGATATTTAAATTCTGTGGTTACAAGAAAATGAAACAGGAGTCCTTTCAGTTCTGTTAAATGCGAAACAAACACCTATGCACACCAGGTGTGGACTGCAAGTGCTGCATTTGACAAGAACCAAGGTGGTCAATTGCTTTAATTTGAAAGAGGAAAAGTAAGCAGCAGATCTTCTGCTGATGGCCTTATTTTGAGCAGGTGAATGCTCTTCTCAGTGGCTAACTCAGCTACCTCAGACTTAGCTGCCATGACCAACTTACTATTTGCGTGCATGCTAAGTCGTTTCAGTTGTGTGTCTCTTTGCGACCCTATGGACTGTAGCCCTCCAGGCTCCTCTGTTCATGGGTTTCTCTAGGCAAGAATCGGAGAAGGAAATGGCACCCCACTCCTGTACTCTTGCCTGGAAAATCCCATGGATGGAGGAGGCTGGTAGGCTGCAGTCCATGGTGTTGCAAAGAGTTGGACACGACTGAGTGGCGTCACTTTCACTTTTCACTTTCATGCATTGGAGAAGGAAATGACAACCCACTCCATTGTTCTTGCCTGGAGAATCCCAGGGATGGGGGAGCCTGGTGGGCTGCCGTCTCTGGGGTCATACAGAGTTGGACACGACTGAAGCGACTTAGCAGCAGCAGCAGGCAAGAATACTGGAGTGGGTTGCCATGCCCTCCTCCAGGGGATCTTCCTGACCCAGAGATCAAATCCACACCTCTTACATCTGTTGCAATGGCAGGTGGGTTTTTTTTACCAGTAGGGCCACCTGGGAAGCCCCCAACTTACTATTTAACCAATCTCAGAGCACTAAGCCACTGAGGGAGGCCCCATGGAGAGCCATCTCTGATACAGAAGATGAGAAGAGGGTCAACTGAACACCCCAGCTTATGTGGAGAAGGTTCAGGAGAATGTTGTGGGGGAGGAGAGGGATGAGCTGAGGTGGGGAGAAAAGATGGAGAGAGACACATTAGCTATGGCAGGAGAGAAATATAAAGAAATGGTAGAGACATTTTAGAAAGGTTTTTTGGTGTGTGATGTGACAGACTAGAGATCTCTTCAAGAAACTTAGGGATATCAAGGGAATATTTCATGCAAAGATGGGCACAATAAAGAACAGAAATGGTATGGACCTGACAGAAGCAGAAGATATTAAGAACAGGTGGCAAGAACACACAGAACTGTACAAAAAAGACCTTCACAACCCAGATAACCACAATGGTGTGATCACTCACCTAGAGCCAGACATCCTGGAATGTGAAGTCAGTGGGCCTTAGGCAGCATCACTATGAACAAAGCTAGTGGAGGTGATGGAATTCCAGTTGGGCTATTTCAAATCCTAAAAGATGATGCTGTGAAAGTGCTGCACTCAATATGTCAGCAAATTTGGAAAACTCAGCAGTGGCCACAGGACTGGAAAAGGTCAGTTTTCATTCCAATCCCAAAGAAAGGCAATGCCAAAGAATGTTCAAACTACCGTCCAATTGCACTCATCTCACACGCTAGCAAAGTAATGCTCAAAATTATCCAAGCCAGGCTTCAACAAAATGTGAGCCATGAACTTCCAGATGTTCAAGATTTAGAAAAGACAGAGGAACTAGAGATTAAATTGCCAACATCTGCTGGATCGTTGAAAAAGCAAGAGAGTTCAGAAAAATATCTATTTCTGCTTNCCAATTGCACTCATCTCACACGCTAGCAAAGTAATGCTCAAAATTATCCAAGCCAGGCTTCAACAAAATGTGAGCCATGAACTTCCAGATGTTCAAGATTTAGAAAAGACAGAGGAACTAGAGATTAAATTGCCAACATCTGCTGGATCGTTGAAAAAGCAAGAGAGTTCAGAAAAATATCTATTTCTGCTTTATTGACTATACAAAATGGCTGTCTGAGGAGGCCTTAAAAATAGCTGTGAAAAGAAGAGAGGAACAAAGGAGAAAAGGAAAGATAAACTCATTTGACTGCAGAGTTCCAAAGAATAGCAAGGAGAGAGAACAAAGCCTTCCTCAGCGATCAATGCAAAGGAATAGAGGAAAACAATAGAATGGGAAAGACGAGATCTCTTCAAGAAAATCAGAGATACCAGGGACCATTTCATACAAAGATGAGCTTGATAAAAGACAGAAATAGTATGGACCTAGTAGAAGCAGAAGATATTAAGAAGATGTGGCAAAAATACACAGAAGAACGGTACAAAAAAGATCTTCACGATCCAGATAACCACGATGGTGTGATCGTTCATCTAGAGCCAGACATCCTGGAATGTGAAGTCAAGTGGGCCTTAGGAAACATCACTATGAACAAAGCTCGTGGAGATGATGGAATTCCAGTTGAGTTATTTCAAATCCTAAAAGATGATGTTGTGAAAGTGCTGCACTCAGTATGTCAGCAAATTTGGAAAACTCATNAAATTGCGACCTAATCTCTTTCCTCAAATTATTGACCTCTACTCCCAAGTCCTGTGTTCTGGGCAAAGTGACCTCATCGGCGGTGCCTGGGCATGCTTTTCCATCCCCTCTGGATCCTTCTTCACGCTCTTCCTCATAAAGGCGTCACTCCACTTCTTTGCAGCAGGGGTGAATCTTGTCCCTCTTTCAGGATGCGTTTCAGGTGCCTCCCCTGCCGCAAGCTCCATTGCTACTGCATCTGCCAGTTGCCTGCAATCTCTCCTTCCTTTGAAATCCTGCCGTGCTGTAGTTTGTCTCTCCCTGTCCTGGCACTGGCTGCACTTTTGTCTGAAATAAACTTCCTCATTCACAGACTGTATCTTCTCTACCGGATTTTAAGTTCTTTGAGGACAAGGCTAGTGTTCGACTCATCTCTAAATCTTCTATAAGGTTTAACCCAATACTTTATGTCCTATGACCTTTACCTGTAATCATAGTCCTGGTACTAGTGGTAAAGAATCGACCTGACAATGCAGGAGATGGAAGATACCCAGGTTCAGTCCCTGGGTCAGGAAGACCCCCTGGAGAATGAAATGGCAACCCACTCCAGCATTCTTGCCTGGGAAAGCCCATGGACAGAGGAGCCAGTCCATGGGTCACAAAGTCGGAATACACGCGGCTGAGCACACACATACATACGTGTGTGTGTTTTTGGTAGCTCAGTCATGTTCAACTTTTTGTGACCCCATGGACTATAGCCCACCAGGCTCCTCAGTCCATGGGATTTCCCAGGCAAGAATGCTGGAGTGGGTTGCCAGTGCCTGTGCATATATGCTCCTATGTATATACATGTATTATGAGTATATATATATATATGTACATATAGGTAAACGACATTATAGAACATCATATAGGGCCGTATGCCCTCTTAAGAGTAAAAGGAAAAAGAAAACTAAGGTTTTTCACTAGTTGCCACACAAATGGCAAGCATCCCAGACACATCTAGTTTGTAGGAATAGCCTAAACTCTTGTCCCTTCACAGAATGGTTATTGAAGAATGGATGAATTACTCGAAGTTAATCCCGATGGAGGAGATGCGGGGTAAAAATGGAGAGCTGTGCCTGACAGACCCCGTGTTCCGGAATAGGGTCTGAGCAAACAGAGGAAGGGGAGGTCCATGAGCAGGAGTAAAGTCTTGGGCCAATGTCATACTTTTAAAATTTTATTTGGGATTTAGCTACCCATCAGAAAAACAAAACAAAACAAAACAAAAAACGCAAAACGCTGCTTTTTCCCCCACGCAGATGTTGATCAATATTTTTCTAGAAAGAATCTAAGAATGAAAGTAAAAAAGCCACGTCAAATAGCTGATGATACCCTTGGCTTTTACATGTGAGACAGGGCCACTCTTTGAAAAATAATGAATGTTTGGTTTCTAAGAGAAAGAGGTAGCTTTGTGGTACTCTAAATTCCAGTTCTATGAAAACAGAAAATTGTTTTTCACATTTTGCCTACTAAAGAGATTAGTTTAGCTATTTTTTTCTAGCTTTTGTCCTAAAATAAACATTAGGCCCAAGAATACACATCTTTCCAAAGACTATTCTAATTCTGGTATATTTCTAGTTCCTGTCCTCTTATAGTCAGGAAATGATAGATCACAAATGCATTTTTAATTTTTTTATTCCTATATGTCAGACATTATGCTGTTTATAGATATTCTGCCAATTAAAGCAAGCTAACAATGGCCCCCCGTGTTCATAGCAGCATTTTTTCAATTGCCAAGATACAGAAGCAACCTAAGAGTTCAGCAACAGATGGATGGATAGAGAATATGTGGTATATAAACAAAATGGAATACTATTCAGCCACAAAACAGAACAAATTTTTCCCATTTGCAGCAACTTGGGAGGGTATTATGCTAAGTGAAATAAATCAGACAGAAAAATACTAAATGTATCACTTATGTGTGGAATCTAAAAAACACAATCGACTAGTGAATATAACAAAAAAGCAGACTCAGAGAGAAGAAACTAGTGGTTACCAGTGGGGAGAGGGGGGTACAAACTACGGTTGTAAGAGAGCCTAACAGAATGTATTGTATAATATGGGGGGTACGGCCAACATTTCATAACTGTAAATGGAGTGTCGCCTTTAAAAAAGGAAGAAAAATTTTTTTAAATTAAAAAGAAATGAACCATTCTGTGAGGTGGGTCTTGTTACCCTTATTTTAAAGTTTAGGTAGCTGAGCCATAAAGAGTTTAGGTTCTGATACAAACTCCGATCACCAATAAAGGCCAGGAGATTCCATTTAACTCAAGGTGTCTACATCGTCAAGCCGATGTTTTTGACCCCCAGTACCATCCAGAACCTCCCTGTGGGCTACTTACCAGGCAGAGGAAGCAGCTACATCCTTTCTGTGCTCAGATGTCAGTGTCTAACTTAGAGATGAATGAAATTCCAGGGCAGAACTTCCCAAAATTTTTGACAACAACCCAGAAAAAGAATTAACTTTTAACATCTAATCATAGAACACACACATTTTGAAACAATATCATTACTACTGTATAATGTGCTTTGATATATTTTAATAGGCTATTATCTTTATTTTAAAATACGTAGCACTAGTACATAGATAGTTTACCTTACACAATTAATTACCTTTTTTAAAAAACGTGTTTATTTTTGGCTGTGCTGGGTCTTTGCTGCTGCGCACAGGCGTTCTCTAGGTGCAGAGTGGGGGCTGCTCTTTGGTTATGCTGCACGGCTTCTCACTGCAATAGCTCCTCTTGCTGAGCAGCACAGGCTCTACCCTGTGGGCTTCTGTAGTTGCAGTAGTCAGGCTCAGTAGTTGCGGCTCATGCCTTAGCTGCCTGTGGGATTGTCCTGGACCAGGGATGGAACGTGGGATTGTCCTGGACCAGGGATGGACACGTGGGATTGTCCTGGACCAGGGATGGAACCCACGTGCCCTGCATTGCAAGGTTGATTCTTAACCACTAAGACTACCAGGAAAGTCCCACAACTACCTTTCTGAAGAGAGATTTATCATCTGAGGCAAGTTATTTAATTTCTGAGTCTTGTGTTTCCTCTTCTGCAAAATGAAGATTGGACCAGATTTGTGACTCTTAATCCTGACTGCACATCAGAAATGTTTAAGAGCTTTTATATACACTTTTTCCAGGTTTTTGCCCCCAGAATCTCTCATTTAACTGTTTTAGGGTGGGGGGGGGCCTGTGTACTGGTTTTTGCTGTTATCTTATTTTTGTTTTTTAACTCCCCAGGTTACACTAACTAGCCACCAATCTTAGGAATTACTCAATTAGATGATTGCTAAATTTTCTTCCAGCCAAAAATTTTAGACTATTTTGACTAGTGAATGGGCCCACATCCAGCAGTTCTGCGCACACCAGGGTGCGGTCACACACTTTGTGCATTTTTAACAAATACCTTAGTGATTCTGACGCAAGCCATCTCAGAAACACTGCTCTGAGCCATTGTCTCACCAACTGTTTATTGTGTCCTCAGTTTAGCACTTAACCGCGCCTGTGGCTGATGCTCTGAAATGTTTGCTAAGTGGTTGCCTCACCAAGCTGCCTGGCCACTCCACTGCCCTCTGCCAGTGCCAGGGCTTCATGCCCATTTTCCTCTATTCTTTGATCCCTTTTCTAACTTAGCTCAAGTAAGATCACATTCTCCTCTTTCTCCTATTCCAACCATACTTATGTCTTTCAATATTAAAAATACAGGAAATAAATTCAATATTTTGTATTAACCTATAATGATACTGAGCAGGGTTCTGGGGGGCTCTTGGGCACAAAGTCTTTCTGTGTGCTTCATTTATTTGATTACAGGAAACAGCCTTCATTCAGCCTCCTTGACCTTCCCTGAGTTTCAATGAGCAGTTTCAAGCAGTTGTTAATTACGGAAGGGAGGAGTTGCAAGACCAGGGAGAAACAAACTGTCCAGGGCAGCCTTAGGGCAAAGTCCTCTTTCACCACGGAGGTGACACAACACAGCAATCTTTGAGCTAGTTTGCAGATACTGAAACCCCCTCCAGGTGGCAGAAGTTAACGATGAATGACGGTAGGCTGCCCATAATCATGCAGACCCCAGACCAGTTGGACCTGAAGTTTGATGAAGCTGACTCCTACTTCAGTTCAGTTCAGTTCAGTCACTTAGTCGTGTCTGACTCTTTGCGACCCCATGGGCTGCAGCACACCAGGCTTCCCTGTGCATCACCAACTCCTGGAGCTTGCTCAAATTCATGTCTATCCAGTCGGCGATGCCATCCAACCATCTCATCCTGTCATCCCCTTCCTCCCACCTTCAATCTTTCCCAGCATCAGGGCTTTTCTGAGTCAGTTCTTTGCATCAGGTGGCCACAGTGTTGACACTTACCTCATCACAAACTTATCAGAAGAATGTTCATGGTCTGATCACACCCTCTTTGAACAATTACTATAAAACTTCTATTTTCATGTTGGGACCCATGGTTTTGAGAGCACTAGCCCACTGGGACCCTCTTTTCCTGCAAAGCAATAAAGCTATACTCTTCTGCTTCACCCAAAACTCTGCCTCTGAGATTTGATTTGGTATCGGTGTCCAGGGAAGCTTAGCATTGGGCCTCAGTTGGGGAAAGGAAGCTGAAAAAAACAGATAAATATGTATGTATAATTGAAACTTTGCTGTATACCTGAAACTAGCACAGCATTTTAAATCAACCATACGTCAATTTAAAAAAAATACACTCAAACTAGGTTACTCATACCCTGAAAGTGATTATACAGTGGTAGCTAAAATAGTAGGATGAACTTGGACAGATCTTTAATTTTATCTAACATATATTTTTATAGTGTTAACTCTGTGTCAGTCACAGCTGTAAGACTTTATAAATATTAACTTTGCTGAGGTACACACATAATCATCCTATGAGGTAGGTGCTACCATCCTCCTATATTACAAATTAGGACCCTAATCCCACTCCATTTTTGAAGCACTGATACTTATTTTGAGGAGCATTATTTTTTATTTTCAATTATACAGACTTGAACATACTATTTCAGTTAATATTTTATTTTTTAATTTTTACTGAAGTTTAGTTGATTTACAATGTGTTAGTTTCAGATGTACAGAAAAGTGAATCTATATACCTCTATATATTTTTTGTTGTTGTTCAGTCACTAAGTGGTGTCTGACTCTTCGCGATCCCATGGACTGCAGCACACCAGGCTCCTCTGTCCTCCACTATCTCCTGGAGTTTGCTCATATTCATATCCATTGAGTTGGTAATGCTATCTAACCATCTTATCCTCTGCTGCCCCTTTCTCCTTTTCCCTTCAATCCTTCCCAGCATTAGAGTCTTTTCCAGTGAGTGAGCTCTTTGCATCAGGTGGCCAAAGGATTGAAGCTCCAGCTTCAACAACAGTTCTTTCAAAGAATGTTCAGGGTTGACTTCTCTTAGGATTGACTGGTTTGTTTTCCTTGCAGTCCAAGGCACTATCGAGAGTCTTTTCCAGATTTTGATCAGTTCTTCTGAGCAATATAATGATATCAATATATATTAANTGGCCAAAGGATTGAAGCTCCAGCTTCAACAACAGTTCTTTCAAAGAATGTTCAGGGTTGACTTCTCTTAGGATTGACTGGTTTGTTTTCCTTGCAGTCCAAGGCACTATCGAGAGTCTTTTCCAGATTTTGATCAGTTCTTCTGAGCAATATAATGATATCAATATATATTAACCCTGAGAATATGCACACACATATATATTCTCTTTCAGATTCTTTTGTTATAGGTTATTACAAGCTACCGAATACAGTTCCTGCACTATACAGTAGGTCCTTGTTGAATGTTATGTTTACCGCAGCATGTGTATCTCTTAATCCCAACTCTAAGTCTGTGAATCTGTTAATTCCAACCACAGCTGTAAATTTGTTTTCTATGTCTATAAGTCCATTTCTGTTTTGTAAATAAATTTATTTATATCATTTTAAAATTTTCATTAATTAATAATCTGAGATATGAAGTAAATTTAATTTGGGGGGTAGCCTGCTACAAGGAGATCTCCTATAGATAAAGATTTAGCCTCTTCCACTATTAAAGGTTATTAAGTGGAAACATGAAAATATAGTATTAAGGAATTACTTAATAAAGCATTAATTCACTCAATAGTAATTTCCTTGAATAACTTTACAGAATATGACTTTTAAATCTAAATGTTTATCTCTAGTCATGAAAATTTAACATATTGTCCAACAAACATTTTTACTAACAAATAGGTATTTGTCAATAAACTAATAGTATATCATTTGCTAAGTTACATAGACAAGTAAACACCCTCACTCTGATGTGTAGTCATTTATTTATCGGTCAATTAAGTAAGATACAATACCAAAACGAAGATGACTTCACATGCAAAGGAGTTATTGTCCATTTATTAACTAACGCATTGGATAGTTTGTATAATCTTTTTTTTTTTAAGTTTATTTATTTTTATTGAAGGATAATTGCTTTACAGAATTTTGCTATTTTCTGTCAAACCTCAACATGAATCAGCCATAGGTATGCATATATCCCCTTCCTTTTTTTTTTTCACATTTTTTTTTATTTTTTTAGTTTGTTTTGCTTTACAATACTGTACTCATTTTGCCATANGTGAACTCTGGGAGTTGGTGATGGACAGGGAGACCTGGCATGCTGCGATTCATGGAGTCGCAAAGAGTCAGACATGACTAAGCGAATGAACTGAACTGAATTGATACGTTATTATAGAACACTGTGAGAAATATGCCACATGAATCTTAATTTCATCATTAAAGTTCCTTTTTATCCCCCAGAAAACTTGAGACAAGAGTCAAATATAAAAAGCTGTCATTTCTTGAGACTTAAAGATTTGGCCAAATGCACCCTAAATTCTAAATCTTAACAATAGAGCAATAATTTCTCTCATAAATGTTGAATAATTTTGGCTCTTTTCACCAGACAATAGCTTGATTGCATTGCATTGCATTTCTTGACTTATGGAGTAAGAGGACAATAGCAAAAAATAAGCAAAGGAAAAAGCTCTCGGCTGGAAGATAAGGCTAGGGTATGTATGAAATTGCAAGCATCCACTGAAGGCGCTCTCAGGCTCTAACTCCCAGTGGGGGTGGGGAAGTCCCAGGGATGTTAGCTTTCCAGATGATTTAGGTAAAGTTATGGGAGAATTCCATACAGAAGTAATCAAATACAGCCTCAATTCGAATTTAATCACATTATTCCTTAAGGATAAATGTGAATTCATTGTATTCTTGAACACTTAACTAAACATGCTTGAACACCTTTGTCAGGTACCACACTAATAAGCCATTGGGAATTCAACAGGTGAACAAGACTCCTACAGAAGCTAACAAGCAAGCAGCCACTGATGCCCCTGCTGCTGCTGCTGCTAAGTTGCTTCAGTCGTGTCCGACTCTGTGTGACCCCACAGACGGCAGCCCACCAGGCTCCCCCACCCCTGGGGTTCTCCAGGCAAGAACACTGGAGTGGATTGCCATTTCCTTCTCCAATACTGATGCCCCTGAGTGGGGAGCAGAACAAAGGAAGTAGAGTGTTTTATAATGGTCCCAATAGCACTTTTAGATTAAATGGTCATGGAAGACCTCTTAGGAGATGACTTGGAAGGTGCAGGCGGAAGAATGAAGAGTTAGATATCCAAAGAGCTAGGGGGTAGAGGATGTAGAACATTCCAGGCACGTGCAAAGACCCAAGTTATAGAAGAGCTTGACACGCTATATAAACAGAAAGTCCTGTGTGGTTGACAGTGTAAAAGAACAATGAGAGTTCTAGAAGATGATGCTTCAGGGACAAACAGAAGCCAGCACAAGACATGGTAAGGACTTTACTCTGGGATAATGGATTTGGACTTTTGAGCTCCAGAATGGGGCGGGAATAAATATGTGTTGTTTTAAGCCACCATCTTTGTCATATTTGTTTCAGCAGCCATAGGAAATACAGGTGGGAAGAAAATTGAGTTTACCTGTACTCTCAAACGTCTAAGAGAAACAGGACTGTTAAGTGATTGATGTCATCTAATTCATAACATAGTGGTTTCATCACTGAGTCAGTGTCTGGTGCTCAGCATTGTATATCTAAGAACTCATTCTCCTTGATTCCTCAGGCATGATCAGATTAAGGAGGGTGAAAACATATTAACTCACAAAAGAGATATAAACCACACCACCAACTCATTGGCTTATTCATGGAAGTAGAAATACTAAATGCATCAGCTTAGTCAGATCAGCACCTAAGTGCTGCTTGACTTTGCTTGGGAGTTGTAAAGCCAGAATGATGGCAATGAGCTCATTTTATTGCCTAAAGCTACCAAATCTCATAGCCTGATGCACTCTATGGGATGAGAACAGGTCAGGCGAATCCACTTTCTCCTGACTATGTTGGTACATTCTGACAAATTTTGGCTTATAGGCAGTACCTTTGTAAAGTTCTCAAAGTCCTTCTGAGTCCACCACAAGGATAATGTCAATTTACATCATCTTCTCAGTCTCACCAGGAAAAAACATACTTCACTTCATCTTTCACTCACTGATTCTTTCAAGAAATAGTATTCAGATCTTACTAAACGCCAGACACTGCACTAGGATTTCAGACACAAAGTAAGCTAAAAGCCCTATTTTCCAGAAATCTTATTTCAGTGGATTAAGAGTTTCTAAAAATAGCAGGTCTCACTCATGTCTTAACATTTCATGAACTCCATTTTTGCAGCATAATGTTTCCTTACCCTCATTGTCAAATTTAGGGATGATCCAACTGAGGGCCTATAAAGCAGTCAAGTCAATTCAATGAAAAATCCTATAATCTGGACAATTTTAGTTTTGTCCTATTTTGATCATTTTACCTAAGTATTAATATTTCACTATCTAGAGCGAAAATTTCAATCTCAATAATTTTTACATTCCTACAAAACAGAGAAGAGATGGTTGTGGCCACCTGTGCAATTTGCAAGAAACAGATTTGTGCACTGCGTGGTGCCTTGCAGCTCCTAGTTTTACTCTATGATACACTGCCATTGAGAGCAACTTAAGTTTTCTCAAGTCTCAAAGACTATTAAAGAAATCATAAAGTCACAACCATGCCATCCACTCTGGTTTACATACAAAAATTACCTGCACATCTAGCCAAGAAACCTCTGGTTATGGAACTATAGGGTTTTTTTTTTTTTATCCTCAGATGTGTATAAGAGACAGGTTTTAAGCCACCATCTTTGTCATATTTGTTTCAGCAGCCATAGGAAATACAGGTGGGAAGAAAATTGAGTTTACCTGTACTCTCAAACGTCTAAGAGAAACAGGACTGTTAAGTGATTGATGTCATCTAATTCATAACATAGTGGTTTCATCACTGAGTCAGTGTCTGGTGCTCAGCATTGTATATCTAAGAACTCATTCTCCTTGATTCCTCAGGNGTATAAATCAAGTTTGAAAGTTAATATAAACTGGAAACTAGTATAAACTACAAAGGACTAGCGGAGAAGTGATTTTTCTGGTGACCTACAAGAAGTCGACTACTCAGCTCCTGGCCTCAGTTTCATTGTTTGTAAATGTTAAATTTTATGTCTTTAGTTTTCTCAGTTCTAAGATTCCATGATTTTTTGAGAATCTCTGGTAAACAGCACCACAAAAAGTTAAAGTTATTTCGTTTATTTATAAGGAATCAGATCCATTTTATGGAAACCCTCTGGTGAAATTCCATTTTGAGTAGTTTTGAGGCCATAACCATACAATAGATATTGTCCCTGCTGTTATGAAGTGTTCAGATAGAAGGGAGAGGCATCATTAAATACAGACTCAGGAAATCCACAACAATGTTTATGAAACAACTTTTTAATTTCAATTGTATATTTACAAAAAAAACAGAGAATAAGCAGCGAGAAGGCAGGAATGATGCCTGGCCACCTCCCACCTGAGGGTGCAGAAAGAGGCCATGGACAACATATATGTGTCAGACTGATCTTCCCTGCCATTATTGATAATAGCAACCTCCTCCTCAGCGAAGGAGGTCAGTCTATTTGGGAAGAGGCAGACGATCTGTTCAGTCCATGTGCGTCAGGAGGAGGAAGGCCCAAGTCAGTCTATTGAGGCCTTGGCTCTTTATAGGCTGAGGCCCTTCTCTTGGAAGTTTTAGGCCGCCTTCTCCAGGGCATGTAGGGGTCAGGGGGATGATACCTGGGAAAACCCCTATGGACCGTGGGAACCCGTTGCTGATAACAGGGTGGAGGGAGTCGGGGCATAGGCGGCTGGGGACAGTACTGAAAGTCACCTTGGACGGCAAATTCTGTTTGGGTAGATGGGGGGACATCTGAATGTAAATAGTTTAAGGAGAATTGATTCGACTGGAAAGGATGGTCTGAAGAAAAACAAGTTTCCTGGGGACAGAATGGGAATGGGGGTATCACCTGGTGTAAGGGGATGGGATGACGTTGTGGGGACAAGAGCGGAAACAGGGGTGGCCGGGGAGACGGCGTGGGGAGCAGGGGTTGGCGCCCTGGGAGAGGTAAAGGTCTAGGGAGAGGGCAGGCCGGCTGATCTCCGCAGGCCAGGGGCTGCCTCTCAAGCCTCTGGCTAGGTCTTCCTCTCCCAGGGCCATCCGTGATCCACTTGTCCACTGGGTCCCGCTGGGGCAGGTCGACCCCCCAGGCGTCGGCCACGTGGGCCAGCAGGAGCTGGGAGAGGTGGCGATGTGCACACTGGTTCCAGTGCACTCCGTCCGTCTGCAGGTACTTCCCTGTGTGGCGGCGGAAGTGGAAGTGCAAGTCCAGCACATCGAAGCCGTGCTTTTGGGCCTCGGCAGAGCTGTAGAAATTGGCTTCGATCACATTGATTTTCACGGAGGAGGAGGCGAACTGGACCTCGGGCGGGACGAAGCGACTGGTGATTTTGTCGCCCACAGGCATGGCCGTGTTCCACACCAGGAGGCACGACTCGGACAGTACCTGGCGGAGGCGCCCGAACAGTCTCTCCAGGTTCCGCCGGTAGCTAGGCCAGAAGTCCTCCCCGTACCTGGTGATGTCCCAGAGGCACGAGTTCATGATGACCAGGTCCGGGTGGTGCTCGCCGGACTGCAGCTCCTCTAGGACGTCCTCCAGGTAGTCGGAGTACACGCGCGTCAGGAAGTAGAAGCGCACCAGGTGCTGGCCGGAGCAGAACTGGCGCACCTCGCGGTAGTGGGTGCCGTTGTGCATGTGGCCCTGCTGGCCCCCATGCACAAGCTCATCCTGCTCGAAAGTGTGCTCCCCCTTGGCCTTGAGCTGCCTGACTGTGAGCAGGCAGTCCTTCTGCAGCAGGAGCACCAGATCCTTGTACACAGCCCTCTGGACCGAGTCCCCCAGGATAACCACGAACTTGTTGTGGAGCAGCTGCCGCACTTCGGAGGCCAGTAGGTGGACCATGACGCCCGCACCGCCTAGCTCTTTTCTTTCACTCAGCGGGTCTGCGGAAGGCTAGGATAGAAGGAGAGAGCGCATGGGAGGGACCCACCTCGCGCAGGACAGGACGCAGGAAGGTACGGTGAGGTGGGCCCGCCAGGGACTGGGCTGGAACTCTGGCCTGGGGCGTCTGAAGGGCGGGGCTCCACTACCATTAGCCCGCAGAGAGGGGAGCCTGGAGCCAGAAGCCCTGGTTGGCCCAAGAGAAGTTTCTGCCTGAGACTTGACTTTGAATACCCAGGAAACCCAGGTTCCACGCCAGGAAGGGCCCCGCCCTCCCCAGCTAGAGGTGCAACTGCCAAAGACACCCCATCACCCCGTGCCTGGAGGCAACTCGGATACCTGACAAGTGGAGAATGGTTAGGCAAACTGTGCAGAGGTTAAATAATGAGGATTATGAGTAAGCAAGAACACGGAGTGTCATGTACTGTTAACTGAGGAAGTTACATACCATCTATGTGGCCGTATCACTGAAATGGTGTGAAATAGATATGCACACGAAGGTGCTTCCCACCAGGCTCCTCTGCCCATGGGATTCCCTAGGCAAGAATACTGGAGTAGGTTGCCATTTCCTTCTCCAACAGATATGCACAGATACCACTGAAAGGAAATACACAAAACCAGCTTTAAATAGGATAGTAGGATCAAGGGTGACTCGCTCCCCCTGCCCTCTTTTTTGTAAATACTTTACATAGTCTTAAAATCAATTTTAATAATAACAATGTTCCTTATTAATGGAACTTGTAAAAAATAAAATTAGAAATAACTCACAAGCGGTTCAGCTGCAATATTCTTTGTTTTTCATTTGAAGGAAATTGACTTTGGCATAAGAAATATATTGAGCTAAAGACCAATGAGAATCAATAGAAGAGATCTCTGTCCTCCTCTCATATGTATCTAAAAGCAAGATAAATTTTCCCCCACCAAGGAGAGAAGCGTCAAGAAAGAAGACAAGGAACTGTCAATACAAAGATGAGTCTGCATAAACAAACGTTACTAAAACAGCCCTTATTTTCCATTAGGAACCCCTTATATCCCCTTCTCCACACTTTATTATCCTTGAAACACAATTCCCTTTGTTCTCTGTTAAAATGGTAATATAAGCCCAAGTCTAACTAGTTCTTTGAGTTCCATTCCTTTTCTGTGAACTGTTGTGCGCACAGATGTTAATTTAAAAACTGTATGCTGCCGGGAGCCAACATGGGAGATCCCACCCATGACAAGGTCATGTGGAAAATATAGAGCCTTTCGAGGCGTTAAAAGTTATTAGAATAGTACTGGTGGGGGGTTTCATTGTTGAAACAATGCTAGCTGCTAAGTTTTCATATTTTTCGTTGTGTGCCTGGGAGTGCATTAATTTAGTTGATATACAGAAATACAAGTAGTAGCCTTGGTATTAACAACATTAAACCTTGAGTTACTAAATTCTTTCTTTGTTATAGCCCACTGCACCTTTGCCCTACAGGAATGCAACTTTATCTAGTGCTTTCGGAGAATGGTGCCAGACTTTAGAAAAATCACCTTTAGAAAAAATAAGCTTTCTGGGTTGACTAACCTTTATCAGAAAAAAGGGTCATAAAATGTTAACAGACCTCCTGGCCAGAAGATGATGTAAATCACCTAAGACCTTTGTATATAGAAAGGTATGCAGAAAGAAAGCCTGGTCTCGATAAGGGTCAGGACTGCTGACCCTGCATGACTCTGCATCTTCCATTATTCTCTAGGTACAACTTAAGGTATAAAAACTCCTTTTGAAAATAAGTTGCCGGCCTTGCGAAGCTTGGTGTCCTCTCCTCTACTTTCTTAACTGCAACATTCATTCTTTCTCTCCCCACCCCCACTCCACCCCCCCAGCCCAGCGGACGAGGTTCATCCTGAGGGTGCCCCTGGACCCTGCTGAAGCTGGACCCTGGCAGTGTGCCTTTTCCGTTTATTTACGGTAATTTTATTCACAGGGCACCAGATACGAATCCTAAGAGTATAGAGAAAAGTTTTTTCTTCCCCAGAACACTGAATAAGGTGTTAAAAGTTGTGAAACTCGTCTTCAGAACTTCAGATTGAGTTTATTTCAAGCTGCCATTTACAGTCATATCCACCAATGAAGAAAAGCTGGAAACACACTAAAGTCTCACGTGGGGAGGAACATGGCATGCCCTTCACACACTTACAAAAGAAGCTGTTAACATCTGCTGTGGGTTGATATTTGTAGGCATTAGTAAAAATTTTAATAGGTGTGGTGGATAGCTATTAATAAATTACACATTTGGTTTTTAAAAGCTATACNATTGACTCATTCATTAAGGAGTTTATTGAGAACTAGAGATAATGCTAGGTGCAAGGAGTAGATATAAAAAGGCAGTCTCTTTCAAGAGGATGGGTAAGAAAGTGGACACAAAAAATATCAGAACTGATGATGTAAATGAAACATCAAAGCTGGTATGAAGAGTCAAGGAAGAGGGGAAAGGAGATAAATGGATGATCAGTGCAATCTGTGAGTCCAATCTCAAATTAAAATAGATTTTTAAAAGTTTTATGATGACTCCTCAAATTTTAATTTAAGCAGTTTCATGTTTTTCTGTTTTCAAAGTAAAATTTGGGCTTTGGCTAATGCTCTGACAGAAATATACATTATTAATGGCTACTATTGATGCTACAATAAATTATTTTGAGGCATCTTGCTTAGATTTCTGTTCGGGGATAATTAATTTTTAATGGCTTCATAAACCATCATTTATAAATCATTGACTATTGCTTTATAACTATCACAAACCAAACACACAGCATTTGGCTTTTTATTAATCAGTGTGTTGTAGAAATTAGGATAGTCTTTTTTCTTTTCTTATTGATTTTTGGTAACGGGAATGGCAAAGATATATAGGCCAGTTACTCCAGAGACCCTCCGAAAAAGTCTTAAATCACAGGAATAATCACTAACAATTAGGATGCTGTTTTAATTAGTTGTAGAAGTTTAGTTTAGGTAGTTCAGAAGTTTCTTGCACATGACTAACCATCTTAATGCAACATTGTACTAGGCATAGTAAATAGATCATTTTCTCCTAACTGCATTTTTGGTGATCAAATCTATGTTTGAACTATCCAAGATTCCCTTAAATGTTAATACAACAGATAGTGCAAATAAGAAAATTATTTTTCGTGAGCTCACCTGTACAGCATACCAATTCTTGATATTTGTTTAGTTTTCTAAGTGGAATTTAATCTTGTTGAAAATTAAATTGGTATCATGTCAAGTTTTCAAAGGAAAGAGAAAAGCAAAAGATCCAAACTTCTCTTCTGAGGACGAGGATTTCTCAAGAGGCTGACCTTTTGATTTGGGGCAAGTTACTCGTCTATAAACATGAAAATGGAAATCATGCAGTCCTATTATTTTAAAAAGTGGTTTTAGGTGAAATTTTTAAAGATATATGAAAAGTACTGTGAAATACTATGATAAATAAAGCAACAGAAAGTTGTTTTTCAAATAGTAACCATTGGAAAGACTGATTTTAGTGCCACACCCCACCAACCTCATGTCCAATATAGGCCTTAGCTCTGNTATTTTAAAAAGTGGTTTTAGGTGAAATTTTTAAAGATATATGAAAAGTACTGTGAAATACTATGATAAATAAAGCAACAGAAAGTTGTTTTTCAAATAGTAACCATTGGAAAGACTGATTTTAGTGCCACACCCCACCAACCTCATGTCCAATATAGGCCTTAGCTCTGCAGTTCATTAATTCAGAAAAAATATAGAAAACACTTTGTATACCTTGGTCTGTGAAGCTGTCATTCTGTAAATTTTTGGCTCACATTCTCCAACAACCCTCATGGCTCCTCTGCCCCATCCCAACACATATGTCATGAGCCGTATTTCTCACTTGGCTATTCAGTTAGTTATATGCCACAGCTAAAATCTCAAAAACTTATGGTATAAATGGAAAACTGAATTTAGACTAATGATCTTCAAACTGGGCTCCACGTAACCAATAAATTCTCCTTGTGGAGGGATGAATCTGGGAAACATTCAAATTTGTATCCATACCATCTTCACTGGGCCACAAGCTTAATTTGTGATTTTTTTTGGTAATAAAATATCAACAGAAGAATTGCACACATTTGAAGAGTTTGAAAATTGCCAAGTTTAAAAATCCTTAAGGCAGCATATTTTTCGCATAGTAGTAGTCTAATATAAAAAATTTCCTATGGACTATACAAAGAAATGCAGGAAACATCATCTACGAATGAAATCCTCACTATTAGGTTCATAGTACCTGACAGGCAGGTAACTTCTATAAAAACAAGGAATAAACTATGGAGACTTTATTCAAAGAGCCCCACTAAACAAACAAAAAACCCCCACTAAACAAACAAAAAACCCCACAAAACTTGTGTTTTACCAAAGACTAGTGTAAAGTGGAAAAAAAAAATAAGAGCAAAAAAATCAAAGCAATTCAAATAAACAAAATATGATTTCAATCATGTACAGCCATTGACAAACTTCCACATTCTGGTCTCGAACCATTACTTAAACCACGTTTGTTAATTCTCTACCTATTAGTCCTTTAACAGGAATGAAAGATACTGAAAGGCAGCGAGCCCGCTTTCACTTCCAGGAGATGACAAAGTCAAAGGTGGACTCTGGCCTTGAACAGCTGTGTGTGGGATGGCTTCCCCCACCCCCACCCCCGCGCCACAGTTTTTTCTGTGGTCAAACAGGGGTAATAGCCCCCACTTCACTCAATAACAGCGAAGATGAAAGATCCACGTCAGCGTCCATCAAGGGCTTAGGACAATACCAGTCTTGCATTAGGCACCTTTAAACCCTTGGCGCAACTCCTTCCCTGGGGCGCACACTAAACCTGCTAAGGGCTGCTGGCTGTGGCTCCCTCCCTCTCACTTCAAACCCACAGCTCCTCTCCTCCCTCCTGCAGGGGCCAAGGAGTACCTCCTCGGGTGTGAAGGCGATCCCTCAACTCAGCGGCCGGTCTCCTACATCCCCGGGCACTTTGCTCCAGGAGGTCCCTCAGAGGGGAGAATTATGCGTTCCACGTTTTCTTCACTCTCCCTGGTCTGGCTCCTTCCTTTAAACCTTAAATGTGTTCTAGTTGCTTGCTTTAAAAAAGGAAACTTCTTTGACTCCACCTCCAGGACAGTCCTATCTTTTGTTTCCACTTCAAGGCCACTTTTTACGAAGTTGTTTGAACTGGCTGTGTCTGGGTCCTCACCTCCCACTCCTCCGTTTTCTTGAAATCTGGCTTCCAGCTCCACCAAAGCGAAGAAACGTTTGTCAGCAAATCCCCAACGATGTCCTTGCTCCTTTCAGCGGCTGCTTCTTGGGCCTTATCACATCTATAGCATTCCTAGTTTCCTGGGGCTGGGGCACTGCGGAAGGTTCCCCTCTGTAACCCTGCCCGAGAGTCTGACACCGTGGCCGCGTCTCACCTCCCCCGGTATCCTTGGTGAGTTTCTCTTTCTCTGACGATCCCCAAATGTCGGTCTTTCTCAAGGCCCACTCACTGCCTCCCTCCTTCTTTTCTTCAGCATTCTTTCCCTCGGTAAATTCATCCACGCTCTCAGCGTCCACCCGTAAGGTGAACAGAAAGCCCTCTTTGTCCCCACAGTTCTGGTTTACCTGTTTTTCCAGACTAATTGTTGATCGCCACCCTTCCCCTAAAAGTCCTAGTTAGCATGGAAACAAATGATACAGTCCCCATAACACTTACTGTTTCTATGCAGATGACTCCGAACTGGGGCCTTAAAGCACAGAGGCTGAGAAGGTGGGCCCTCGAGTCAGTCCCCTGGGTTTAAACCCTGCTCCACTGCTTTATTAGCCTCTGAGACCCTGGGGCGATAATGCAATCTCTCTGCACTTAAGAAATTTACCTACAAAACAGGAATACCACAACGGACTTCTTTTAGAATCAAGGGTTAAATGAACACAGGTGAAGGCCTTTGCATAAGGTCCACCACATTTTTAAGTGAATAAATTTAGCTATTTCAAACTTGTCTCCTGAGTTCCTGACGTTCTAGCAAGTAGAGTAGGGTTGAGTTCAGGTGAGATTTCCTAGAGGGGGGGTGGGGCAGGGGAGAAGCAAGAGGTGACTTAGTCTCTGTGGGCCTTTTTATCACTTGTAAATTCTCTGGATACCACTATTCTCCCATCAAACTGTGGCTGAATTCCTCACAGAAGACTCCCGTGACCTCTGAACAAT
Source organism: Neotragus moschatus (assembly GCA_006410615.1). Lineage (NCBI taxonomy): Eukaryota > Metazoa > Chordata > Mammalia > Artiodactyla > Bovidae > Neotragus > Neotragus moschatus. The sequence continues at coordinate 1,145,497 of SJYA01000881.1, forward strand.
CCTTCCAAAGGTAAATATCTATCTTCCATGGGAATGATGGTGGTCTATTTTTCTGTGCACTTTCAGAGAACTGCTCTATAATTTATGCTTAATATTGGCTGGGGATAACTTGGTGGAAATAAGCTCTCCTAAAATGCTTGGGTCAAGTTATTTTTATTTTTCATGACTGTGGCCATTTCCACCATTCCTAAAACATCAAAATTCTTCAGTGACAACTTGGATATGGATCAGCTTAACAGTTTCTTGGCAATTAAAAGGGAAAAAAAAAGATGTAATTTTAGAAAATACTTTAGGAATGAGAATGTTGCTATATATTTTAGGAAACTGAGCACAGTTTCACCTCTTTTAGATTTTATGGCAAACTTTTCTATTTTCCATAGATTTCTCATAATCCCTAAGGAAGTGTGTCTTACTTTGATTGAAACTTTTCAAAATAGGAGAGTTTATTTTATACAAGTTTTCTCATATTTCTCAACTTCATATATTCATTTTCATCTGCTACACTAGCCTGACTACAACAGTTTGCATTTATAGACTTTGTTTTTAACCTAGGAGATGATCCTTCCTTCTGTGCCTCTCTCCAAAGCTTGTGGATGAATTGCAGAGCTCATGTATATACCCAGAGGGCTTTTTCTTAGGCCTTCCCTGTTTGATCTGTGACTCAGCATTGTGTTCCCTAACCCCTCCCTCTCGAAATTCTGTTTCTTCTCTAAGACCCAGTTTAAAATACAGTTCTAAGAGCCTTCTGTGTTCCCAGAGAGAAAAATTCCCTCCTTCCTCTGACAGATACCTCTGTTTAGCCCTTGGTTCTGGCTTCTCTGGTGGTTCAGATGGTAAAGAATCTGCCTGCAGTGCAGGAAACCAGGGATCGATCTCTGGGTTAGGAAGACCCTTGGAGAAGGGAATGGCTACCGACTCCAGTATTCTTGCCAGGGGAATTCCATGGACAGAGGAGCCTGGCAGGCTACGGTCCATGGGGTTTCGAAGAGTCAGACATGACTGAGTGACTTTCTGCTTTATTGTATAATTAACTGTCCATGTGTCTTCCTACTCCAGTACATCCTAGTCCTGGGGAGCAGAAATGGGTCTCACCTATCCTTGTACCTCCCTCATGGACCAGTGTCTGAGGCAGAATCTGGTTATTACCCATTGAGCATATACCCCATGCAAGGCCTCTTCTATACTCACGACCTAGTGAAGAAGGAACTATTATACCCATTTTACGAGTAAACCGAGGCTTGTCAATCATCCAAGGTTTTACAGCTGCTGAGAAGAGATAGCACTCATCTCTTATGGAATGTGACTTCTGCTTGATTAGATAAACATAAGATTTTGTTTTGCTTCTTTAGGGGGAAATATGGCTCCAGAGCCTGAGCTTTTAACCTCAGCTATATGTATTTAGTGAAATCATGAGGAAAAAATAATTTTACCAAAAAAAAAGTTGCATGTAGTTTTCCTTCCCCCCCCCCTCTGTTGATAAACAAAATAAAGCAATGCTGTGTGCACAGCTTTAAATTTTTCTTTGTGAAAGCAGGACAAGTATGAAGTCAACCTAGTTGTTTTTTACCACTTATAGTTAGCAATTTCTCTGAGTGAGTCAGTGGGAAAGTCAGGGCTGCACTCAAGCTACATTTGTGTTTCAAATGTTTCTATACTTACATTGACTACTCTTGATGATAACTACTCTAGACTCAATGGTTGAGTAGGAAGTTTCCATGATTGTAAAGGGTGGGGGTGGGGGTGCTAATAATGACGAAATTACTTTCAACTGATGAACAGGTTGGATTCTGAAAATGCTGTCTCCAGGAAGGGCCACAGAAGCCCATTTAACCAACGACGAGAGCACTAGTTTGAATCAGCAGGCCAAAGGCTTCTGCCACCACCAGTGCTCACTCTCCCTCTGTGTGTTTAAGCTTGAAATCGGAGAAATGGCCCCTATGTTCCTCTAGGGAGATTGTCCAGAAGAGCTTTTAAAATGATATTATTTTATTACTGCTGTTGGTTTTATTTTTAAACCATATTATCTAGTATTCAGATACTAGGTTTCTATGGGGAACAAAGGTTTTGAATGGGAAAATGGGATTCTAAGAGCCAGTTTCTGTCTGCTCCCTACCAACACTATTTGGTAGAGGGATCTGGAAGCTCTGGGTTCCCACTGCTCTGTGTGGGACTTCCCTAGGTTTCAAGCCCAAGGCTGGGAACAAGAGGAGGGACCAGGTGCAGGAGGGGAGAGGGCCAAGGGAACTGAACCCACCACCACACCAGGCCTTTCCCAAGTCATGCTTTCCTCCCGTCAGATCTGAGTTTGGGCCTAAGAGTTTGTTCCTACTGTGTGTTCAACAGAGCTCTTAGCTTATCCCTTATCCCTCAGTAACAAAACTAATTCAATGGCACTGCCTGCCTCAGGGTTAATTGTAGAAATGAAATGCTCTGTAAACTCCATGGATGTTAAATGTTATTCTGAGTCATCTCAGCATATTTGGGGGATGGGACTTAGCAGTTTAAGGAAACTGTCCAGTGAAATGAAGTTTTATCTTACTATTTAAAAATCTAACATACTATTTAGTGACATTGTTTAGTACCCTCTCAACAGTATGTTCAGTGTTTTGCCTCCTCTATTTATTCCTCTTAAGACCTGGATAAAATTGGTAGTTCATTTTCTCCATTTTACACATTCAAAAATTCAAAGATTGAGTCATCTGCCCAAGGTCATCCATTTTATAAAAAGCAGAGCCGATGCCAAGCCTTTGTGGTCAACCACAGCATATAAGATCACACAGACAATAGAAGCGTCATCTTTTTCTCCAGTTCACAGCTCACTGTTTCTATGCTTTTAGAGGTTTAGTGGCTTATCAGTCATGCACCCTTATTAGACAATATTACGATAACAGTTGTCTCTTTAGGACTCTTCAGTTAAGTGGAGGTGGGGTGGAGTAGACTAGGATGGTGATTCCTTCCTATACATTAAGTGCCCCCAAAATGAGGATCCTAAGAAAGGCTGGTCAGAAATGTGAAATAGTAAAGCTTAAAATAAAATGGGAAAACGGAAAGTACTTACTCATTAAAGCAACTGGTGATTTAGAAATGTACTTCTTAGTTGGTCCTAGATCTTTTTTCCCTAGAGAGACTCCTTTCTCTGCTGGACGTTGAAGCGGCAGGTGGGAGAGCCCAGAACCTGGGCTCAAGGCAGATAAATTCACCTCTGGGGGCTGCTCCATTTGTGAGTCAGCGTCTGGGGAGAAGAGGCCATTTCCGGTGGCATCTGGAGCAAATGACACAAATCAGCACTTTCTTGCATTAGGAAGTGGAAGACTAATGACCGAAGCTTTAAGAACTGGGCAAATACGGAAACAAACTGGTAAGTAAATCAAGCTACAGCTTCTTCCTGAAATTTGGTTCTTAGCTTGCTTTCTTTCATTTCACATTTCTAAGTAATTTGGGTGTAATGTCTATTGACTCTTGCTTTGTTTCATTTTAACAATTCAAATTCTGGGTTCTTATCACCCTTATTTGTGTGGTTTGTTCACAGCTGGGAAAGCTATTAGAAGGGGAAAGGGGGAAAGACAGGGGACT
>SJYA01000881.1:1149950-1168620 GCA_006410615.1 Neotragus moschatus
TTTAGAAAATACTTTAGGAATGAGAATGTTGCTATATATTTTAGGAAACTGAGCACAGTTTCACCTCTTTTAGATTTTATGGCAAACTTTTCTATTTTCCATAGATTTCTCATAATCCCTAAGGAAGTGTGTCTTACTTTGATTGAAACTTTTCAAAATAGGAGAGTTTATTTTATACAAGTTTTCTCATATTTCTCAACATCATATATTCATTTTCATCTGCTACACTAGCCTGACTACAACAGTTTGCATTTATAGACTTTGTTTTTAACCTAGGAGATGATCCTTCCTTCTGTGCCTCTCTCCAAAGCTTGTGGATGAATTGCAGAGCTCATGTATATACCCAGAGGGCTTTTTCTTAGGCCTTCCCTGTTTGATCTGTGACTCAGCATTGTGTTCCCTAACCCCTCCCTCTCGAAATTCTGTTTCTTCTCTAAGACCCAGTTTAAAATACAGTTCTAAGAGCCTTCTGTGTTCCCAGAGAGAAAAATTCCCTCCTTCCTCTGACAGATACCTCTGTTTAGCCCTTGGTTCTGGCTTCTCTGGTGGTTCAGATGGTAAAGAATCTGCCTGCAGTGCAGGAAACCAGGGATCGATCTCTGGGTTAGGAAGACCCTTGGAGAAGGGAATGGCTACCGACTCCAGTATTCTTGCCAGGGGAATTCCATGGACAGAGGAGCCTGGCAGGCTACGGTCCATGGGGTTTCGAAGAGTCAGACATGACTGAGTGACTTTCTGTTTTATTGTATAATTAACTGTCCATGTGTCTTCCTACTCCAGTACATCCTAGTCCTGGGGAGCAGAAATGGGTCTCACCTATCCTTGTACCTCCCTCATGGACCAGTGTCTGAGGCAGAATCTGGTTATTACCCATTGAGCATATACCCCATGCAAGGCCTCTTCTATACTCACGACCTAGTGAAGAAGGAACTATTATACCCATTTTACGAGTAAACCGAGGCTTGTCAATCATCCAAGGTTTTACAGCTGCTGAGAAGAGATAGCACTCATCTCTTATGGAATGTGACTTCTGCTTGATTAGATAAACATAAGATTTTGTTTTGCTTCTTTAGGGGGAAATATGGCTCCAGAGCCTGAGCTTTTAACCTCAGCTATATGTATTTAGTGAAATCATGAGGAAAAAATAATTTTACCAAAAAAAAAGTTGCATGTAGTTTTCCTTCCCCCCCCCCTCTGTTGATAAACAAAATAAAGCAATGCTGTGTGCACAGCTTTAAATTTTTCTTTGTGAAAGCAGGACAAGTATGAAGTCAACCTAGTTGTTTTTTACCACTTATAGTTAGCAATTTCTCTGAGTGAGTCAGTGGGAAAGTCAGGGCTGCACTCAAGCTACATTTGTGTTTCAAATGTTTCTATACTTACATTGACTACTCTTGATGATAACTACTCTAGACTCAATGGTTGAGTAGGAAGTTTCCATGATTGTAAAGGGTGGGGGTGGGGGTGCTAATAATGACGAAATTACTTTCAACTGATGAACAGGTTGGATTCTGAAAATGCTGTCTCCAGGAAGGGCCACAGAAGCCCATTTAACCAACGACGAGAGCACTAGTTTGAATCAGCAGGCCAAAGGCTTCTGCCACCACCAGTGCTCACTCTCCCTCTGTGTGTTTAAGCTTGAAATCGGAGAAATGGCCCCTATGTTCCTCTAGGGAGATTGTCCAGAAGAGCTTTTAAAATGATATTATTTTATTACTGCTGTTGGTTTTATTTTTAAACCATATTATCTAGTATTCAGATACTAGGTTTCTATGGGGAACAAAGGTTTTGAATGGGAAAATGGGATTCTAAGAGCCAGTTTCTGTCTGCTCCCTACCAACACTATTTGGTAGAGGGATCTGGAAGCTCTGGGTTCCCACTGCTCTGTGTGGGACTTCCCTAGGTTTCAAGCCCAAGGCTGGGAACAAGAGGAGGGACCAGGTGCAGGAGGGGAGAGGGCCAAGGGAACTGAACCCACCACCACACCAGGCCTTTCCCAAGTCATGCTTTCCTCCCGTCAGATCTGAGTTTGGGCCTAAGAGTTTGTTCCTACTGTGTGTTCAACAGAGCTCTTAGCTTATCCCTTATCCCTCAGTAACAAAACTAATTCAATGGCACTGCCTGCCTCAGGGTTAATTGTAGAAATGAAATGCTCTGTAAACTCCATGGATGTTAAATGTTATTCTGAGTCATCTCAGCATATTTGGGGGATGGGACTTAGCAGTTTAAGGAAACTGTCCAGTGAAATGAAGTTTTATCTTACTATTTAAAAATCTAACATACTATTTAGTGACATTGTTTAGTACCCTCTCAACAGTATGTTCAGTGTTTTGCCTCCTCTATTTATTCCTCTTAAGACCTGGATAAAATTGGTAGTTCATTTTCTCCATTTTACACATTCAAAAATTCAAAGATTGAGTCATCTGCCCAAGGTCATCCATTTTATAAAAAGCAGAGCCGATGCCAAGCCTTTGTGGTCAACCACAGCATATAAGATCACACAGACAATAGAAGCGTCATCTTTTTCTCCAGTTCACAGCTCACTGTTTCTATGCTTTTAGAGGTTTAGTGGCTTATCAGTCATGCACCCTTATTAGACAATATTACGATAACAGTTGTCTCTTTAGGACTCTTCAGTTAAGTGGAGGTGGGGTGGAGTAGACTAGGATGGTGATTCCTTCCTATACATTAAGTGCCCCCAAAATGAGGATCCTAAGAAAGGCTGGTCAGAAATGTGAAATAGTAAAGCTTAAAATAAAATGGGAAAACGGAAAGTACTTACTCATTAAAGCAACTGGTGATTTAGAAATGTACTTCTTAGTTGGTCCTAGATCTTTTTTCCCTAGAGAGACTCCTTTCTCTGCTGGACGTTGAAGCGGCAGGTGGGAGAGCCCAGAACCTGGGCTCAAGGCAGATAAATTCACCTCTGGGGGCTGCTCCATTTGTGAGTCAGCGTCTGGGGAGAAGAGGCCATTTCCGGTGGCATCTGGAGCAAATGACACAAATCAGCACTTTCTTGCATTAGGAAGTGGAAGACTAATGACCGAAGCTTTAAGAACTGGGCAAATACGGAAACAAACTGGTAAGTAAATCAAGCTACAGCTTCTTCCTGAAATTTGGTTCTTAGCTTGCTTTCTTTCATTTCACATTTCTAAGTAATTTGGGTGTAATGTCTATTGACTCTTGCTTTGTTTCATTTTAACAATTCAAATTCTGGGTTCTTATCACCCTTATTTGTGTGGTTTGTTCACAGCTGGGAAAGCTATTAGAAGGGGAAAGGGGGAAAGACAGGGGACTGGAAGCAAAAGTGAGAAGACAGATAAGAGAAATGATGAGAGGAAGACTGGTCCCTTTTCTAATTAATTTTTTTAAAGTCAAAATCCTGAATTTTTGTTTGGGGGCATTAGAGTTTACAAGCCACTTTCAAATCACTTCCCTTGCTCCTCCCACCTGTGGGTGGAAGGATAGACCATTCCGCAGCTGCAGAAAGCAAGGGGTCTCAGCCACAGGCCTCTGGTAAACACAAAGTGGCAAAGCCTCCTCTCCTGCTCCAGTGGAAACCAGCAGGTGACAGGAAAGGGAAATGGGAAGTGCTTCTCTGATTGATTAGATAAGCTCAGAGCTTTGTTTTGTTTGGGAAGGATACTCCTCCTCTGACTTGGAAGAGGAGTATCACTTCTACAGATGCCAAGAGGAAAGGGAAGGAAGAAATAAATCAGAAAAAAGAAAACAAGAAAGAGGAAGTTTTAGAAGTCTGCTCCCAATAGGGAACCTTCTCAAGTATGTCAAACGCTTTAGGATATGGTATCACTCCATTGCTTTAAATGGCGTAAGATACCTAAGGAACAAGAGTAACAGATTCCAAAATAGTGCTGAAATAATGTCCTTCATCCCTAGATTTTTTTAAAAATTGTTTCAGGTAAATTGGCCTATTAAGTGATGCATTTATCTTTTCTTAAAAAATACTTTAGTTCACTGACTGCTCAATGTGTGGCTTAAAAATTAATCCCACATATTATACTTTGTTTTTATCCTATTTTCTATAGCCACAAATCAAATTATTTCACATTTTCCCCTTGAATTTAATTACAGTCATTATTGTGTCTCAAGGCAGAGCTGTACCTAGAACCCAACTGATAACTTTTGTATTTGAAACTTCAGAGTGGCTTGTGACATCACTTTGAAAACGTGCCATTATTTGATTCTAGCTATTCTACAAATGAGTTGCAAATCTAACTTTAGTGTTTTAAAATTCAGAGTAATTTGTGATATAACTTTGAAAACTTGCCATTATTTTGAGTCTAGCAATTCTGTAAATGAGTTGCAGATCTTTCCAGTTCTTTAAATTCCAGCTAGTGTGTACATGGTGAGAATAAAAGAACAATTTAGAGGATGACTAAAATTCACATAATCATCCTAAGACCAGAGAACAGAGGAGCTGTAATAGTGCAAATGCTAATCTCACTTGTACACTTTAAATTCAAAATGAATTTTTTTGAGACCAAGCAACAGATTATTTCCCACAGATTTTCTTACTTCCAAGAACTTATTATGATATATGGAGAGAGTTACAATTGCTCTTCTGGCCCCGTTTCATGTTCTATAGCTCAGTGAGCTGGCTTTCTCACCCAGCTTTTTCCTAAAAGATAATGAGAACTATGGATGTATAATGTTTTACACTTAAAATGTGCTACCTCACAGTAAGTCCTGGTTTACAAAGTAAGGCAAGCTCACATTATCTTCACTTTGTAGATGGCGAAACTGAGGGCCTGGGAGAGCTGAAATGACGTAAGTCACCTCGATGGGTCAGCACAGGATGGAGCACACCTGAGTGCAGGTGGTCATCTTCACGGCCCTCTGCAGGGGAAGTCACGCGGGGCACACTGGCCTCACTGTCAGCCTTACACCATTTTGCTTGTTTCTAGAAGCTACTTAACGCACAAGGTGCAAAAGTTCAAAAGGTGTATGAGTGAGAAGTTTCCCTCCCTTTCTTGTTCCCTAATCCCTTGCTCTTCTTTCTGGAAACAGTACTATCACACCTTCTTGTCTATTCTACCAGAAATATTCTCTGCAGATATTCTATATCTTTCTGAAATATTTTTATTCTCTCTTTTTTCCTTTTGAAAGAGTCAATTTCCATTTTTATTGAAGGCTCTGGGAAAAATACATACGCCGCTTAGAACCAATGGTAAACTGCAAAAAAATCTGGTAAATCATCCAGATTGTTGCAAGCACTCAGATGTTTGAAATGCTGTAGAAAACTCGAGATTCACAACAGCCTATAAAAAGAGGTAGGCTACTGTCCTTTTGGGTTTGGCCCTGATATCCCATCTGGGGATCACTCAGAAACCTTGATCTTGATTTGTGATGTGGTAATTGCATGTCTTTTGATGGAGAGGACTAGAGCCAAAGCGATGATGCTATGAAATAAAGTGAACTGCCAGATGTCTGCCTTTGGGGCCAAACAGACTTGGGTTTGAAACTTGATTCTTTCACTTTGGGAGTCACTTAACGCCTCTGTGACGCTGCGATTTTCTCACCGATGAAATAAGGATAATAACCACTACATAGAGGGCATGAGTTTAGTGAGAAAATAGATCCAAGTACCAGGTACACTGACGTGGCTAGTAAAATATATCTGTATCAGTAGTCAAGGCTCATTTTACTGTCTTTCTTTCCCTCGTTCATTCGAAATAATTGTGGTAGGCACTGTACAAAGTGCTGAGGAGAAATCACTGTGAATAATATGTGGGGGAAAAAAAAAAACCCAAAAAACCTTGCCCTTATTGAGTTGATCTTTGTGTTGGGGGAGGCAGGCAACTAAAGAGCAAGTGAAATAATATGTTAGATAAATGAGAATAGGAACACGATTGCTGGGTGGGGTGAATGTAAGGACTGTGGGTTGGAACTTTAAATAGGGTAGTGACGGGGCTCATGACGCTCTACCCTAAAATGCAGCACCTTGACATATTACATATTTTAAGCTGAAAGAATGTGAGAAACAGCAGGTACTGAAAAGACTCTGATCACCACCCCCACCCTTCCCCATCCCACCCTGAAGCAAATCTTAAGACCCTGTGTGGGAGAAGCTCTCTCTATTTAAGTAAGGAGCATCCTTGGACTTCCCTGATTGCTCAGAGGGTAAACAAGCTGCTTGCAATGCAGATCCCTGGGAAGATCCCCTGTTGAAGGGAACGGCCATCCACTTCAGTATTTTTGCCTGGAGAATTCCACAGACAGAGCAGCCTGGGGGCTACAGTCCATGGAATGGAAAAGAGTTGGACATGACTGAGTGTCCCACACTTAACACAGCATCCTTATCTCTGAAGACAAAGGGACTCCGAGGAATTCCAATAAACAGGGCTTGCTAAGTTCCGTCAGTTCACTGCCCTTAACTCTCACCCTTTGTCCTATTGATCTTCAAATCCAGTTTGAAAACATTCAGGCCTATTCAATGGATATGAGTTTGAACAAACTCTGGGAGATAGTGAATGACAGGGAAGCCTGGCATGCTGCAGTCCATGGGGTCGCAAAGAGTCTAATCGAGTGGGTGACTGAACCTGCACAAGAATCCTCCCTTAGGACTTAATTTCTTTAGAAAGGCTAATTTGTAACTTTTCTCTTGTTAATTTGTCTTTTGTTAACAGAGATCCTGCTAAGAACAGTGCAATGGAAGTAAACAACCTTGGTCTGGAGGAGGCTGCCTTGAGAAGTTGAGGGTCAGGGTTGGGGGTGGGGGAATGGAGCAGACCTTGTGGAAATCTGGTGGGAGGAACACCCAAGCAGAGAGAACAAGGAAATGACTGTGACTGGGCTGGAGAGAACAAGGGAGGAACAGACAGGAGATGGACTTTCTTCACACAGAGAAGAAAGAGGCAGATGGTGAGGGAGTCCTTGGGCCTAGAAAAGAAGACAGCGGTCTCAAAGCCCTTGCTGAATCATCTAAGTTCGGGGAAAACACCGAACTTAAGTCCTGCCCTGTGCTCCGGGACTTATCACCCCCTGCCCCAAACCTCCCACCCCCTGTTCAACTACAAATGTCATCTCAACTGAAGATNCTTGGGCCTAGAAAAGAAAACAGCGGTCTCAAAGCCCTTGCTGAATCATCTAAGTTCGGGGAAAACACCGAACTTAAGTCCTGCCCTGTGCTCCGGGACTTATCACCCCCTGCCCCAAACCTCCCACCCCCTGTTCAACTACAAATGTCATCTCAACTGAAGATTACTGAAAACGTCCTGCCCGACTAACATTTCCACAAACCTCCCTTTAAATATGAAGCCTCCCTTATCCCTCTCACTCTCAGCCTGGTCGTTAGACCGGCTGTCACCCCTCCTTGGCTGAATAAAGGTAACCTACCTCTCTGTTGAGGTCGTCTCCTTTTCTGCCTCGGCCCGAACTGTACCTTACAGATGGGAATTCCCTGGTGGTCCGGTGGTTAGTTAGGACTCCGTACTTTCATGCTGTGGGTGTGAGTGAGGGATTGGGTTCCATTCCTGGTGGGATCCTGGAGAACTAAGATACCATAAGCTACGTTGTGGGGCCAAAAAACCCAAAAAAGTCAGGGAGGGGGCAGATGAAGGGTCATTGAAGGGACTTGGGCTGTTTATTTGAAAGCCATTGTGAGGGGCTTGACAGAAAATTAACACCCACCTTAATAAGACTGGGATGTGAGGGAAAGCAGGAAGACCAATTAAGGAAGTTACCAAGTAATGCAGGAATTGAGGCTTAAGCCAGTGACATTAGCCAAGGAATGAGAAAGGGTCAGATTCTGGATGTATTTTGAAAGTAGAGGTGACAGGATTTGCCTGTGGAGATGTGAGAGATGGGATATGAGAGAAGGGGGGAATACAAAGTTAGCTCCATGGCTCTTGGCCTGAGCACAAGAGGGATGAAGTTACTGAGATGGAGAATCTGGGAGAAACAGGTCTGGGGGTGGATGGCTTGTTCTCTTTGAGATTCCTTGTACACGTCTAAAGTCAGGTGTAGGGTGGGGATTTGGCGCTGGGCAGAAAGGACTAGCCTGGAGAGAGCAGTTTGGTTTGGGTTTGGATACTGTTGCCAATGGAGATGGTGAAGCTACAGAAGAAACGAAGTCTGAGAATTCCTGGGAGGTCAGGAGGAGAAGGAACCTGGAAAGGCCCTGAGAAGGAAGAGTCACTGGCAGCAAGAAAATATGAGGTCCTGGAAGCCAAGAGGTAAACGTGTTTCAAGGGAGGAAGGATGGTCTCAGAGATAGGTGATAAGTCAAGTGGAATGTCTGACCACTGGCAGGACATTGGGTGACCTAGACAGTGTTGGGGACAACTGCTGATTACAGTGGTTAAGAGAATGAGGGGAGAATTAGTGGCAATGCCATCCTGGAGGAGTTAAACTGTAAGTAAGGAGAAACTAAAGATAGGGGAAGTGGGGGAAAAGAAATGTTGTTTCTTTTAAGATGGGAACAACAGTAGCGTGTTTGTATGCTTACAGGAATGATTCCATAAACGGAACAAGATGCTGCAGGAGGAATGGGAGAGAATTCTGGAGCCATTCCCTTGAGTTGGTGAAAGGACTGGTCTCTAGGGCCCAGGTGGAAAGGTTGGCCTTGGATAGGACGGTGGACATTCAAGCAAAGAAATGCCAGGAAAGACACAGGATGTGGTGAAAGCGCCAGCGGGTAGGGGTTTTCCTGACTGCTCTTTTCTCAAGGAACTAGGCAGCAGGGTCCAGGTCGCCAACTGAGAGTGAACCTGGGGAGGGTGGTATTAGAGGTCTGAGGAAGGGGAAGTGAAAGTGAGGTCAGAGTCACTCACGACTGTTTGTGACCCCATGGACTATACAGGCCTTGCAATTCTCCAGGCCAGAATACTGGAGTTGGCAGCCTTTCCCTTCTCCAGCGGGTCTTCCCAACCCAGGAAGATCTGGGGGCTTCCCAAACTGGGTCTTCTGCATTGTGGATGGAGAAGAAGGCATGAAATAGTCATCTAGGGGTGAGGAGGCTGTCTACTCAATAGCATGGGGCCCCACTCAAAGCTAGGAGCCCTTACTTGGATGGCCTTCCCTGGTGGTTCAGACGGTAAAGAATCCACCTGCAATGTAGAAGACACAGGTTCAACCCCTGGATCAGGAAGATCCCTGGGAGAAGGAAATGGCAACCCACTCCTGGGAAATCCCACGGCCAGAGGAGCCTGGCGGGCTACAGTCCATGCTCAACAGGGGCGTTTGGTTTTCTCTAGTCTGTTTCAGCCACATAGGTACAGGTACAGAGTAGGCAAAAATAATATTTAGTCAGATCGGAGTTTTGCCTTTCAGTTTATGTTAATGTGCCGTTACAAATTTATAATTTGTTTTAAACCGTAATTTATTTAAAAGCAAAATCACAAAAGCCCAGCATTATAATTTAGTGAAAATATTCTGAATATAACGGCAGAAATGATCTTTCTTTAATAGTAACAATTTTTAATAGGTCTCATGGCAGATTAATTTAGACTTATCTCTATATGAGCCATTATCATTTTATCTACAGTTTCTATTTTAAGGAACACTTATTTTTCTTATCTTATTGAAATGGAGTGTTTCAAACAGGCTAGAAATCAACCCACTAAATACTTATAGATGCACTTATTTCAGCCAGTTGGCATGGCATGTGTCTGTGTACAAATCAATGACTGGCCACCTTAAAAAAGGGGACCAAATTTGGCAAACCAAAACTCTTATGTGTTTTCTTCACTTGTATGACTTGAAACAGTATACAGTTTTGACCATTTCTCCTCAAATCATTTGCATTTAGCGCTTCCAAGCACATAAGAATAATTTGTTTCTTTGGTGGCATAAAGTCTTCTCTGAGAGTATGTTAAGAATTTTGAGACTGGATCAAAACTTCTCATGAGTTGAATTTAGTAACTGAATTAAATTTTGCACTAATTCAGTACATGCAAGCTTTTGCATTATAGAGGAGCAAGGCCAGAGTTGCTGTAATTTGGGAGCTTACAGGTTGACAAGAGCCCAATTGGTGGTTTCACCAGGATGGGAGAGGAATGGAATTTATATAGACCTCATTCTGTCAGGATTGCCTTAACTTTTCTGCAAACCTTCTTTAGAATTTTTATGTTTTATGCAGTTTCTCTATTCTACTCTAGTGTAGCTTCACAGTTCAGAGCATGGCCTCTGTGGGCCAAAGAAAGGAATTCAGAGTCTGAAATTTGTCATCTTTGAGCTGCGTGACTTTGGGAAAGTTACTAACCTCTCTGGCCCAGTTCCACTTGTGGAGATTGAATAGGCCAAAGGCTAAGCAGAGTGCTTAGCAATTAGTCTATGCTCAATTTATTCTAGGAATTAGTATACATACATCCATGCTTTAGTAATACAAAATAATTACTGTTATCCTAATAAATTAGCAGTATAAAAATAGATTTTTAAGTGGCTAACCAAGGAGCTTGGACCAAGGACTTGGCCTCCTGAGTCTTGGTCCCCTAGTCTCAGAGACATGGTCCATAATTTCAGGAAAAATGAAAGGTTATAAACCTTTTTCACAAAGAATAATTTAATGCACTAGGAGAATTGCACCTTGAATTATTTAGCAATATTCTTTACCTTTAAATAGTATTGAACTTTATTAGAAAATTACAGACTTAGTTTTCTGAATCCAGTATTTCTCCTTCCCCCACCCCCTCTCTCCCTTGCTCATATTACCATCTTAACCATTTGCAAGTGTACAGTGCAGTACTGCGAAGTATATTCACACTGTTGTGAAATAGACCTCTAGAACTTTTTTGTCTTACAGATCTGAAAAACTCTATCCATTAAACCGTAGCTTTCATTTGTTGCTCCTCACAGCCCCTGGAAACCACCATTCTACTCTGTTTCTATGAATTTGGCTGCTATAGACACCTCATGGGCTTCCCTGGTAGCTCAGCTGGTAAAGAATCTACCTGCAAGGTAGGAGATCCCAGTTTGATTCCTGGGTCAGAAAGATCCCCTGGAGGATAGGCTACCCACTCCAGTATTCTTGGGCTTCCTTGCTGGCTCAGCTGGTAAAGAATCCACTTGCAATGTGGGAGACCCCAGTTCAATCCCTGGACTGGGTAGGTACCCTGGAGAAGGGAAGGGCTACCCACTCCAGTATTCTGGCCTGGAGAACTCCATGGACTGTATAGTCCATGGGGTCACAAAGAGCTGGACATGACTAAGCGACTTTCACTTAACTTTCAGACACCTCATAGAAATGGAATCATACAGTATTTGTCTTTTTGTGTCTGGCTTATTTCATCTAATATAACATCCCCAAGGTTCATCCATGTTGATGTAGGTAACAGGATTTCCTTTTCACAGGCTGAATAATATTCCACTTCCACTTTGCTAAAGTTCACCAGGTCACCATATCTGTAAGAGCACAATTTTGTCCAAACCCAGGCCAGCTCTCGAAGACACTCATTTTGAGATGTTTGTCAGTTGACTTAATTATTTATTGGCGACAACAAAATTTCCTTTCCACGATCCATGTTGGCATAAACTACACAAATAAAGAAGCTATATTCTAGACCTCCAAAATGCTAGGACCATCATTTTTTCTCGCCCAGAGAGGCTGGCAGAGAGTCCTCTTTTACCTTTCACATTCATCATCTGTGTTTGAAAATTTTCTCTTTAAAATGGCTTTTACTTTCAAGTTGTCACATTGGAGGGGGCTATTCACAACACCGTCAGTTTAAAAATATCTGGGTATTTTGGGAATGTAAGCTGGTGCAGTCACTACCATATGATTCAACAATCTCATTCCTAGGCATACATACAGATAAAACTATGATTTAAAAAGACACATGCACACCAGTGTTCACAGCAGCACTAGTCACAATAGGCAAGACATGGAAAAACCTAAATGTCCATTGACAGATGAATGGATCAAGAAGATGGGGTATAGATACACAAAGGAGTACTACGCAGCCATAAAAAGGAATGCATTTGAGTCTGTTCTGATGAGGTGGATGGGCCTAGAACCCATTATACAGAGTAAGGTAAGTCAGAAAGAGAAAGATAAATACCGTATTCTAACGCACATATATGGAATCTAGAAAAATGGTTCTGAAGAATTTATTTACAGAGCCGCAATGGAGAAACAGATGTAGAGAAGAGACTTAGGGACATGGGGAGAGGGGAGGAGAGGGTGAGATGTATGGACAGAGTAACATGGAAACTTATATTACCATATGTAAAACAGATAGCCAACGGGTATTTGCTATATGGCTCAGGAAACTCAAACTGGGGCTCTGTATCAACCTAAGGGGTAGGATGCGAAGGGAGATGGGAGGGAGGTTCAAAAGGGAGGGGATATATGTACACCTACGACTGATTCATGTTGAGGTTTGACAGAAAACAAAATTC
This sequence comes from Neotragus moschatus, assembly GCA_006410615.1. NCBI lineage: Eukaryota > Metazoa > Chordata > Mammalia > Artiodactyla > Bovidae > Neotragus > Neotragus moschatus. The sequence goes on from SJYA01000881.1 coordinate 1,162,308, forward strand.
TGTAAAGCAATTATCCTTCAATTAAAAAAAAAAAAAGATGTGGTACAAATACAGAATGGAATACTACTCGGGAGACTCGGGTTCGATCCCTGGGTTGGGAAGATCCTCCCTGGAGAAGGAAATGGCAGCCCACTCCAGTATTCTTGCTTGGAAAATTCCACGGACTAAGGAGCCTGGTAGGCTACAGTCCGTGGGGTCGCAAAGAGTCAGACACGACTGAGCGACTTCACATACATACATAAAAAGGAATGAAATAATGGCATTTACAGAACCATGGATGGACCTAGAGATTATCATACTAAGTGAAGTCAGAAACACAAGGACAAATGCCATACGGTATCACTTATATGTGGAATCTAAAATATGACACAAACAAACTTATCTGTGAAACAAAAACAGACTCACAGACATAGAGAACAGACTTGTAGTTGCAACAGGGTGGGGTGTGGGGAGGGACGGATTGGAAATTTGGGATTAGCAGATGCAAACTATTATATACAGAATGGATAAAAAGGAAGACCCTACTGTATAGTACTATATTGAATATTCTGTGATAAACTGTACTGGAAAAGTATATGTAAAAGAATGTATATATATATGTATAACAGAATCACTTGTATAAAAAAGTTAACACAATATTTTAAATCAACTATACTTCAGTAAAATAAAACTTATTTTTTTAATGCATGCTCTTCAGTGGTGTTATATGTTAATTCTAAGAATGGTAACATTATTTGCTGAAACCAAAATGCTCACCTTTCATCTGTGTGCATGGAAGGTTATGGATGCAGTAATTTATTTTCAAAGCAATCTGAAACTTGGTCATACCACATTTACAGAGGCAAGTTCTAATATCTTAAATATTAGATATTTAAATATTAACTGCATTTAATTAATATTAACTGCAAAACTCCTGACCATGAAATTGTCTTCTTTTAGGTAGAAATTGCTTAATATTTTTGATGCATGCTACTCTTCCTTTCCTTTTTTTTTTTAAGATAAATCTCCATGAGTGCCTCCAGAGCCGGGTGCAGTGCCTGACACCAGTGGGTACAAGGTTGAGTAAAATATAGTCTCCTTGTTCAGGAGCTCCCTGTCAGTCCGGGAGAAACGCAGAAGCAGAGGATTGTAATTCAGTGCTGGAAATGCGGTTACAGCCTTAGGTTAGGGCATCACTTCTATCACTGAAAAAGGATTTGAAACATCTTAATGAAGATATGAAAACGACTGAAAATAGCACTGTGAGAAGTGGCTTCCGGTTAGACTCTCTTCCTAAGACATTTGCTTTGTAAAGATAACGAGTGCCCCAAACAGCATCATTTGTTTCGTATGTCAGTTGTGCGTCACTGTTCCATTCTACCAGTAAAATGGTAGCCTTTTAAGTATTTTTCCAAATTATCATTCACAAAAATCACGCTACCGGTTACTTCTCCTTGCCTTCCTTTCTTTCTCCTTTAGGCTGTTTCTTTCCTTAACACACTCTGTTGTTGAATCTCTGAAATACATTTAAATAAGTGAAAATGGAGAACTACAAATTGCTCCTATTTCTCTGATGTTCACCAGTTTAACCTATGAGTCATATGTCAACATTCTGTTTTCTTTGTCATGGTTTCTAACTGTTGTATAACTGTGGACTTAGTCACTTGATATCTTAGTATCAGAAGAAAAAGATTCTGTGTTTATGTTCCATATATGCATTTATTCTTGGTGATGGAAGCCAATTAAACCTCAGAGTAGTTTTAAAATACATGACAAAAATTGCTAGGAAGAAAGAAATCTCTTTGCTGCTGGTTGAATAAACTCTGAGACTATGCAAGGATCCAATTTAAAATCAGTTCTAAATTAATGATCTTATTCCCCAAGGGTGTTGTTCTTAGTAAGTGAAGCCAACATTCATTTAATTGCTCCACGACAGAAATTACAAGGCCATCTGTGATGTCTCCCTTGCCTTCATCCACCCAGAATAGAGTAGATTCTACCTGCTGAGCCACGCTCGGGTCAGTCCCCTGCTCTCCCTACAGCCTGGACCTCAGCTCAGATCTGCAGTCCTGCTGTGGCTTTCTGATTTATCTTCCCAACTATATTCTCTTCTTCCTCTGTCCATTCTCTGACCTACTGTCTTTGCTCTTTCTCAGATGTAGATCATACACTTTCACTTCCCTTTCCAGGCTGAATTTAACCTGCTAAATTGTCAAAATTTTTTCTGAAATCAGGCATGTTAGCCAAATACATAGTATTATCTCCGTGAGGCATGCAGATCCCAAAGTGACAAGGCATCTGGGTTTCCTTAGATCACAAGAATAAATAATGGACACTTCCTGAGTATAGTATTCTGAGTACTTTGAGTGTATTAATTCCTTTTACAAAGTCAACAATAATAAGCACTGCCATCATTTATTAGGAATCTACTTTCCATCCAGACATTAGGTGTCCATTACCTATCACCTTTTACCTTGCTTTTTTGGCCATGAGACATAAGGGATCTTAGCTTCCTGGCCACAGACTGAACCCATGCGCCCTGCAGTGGAATACAGTCTTAAGAGAGAAACCACCAGAGAAGCCCCAGTTGTTCCCTTTTAAACCACTCTGCAGGATAAGTTTCTGCCTCCGAGAAGGAGATGAAATGAGGGGAAGGATTTCTTAAGAGAGTCAGGTGTTGCCCCAGGCCAGTCAGCTAGCAAGTAGTAAGGTCCAGAGCCAGCCCACACCCCACAGTCCCTGCTCCCTGCCCACCCTCTGCAATGGGCACCACACCACTTACATGCTTGTAGTGGTGCCGCATCAAGGAAGGTGATGGAGATGGAAATTAAAACATCGTGACCAAGACAGGCAGGCTGTTTTGACTTACGACCTGTGGGGAACAAACCTGGCGCTGAACTGACTTCACCAAGTCCCACACTTAACGTGTAACTGTTTTGGTTTGGGGCTTGTGTCTGGTTACGGCAGGTTTAGAAGTCCTGGACCTTTGGTGGAGTCATAGAATATTAGCCTCCAGGATGAAACTGTCTCTTGCAGAGCGTGATTAACCACAGACAAAATTTTAGGAGGAAGTAGGCTAAGAAAAATCTGCAAATCTTGCCTGTGGTCTGCTGAGGCTGTCAAACAAAACTAGATGAGGAGCTTATCATGTCTTTAAGTGGGAACCCACCCTCCCCCCCCAAGATGCTTTGAATAAAATCTCGGTGGATGCCTTAAGAACAAGTGGTGTATCCTTCATGGCGGGGGACCAGCTCGCCAGCCTGAGGCAAGTGTTTTACCTTGGCGCTGTGTCTGCTGACGAGGAACGCATACTTACAGGCTCAGGCAAGGACGAGTTCCTTATTGTCATGTCCAGTCATGGTTTAGTCCCGGAGGAGGAAGGAAGAGAGGTCAGGGGGCATACCACACTGTCACTCGTGCTAAGAGGAGAAGAAGGCAGTGGGGAGCTCCTCTTGGCCACTTGCCGATCTGCTGGGTCATCCTCCTCCTATCAGGAGAGAGACGGCACTTCCGTCAGCGGGCTTGGGTGGGGGCAGCCGCCTCAGCCAGCTGGAGAGCATGGCCCCATGGCCTCGGGCTGCTGGGGAGCTGGCTCGGGCTTCCTCTTTTGTGGAGCTACTTTCAGAGTCCCGACCCTTTTCTGCGCTCCAGGTTGAGCACAGCTGCTGGTTCCCCACTTCACCTCAACCGATCCCACCCAATTCCTCAGACCAACGCTAGGATTTCCTAATCATTTCTTTTACATTTGGGTTCAAAGATCTAAACTAATTTAGCCCTCAGTCTCTCACTTTCTGCTTTAAGTCCTTCTTCTTGGCGTTTGGACCACAGGAGACCATTTAGGACCTGAAAAGACTTTTCCCTGAAGGTTTTCAGCCAGAGACCACCAGGGTCACCTTGGTCTACGCCTTCTCATCATGAGCTTCCGGTTCTCTGTTTGCTGGCATCCCATTCAAAGTCCTTGCCGACCTGAGCCAGGAGACTTTTTGTCCAGATGCCAATGAAGTTGGCTCCAGTTCTTCTGGATGAATCTATCAAAGTCCCTGGGCATTAGGAGAGACATGTAGTTATAGGGAAGCAGACACGGCTAAGCTAGCTAGTCCTCTGGAAAGTGCTGGCATTTGAGGACACAGAGTGGAAGGTGGATGACTCCACTCAAATCTGTTTTTTCACTTTCTTTTCCAACATACCAGGTCCTTTTAAAAACTAGGATTTTTAAAGTAATTAATATAGAGTGCAGAACATGAAAATACAGTTTTGCCTTGTCTCCAGGAGGCTAAAGGAATAACTAAGGAGAGAAGATATAGAGTAATAGGCCTTATGCCAACTATTGATCACATTATGGCTCACATTTGCTAAGACCTGTTTCTGTTCCTCTTCCTGTCTGCTCCCTCCTCTCTGATCTCCTTTGCCTTCATTTTCATAAAAAACACTACTGGCTAGGGAAACTTCCCTGGTGGCGCAGGGTTAAGAATTCACACTTCTACTTCAGGGGGGTATGAGTTCGTTCCCTGGTCACGGACCTAAGGTCTGTATGCCACACAATGTGCCCCTCCCCCCCCAAATACTATTGGCTATATGAATTGCTTACTATAACAATCTATGCTGTGCTATGCTAAGTCACAGTCAGTCGTATCTGACTCTGCAATCCTATAGACTGCAGCCAGCCGTTCTCTTCTGTCCATAGGATTCTCCAGGCAAGAATACTGAAGTGGGTTGCCATGCCCTCCTCCAGGGGATCTTCCTGCCTGACCCAGGGATCGGACCTGTATCTCTTAACGTCTCCTGCATTGGTAGGCGGGTTCTTTACCACTAGTGCCATGTGGGAAGCCCATAACCATCTACATCTAACCTCAATTACATGGAAGGTGAAATGATTAGGGAGGTAACTGAACTAGGGTATCCAGATTCAACATATAGTATTTACTGCTAAATTAGGAGGAAATGTTATGGCTTGACTGTGGAAATCAGCTTATTTGTAGACAATGAGGCAAGTAAATGAGGAAGAGAATTAGAGCCATCGGAGCCTTTACCTTTAAAAGTCTGACCTGCCTGTCCCAGTCTGTAGGCTCTGGGGGATTAAGGAGAGTAGGCAGCAAGTAAGGATGGGGGCTAATCCAGAGCCTGCTACATACTCCAGGAGCATGTCGATGCTCGAGAACCAGCCCAGGAGGTGTAAGCTCCAGTGGCTATAGGGATTAGATGGAAGATGGAAGAGGATGAATGAGCAGGCTCTATTCTTTGTATGGACACCCATTTTGCATACTAAACATGTAGGAATAGTCTTTGCTTCTTCTAAGAATTGTACAGCCAGCCCTCTCATTTCATGTGTTCCATCTACATCCATAGATTCAACCAAGAATAGAAAATATTATTTAAAAAAAAAAATTCCTGAAAGTTCCAAAAAGTAAAACTTGAATGGCCCACATGCTGGTAGCTATTTATATAGCATTTACATTGTATTAGGTATTATAAATATTTATATAGCATTTACATTGTATTAGGTATTATAAATAATCCAGAGCATTTAAAGTATATAAGAGGATGGGCATAGTTTATATGGACTTGGTATCTTCTGGGGGTCTTGAAATCAAGCCCCTGTGGATACCAGGTGATGACTATACTGTGCTAAAAAAAAAAAAAATGATTGAACCTCTTAGATCTCTTATTTGCTACTTCTGATAAATACATAGGCTCAGAGAAATACGCCTCTACCACAAGGAAAAAACAGAAGTGAAAGTATAATGGCAAAATTTAAAATACATAGTCTCAGTGCTGGAGACATTAGGGAATAGTGGGGATTGTGGCAAACTGGAGAACACATCATCTAAAAGGGCAGAAGTCACTCTGCTCTAGCAGATTGCTTCATGAGAGAATAGGGCTTTAGTATCCTTTTTTTTTTTTTTTTTTAACTCTGTCTAGATAATGAGGGAGTCAAATTTGAGAAAATATAGAATCAGATCAAACAGGAGCAGTAAGTAGAAGACACGGGAACAGTGAGGACTGCAGGAGCTATAGAAGGGCCAGAGAGAGAGAATTTTGGAAATATTCTTGCCTTAGAAACAGACACTTTACTTTCCCTTCCAGCTGTAGAAGATACCAGTGACAGCTTCCCATGCAACATCCAGTCTGGCATAGCTTGATAACTCATGTACTTTTGCAATGCAGCATAATTTCTTAATAGGCAAATTTTTGCACCATTTCAGAGTCCTTCCAACCCAAGAATGGAAGGTGAGATGGTGCTATTGGGTAGCAATTCCCTGTCATGACAAATTTTAACCCTTCTGTTAAGTTTAGAGTTCTTAATGGATTCTCATTTCTTTGTCGTTGTAGTTCA